>CM068370.1:40775843-41268343 GCA_034769895.1 Magicicada septendecula | reverse complement strand
AATGACTACCTCTTCTTCTTCATCCAATTTTGTGCAATAACATAGTGCCATCACAGTGATATTTATCAAAGTAGAGAGAGTAGCGTGGTTCAGGCACAAGAAAAGAACGAAGAAGAACAGACGCGGTGAAAAGAATTGTACAGTGGACGCCACAAGTCACAGAGCAGAAGGAGGGCCAAGAACAAATTAGATGAATGACGGTTTCAAAGGCGTTAGAGAAGTGGGAACGTTTAGAGGCGAGAGACATAATGGGTATATAGCAATGTGGAAAAATATCATATAAACTGAATGAACTAGAGGAGGTTAGTGAAACAAATAATCTTCTTCTTCACATCAAGGATTAGGCTTGCAGCCTGTTTCGTCTTCACAGCCACCGTTTTCTTGGTCTGCCTCTATCTTCTTCTCCAAGAGGCTTATACTGGATTATCTTTTTTGGTATTCATGAGTCACCCATTTTATTTATGTGTTGTGTCAGTTTTCTTTATTTTGTTTAATTTTATCGTTTATGAAGTATACATTCAGCTCTCGCCTTGTGTCTGCATTTCTTATGTGATCTCTTAGGGTGCATCCTTTGACTCTTTGAAATGAAAATAATGAAATATACAATCAAAGGTAGAAGAGGAATAGAAGCATCTCGAAAAGATGACAGTAAAATGAAGATGGAACAGGCGAAACCGTATTATCCGTTAAGTTAGATGACAACTGATGTGAGGCGTCCCGTGGTCCTCATGCGACTACAGATTGCTGGATAAGCTATAGGATGAAGATGATGGTGTATGTGTGTAGTGGAACGACAACCATGCGTGTAAAACCACATTATGAGATTAATGATCCACTTTATTCTTATCAATGATAACAACACGACTACTGACAATCCACTGTGCTTAAAGCCATACGCAGCACAGCTTAGAGAGTTGATAAAAATCACTTACTTTACAAAATCAACAATTCATCCCACATTAAGAAATAATGAAATTTCTTACTGAATACATCTAGATCATTGTATAGTACTGTATTTTGTATAAAAAAAGTAAATAAAACAGTTTCATCGAACTCACTTAGATTTGGAAGAGTAATTTTTGCACGTGATAAATTTGTATACGTTAGTTTTAAAATTACTTCGCTTATGCTGTTTGTGAATGATGATAATGTGATGTATTTATAATATACACACACTTATTGTTTACTAATGGCGCCTATAATCTCAATTTTCTATTGTAGTGTATTTATTGTTCATACCCTAAAGGTACCATACATATGATTTGCAATAAAGTTTTAATTACTCACATAATTAAACACGATCGATTTCGGTCATAGACCATCGTCAGGTCATATACACTGTGCACTTTCGGTCACAATATCGTAAAACAGGCACTATTTACAAAAACGAATTCGTAGACATTGATAAACGAACGTGATACGTACGTCGGTGTCCAAATTTCCTCGAGAAATCGATCGTGTTTAAGAATGTAGTAATTAAAACTTTATTGTATAAGTATGGTATCTTTAGGCTATGAACTATTTGTGAATGTTACGGTGCTTAAACTGGGTGCAAGGCGGTGTATAAGACGGTCCGTGTGCAACATTAGGAAAACGTTGACGTAAAAGTACAGTGACAACATTTTGTAAAATTAATATCCCCCCCCCCCGCCGTACCATGATGGGAGTGAATCGTGTCTAATGAAGAAAAAAAAATGCCAGTCACATTCATGCTGTACAAATGCACTGGTTATAGTCTGGTTAAACGATGTTCTAGAGTGATCGGAATTTCTAATGCGCAGATTACAGACAAATTGAATATACGCGTATTCTCAAAATGAAGCTGAAGAGAAGATATAAGTGACACAAAGACGTAGATTTGTCAATAAAATTTAACTAAAGAAATTTTTCACTAAAGAATAACTTAGAATTAAAAGGAGAACCGTTAAGATAATGTAGGCAGAACAGGCTAAAAACCTCCTCAAGGGACACCGCCTTACCGTGCGGGCGAGGAGGTTTGCGTGCTCTGATGAGGTTGAGAGCTATGCCGGTGGTAGCGTAGCTACTGGTACGACCACCCTTGCCGGACAGGTCTCAACCGAGCAGCCAGACGAAGTGTGTCCCACAACGACCCAAGTACTCTACCTATCCTCACTAATGCTTTCATCGTCATTTGAGGGGTCGATGGCACTCCGGAGGTCGGCGTAGACCAACTTAGTCTAGGGAAGGAAACCTTACAAAAATCCTGCGAGGTCGGAAGCAGCCCATCACCGACCTTTCCCTGCACAGCCCTTGTAACGCGGTCGGAGGTTATTTTGCTTACTGGCACGCTCAATAAAAAGAGCCGGATGCAGATAGGACGGCGGAATATTGGAAGACCAAAAAAAACATGCTCGGACCAAGGAGTGCAAAACGGATTGTAAGGTCTATAGCCAAAAGAAGAAGAAGAAGAAGAAGGAGAAGGAGAAGGAGAAGGAGAAGGAGAAGAAGAAGAAGAAGAAGAAGAAGAAGAAGAAGAAGAAGGAGGAGGAGGAGGAGGAGGAGGAGGAGGAGGAGGAGGAGGAGGAGGAGGAGGAGAACAACAACAACAACAATAATAACGACGACGACGAATACAACAATAACAACAACAACGACGACGAAACACGTTAAAATAAGCAATAAAGAATAATATTTAAATCATTTTATTTTGGGTTTGTTACTGTAACCTAAGATTTTTATATGTCAAAAAAAAGGATTGATATAGGTCAGAATACATCAGTACACATGGATAATTTGGACGACGTGGTTGGCTCTGATCGCTGTAATTTTCCTGGCTGATGAGGTCGCGGACTCATCAGTGCGGATAGGCCCAGAGTCCAGCTGGCTTTGTGAAGACGACAGACCTGAGACAGATTCGGAGCCACAACGACGCGCTTCAGAACTGTCTGTGCTGACGGCATAGCTTCCTCACTCAGAAGACTGTCAGTCGGCATCAAAGCAACTGTTATCAGTAGTAATTAATCTTTCATCCCCCATCGGTTACTTAACGTTGTTGACATATTTCTGTACATAATTTGGTCGGTTCCATTGAAGGAGATAAGCTACGGTTGTGAATACTAATTGTGGCAACGTGAACGCAACACGCTCATATTACTAACGATGCGATCTGATTGGTGCACAGAGTCTATGTCAGGAAGTGCCGCGCTATTAAGAACAGATTATTAGATCAGAGGATTCCGAATGTCATCCTTCTGGTCGAGCGAGCTACATCTTTTCTCCTTTTTTTATCAGGGAAACCTTACCTATACGTTTACGAATACACATACAGCAAACATATTGTAACGAGAAACCTATGGAACAGCCCAGAACATTGTCCACCCACCCTCCGTCCAGTGTGGCAGGTGTTGCCTCAGTCAAGGCCGCGGCGTTGTCGAATCAGTTTTGTGAGCGATTTTCCTTAGCGCGGATCGAGTGTTTGTCGAAGTACTGTGTGATGTGTTATTGTGTATAAATTGTGTGGAACTCTATTATTTGACATTATTATTGCGTATGGACAAATCTAACTGGAATTATTGTACGAGTCGATTACGTGTTATTAATTGTGATAATTAAAACTGGTGATTAGTGACTTAATTGGTGTCTTTATTTTGTTTTCCACTGTGTCATACGACGATCAGTGAGACCGTTGTAACAATATACTAGATTCACGTAGCAAAAATATCTATGTTAATGGTTTACGTTAAAAATGAAACGGAGCAGAGGACGGAGGCCGGACAGAGTGCTTGCAACTGACACGGAATGTGCGTCAAATTATCCAAATGGCCACCTGGCAATTACCTACACATTGTCTCCACGCAGCCAGCAGCTCGCGTGATCCCATGGAAATTTCCGACCAGTTTTTAGAAATGATCTTCACGAATATCGCAACTCACCTTACAGACTGTTCAGTGTAAGATGAACCGTAGCATTTCTTGAGATCTGATTTCCAATTAATGCGGTTACACTTTCGTTGGGAATACCGTCTCCTGCGCGTTAACTTCAAGTTATGTCCTAGTAAAACGAAAAAGTAAAGTGCTCTTTAAATTCTTAATTAAGGTTTTGAAAAATAAAATACACGTCAGTAGTAGCCAACATGGTTAACTAATGAACTGGGCAGCCCCCGTCGAGAGCTTTGATAAGAACCTTCCTACTTTTGAATTAGAAAAAATCTCTCTAAAGCGCCTACTTTTTAATTAAAAATTCGTCTACCAGTTTGTCCGACGTAAACGCTACCGGTCATTATATATTAAAAAATAATGGTGTTTTTCGTCGATTTCGACAACATTTAAACAAACTCATGTCAATCTCAGCAACGCACTTCCTTCCTGACTCTCAACTACCTTGGAGAGTACAAAAAGTAGCCATTATCATTGTTACAAACATTTGTCAATCATCTTGCACTTCAGAAGATACACGAAAGATTAAGTCATTGCAGTGCGGTGTATCTAAAAAACACGTATACCCTATATGCGGAGGGAAAGCAAATTCTAGTGAACATTTAAGATCAATTTTTCTCCCACTCAATTTAAGACACAACACCGGCTCGTGAACGTATGTGTGCGCTCGTTTATATGTGAAGCTCGGAGAAAAGGAAGGATTCTAAAGGTGAATGTAACCTGTGGACCCATTAAAGAGAATGAAAAAGACTGTTTAAATAACCGTCAACTTGTTCACTTTCTTCAGAGTTTGAATTGTATATACGACTGATGCGCATCCGCACTGGCACTTCATTCTCAACTAACAATGCATAATCTCTAGAGGTGAATGTGGAATTTGTACCAGCGTTTTCCTCTAAACTGTATCTAATTTATCTAAATGGGATTCTTGTTGAAAATAAACAACGAACGGTTAGTCTCGAGCGTCAGTCGAGTGACTTGTTCATTAAGGCGACAGATTCTTAACGCTGACACAAACGGGTTCCAAATAATAATAATACGGATTCCGAGTAAACGAGGAAAGCTTTCGGCTCTGATACTTTCTTTCCGCGCTTCGTCACATTTTAACAATTTTAAATGCATTCTTTTTGAATAGGTGATGACCGGTAGCTTTTACGTCGGACAAACTGGTAGACGAATTTTTAATTAAAAAGTAGGCGCATTAATGTTAAAAAAACCTTTGCTGAAAAAACTTAGGCTATTCCTACAAATAAAGGTGTGACACAAGGGTGCCCTATTTCACCGACACTTTTAATATCTACATGGACGACATATTTCGGCGATGGACAGCTAAAATTGACTCGGGAATGTCACTTCAGCGAAATATCCATATGAATGCATTGCTTTATGCAGATGACATGGTAATGACGCAGAAAACAGAAGACCAGTTACAGCGGGCGATATTTACGTTCAATAGCATCATACAAGATATGGGCTACAGATCTCTGCTAAAAAATCTAAAACGATGGCTCTTCAAGGCAGGTATCCTATAAGAACTAAGATAGTCGTGAATAATCAGATTTTGGATCAGGTTACTTATTTTAGTTAGGCCTACCTGGGTTGTAATACCTCATACGGAAGTGATATTGTTTGGGATAGTAAACTAACAAAATTTAGACGCATCTGTGGAACGATTCATAGGTACCTGAAAAATAAAACACGGAAGGATACCCGAATGAAATTTTATAAAACTGTGGCTGTTCCCACATTTCTGGATGCTATTGAGACATGCATTCTTGGTAAAAGGGACATGCAGAGAATTCAGGCCGCCAAAATTAAATTTCTGAGAGGGACGCAAGGTAGTTCTCTCTTGGATCGGAGAAGGAACGAGGATATTAGACGCGATTTAAACACAGCATCATTGCACCAGAGGTTTGAAGACCACAGAAGGAGGTGGTATGAACACTTGAATCGAATGCCTGATATCCGTCTACCTGTGGCTGCCTTTGGTTATCACCCTACTGGGAAGAGAGATGTCAGTAGATCGAGGAGGAGATGGGTTCCGGAACAGGTCTAAGGCCTAGTCCTTGGAGTGGTGGTGGTGGTGGTGATGATGATGATGATGATGATGAAAAAACTTAGAAAAATAAGACCAAATTACGTACATCATTTAATGCATAAGAATTGTTACTGTATTGATTGGGATCGTATGAACAGAAGAAAGTAAGTACATCAATGTAGTTGAAAAATTTCACGTTTGTGCGGTTTCTAAAGCTGAAATCGTTACTAATGATAATGTGATGTATTTATATAATATACATACACTTATTGTTTACTAATGGTACCTATAATCTCAATCTTCTATTGTAGTGTATGCCTTGTTAATAACCTAAAGGTACCACACAGATGATTTATAATAAAGTATTAATTACTCGCATTCTTAAATTCGATCGATTTCGGTCATAGACCACGAATTTTTTATAATCACCTTGAAATTCGTGTTATTGAGGTTCCACTGTGTCTCTACACCGCTTGAACCAATACGTGAGACACAACTTTAATGCCTTACGAGAAACAAAAGACGTGGGCATTAAAGGAAAATTCCCAGGACGTTCCGATGTAATAGTTTCTGATAAAATTTGTAAACATGTCACGTTTTAGTTTCGTTCATTGGATTTGAACATTCAAGTTTTGCTCCAGTCCCCCAAAGTACTGTAGAGGATGAGTAATGCCGTATACCTCCGAGTGGTGGGGGATGGGTAACACCTACAGGTGGCTAACGCGGCACTGGAGACCGAGTGACAGCCGGTATAAGGCTGTCCCTCCTCTACTTGTCATTGTCAAATAGAGGTTAGGGCACCCTCTTTCCCTTCCTCTGAGAAATTGCCCCTAAAGGCGGATGACCTTTCATTGGTCAACGACGTAGGATGTGGGAGGCAAGGAGAAACCACCACATTAAAGATCCTTATGGATATCTTAACAGGGAAAACTGGTCTCTTTAGTCTGGTAAGACAGCCAGTTTATGGGGGAACACCTAGACAGAAAATCGGGGCTGGACGTTAAGCCTGAAGGTGGCAGCCCCACCATACGTTTTACCCTGCGATATGCTAGTAACATATCCAGGGGACATATTTTCTACTAAATTGCCTCAAATAAGGACTAGCCGGACGGATCGCCCAGTATCGGCTGAATTAGTGGGAACACCTTTCCCGAACGGATGACTGCCGCATCCCCAAACAACTCTGGAACTATAAGCCGAGGGGACGGAGAGGTGTGGGTCGTCCGAGGAAGCGCTGGAGTGACCAGCTCTAATCTTTGCCTATTTGAGACCGGAACAAACCATCCTTGGTTTACTCCGTGAAGATGATGATGATGATGAAGTTTTGTTCCATAAAACGTTTTCCTCAAATAAAGTTTTACAACTAACCACGCTGGAACAAACAGCCGGATGGATATCTTTAGGCTTCAGACACAATAAACATACAACCAATTAACACGGATGAGTGCCCGAAAGTCTGTACAAGTTTCAGCACTCAATTATACCAGAAATAAAGCGCTGTTTAGACTTATCGGTCTACATATAGGAAAACAAAATTCTATAATTCTATTTTTAAATTTTCATACGGTACAAGATTATACAACCAGTTATATTTTAGCTTCTGATTTAGATACGACCGTTCCCCCTCGCAAGGTAATGGCAAACCAGCGAGAGGTATCCTGCCTAGTATAAACCATCCTCAACTATGCCGTTCGGATCCGGCGTTAAACTGTAGGTCCCATATACCTGTGAAAGACACCGTAACACACGCACCACGGGTATATGCGGGGAGGGTACAAACCAGTCGAAAGACTGAAGGATCCGATAATAATAATATTTTAGCTTACGAGAAGAGATAAATGTATATCAGAGAATCTGGTGTCTCCAGAGCAGTCTGAGAACCTTGGATTTGCAGTTAGGCCTACTTGTGACATGGACTTCTTCCATCACTGTTTTATATATATATATATATATATATATATATATATATATATAAAACGACGTTTCGCCCACACAAAATATCGGTAGCCGTCTTCAGACAGAACCAAACACTGAAACATCACAATTAAAAGATAAATAATACTCTGTCCCACAAACGGCAGAGAGTCAAAACATACTAAAACAGAGTATTATTTATCTATTACTTGTGATGTTTTAGTGTTTAGTTTTTACTGAAGGCGGCTACCTAGTTTTTGTGTAGGTAAAACGTGGCTTTAAAAAAAAAAACGAAAAAGAAACGGTGATGGAAGAAGTCTACCTCCCAACTAGACCTAATATCAATATCCCATCACTGACGCCATTTAAAGAAATTTGATTTGCAGTATCTGTGCTGGAACCAACACATTCTTTTTTTAATTGTTTCCTTGTTCGTCAGTAAGAATAAGAATAGATTTTTTAAATCTACAGTTAAATATCGATTGTTTTATTTAATCTGAAAGACATGAGAAACAGGTCTATGAATTATTGGGTCCTTCAGTCTTTCGACTGGTTTGTACCTTCCCCGCATATACCCATGGTACGTGTGTTACTGAGTCTCTCACAGACATATGGGACCCACAGTTTAACGCCGGATCCGAACGGCATAGTTGGGGGGGGGTTATATACTAGGCAGGATACCTCTCGCTGGTTTGCCATTACCTTGCGAGGGGGAACGGTCGTATCTAAAACAGATGCCCCCGGCGGTAATCGAACCCGCGTCGACAGCGTAGCAGTGCCACATGCTAGCCACTAGGCCACGATCGCTTCGGTCTATGAATAAAACATTATTATTTTCGTATCCTTAACAAGTACCGTCAAGATGAGACAAATTAAAAACTAGATTTTTTTTTACTTTACGCTTCTTGCTAGTGCATCTAATTGCTTGTCAAGGTAAATGGTTTAATTGTTCTGTGAAACATTCAGTGGACGTAATTTTCAGACGTCACGGTTATAAAAATAATGCTGAACGTTATTTTAAAAATTACAGTTTCGTTGTAAATTGTTTCCAGCTGATAGTAGCTTTATTTAGAACGGTCCGTTCTGACACACCGTATGTTAATCAGCTGACGCACATACACGTTTGCTATTCACAAAAACGATTTCACAAGTTGCCCGATTGAGTAGAATTAAGACAACCTGTCGGTCTGTGACACTGAATACTAAATCACTTGATGAGTTCAGTAAATGTGTTTTTATTTCATGAATTACTCTTTAATTTTGTTTGGTGATTACACTTTAAAAAGAGATGGTGAGAGTTTTAGAGTGCCATTGCAGAAAGAGACAAAGTGAGAGAGAGAGAGAGAGAGAGAGAGAGGGGGGGGATGAGAGGTAGAGGGAGAATGGGTGAGAGAAAGGGTGTGATTATTGACATATACATAATTTTACAATATTCTATAGTACTCAATGTATATTTAGTTCTCGATAAATAATAATTTACAACAATATGATTATAAGTATTATCCATTTTCGTTTGATAGATAGATTTACCATAAACTTGTGTTTGTAACATTATGTAAATTATCTGATATAAGTTCGTAAAGTTCTAGTTATTGTGTAATTTAGAATTCTCTAAATTAATGACGGTGTTTTTAATACCAGCAGTGAGTGAAACATGACAAAAATAACTTTTAATAATTACATAATTTAACAGCCCTATGATCTGTATTTAGCTTTAATATATTTTACTATGCTATATGTTGACAGGTATATGTATAAACGTTTTCTGTACCAATTCTAATATTTAATTGCTGATTACTGCTTTTATAATTAATTACAAATACCATTACATTATAAGTAATTTAAAGTGTAATATTGTATAAATTAAGCTCTGGGATATTATAATTTTCTCGTTGTCTTTAAAGAAAACATTTGATGATGTAAAACAAACTATCTCAACTCCTTCACATATACAAAGATACACACATACGCAAGCGCGCGCGCACACTCACATACACAAACACATTCGCTCAAATAATTGTTCTGTTGTGTTTGACATTTCTTTTGTATTCATACACAGATCCTGATGATGACAATAAACATTGTCGAAACGGCGACACAAATAAGTTAAAATTGGTGTTATATTTTTTACCGATCCTCACAAACCCTTCACAGGAAAAATTTATTTTGTTTTCATTTACATACAAATTTAAAACGTACTCAAATGTACAATACACAGTAATAAGTAGACGAATTGAGATGCAATTTTATCTTGAAATGTGTCTTCCTTTTATTCGTTCACCAGCAGGCGCTGATCCACCGGGGTGGGGGGGACGAGGAAAATCCCCCTCCGCAATGGTCACTTCAGACGAATGTTTTCCTCGTCTTGTGGTTGTAGAACGGTTTTGTGAGCGTGAGGATGTGATACGAAATCCATATCACGTCATGTAGGTTCATGGTTTCACTCTTAAAATTGGGCCCACTTTTGTAACTGTACCTTACCACCTTTTTAATGTTTGTTTGGTACATAACTTAAATGAGAAGTGTGTATTTTAAACTTTAAGTTTATTACAAGAACAACGAACTGAAAAACACAGATATGATTTAATACTTCTACGTTTATAAACGTATTGTGTTGATACTAACACACTGTGTTTTTATCTTCACTTATTCCCATCATTTATACTTAAGGCCATTAAAGAGTGGTCTAGCTTTTCATATTCCCCGCTCCAAAATTGTTTGCTGAATCTTCCCAGTCTTCATCTAGCTAGATATCCTGGCACTGACAGTTTCAGTCGTCTTTTAGCTGGGATGCGATTCGTTAATTAATCGGTTACCGTCATTGAACTACGTACATCTCTTTATTGATTTAAATTGTATCTCTTTTCTTACAGGGGGAAAACTAATAATGTCTTATGCTAGTTCAGAGAAAATTCTCGATCATAAATATCTGACGCGTTTTATTTTATTTTAAATCAAACCCTTTGTCTTCTTCTTCTTCTTCTTCTTCTTCTTCTTTTTCTTCTTCTTCTTCAGGCTGTGAACCTTAAGATCCGTTGCGCACTCCTTGGTCCGACCATTTTACCAAACCATTTGTATATCATTTTATTTTACTCGCTTTCTGTTCACGTTCATGTTTCCAATCAATTCTATTCTTTGTCCGTCGTTCGTTAATCTTGCGACTTGTCGAACAGAGTACTACCAATTCAACTCAGCTACGGCGATAACTACGTCATAGACGTGAGTTCTTTGTTTACTGTTGACGTTGCGTATTGCTGCTATTCCTTTGTTGTTCACACGAATTTTCTGGTTATTGTTAGCGTTTCAAGAATACCCCTAGGTTATTTTAAAGACGTGACATTACTTTCTACATTTTCTTGATTTAAATACAGTGGGACATAGAAACTAATATGTTTTCCGTTGAAATGTATGACACTTTTTAACGGATTGTTGTCGTATATCATTTTACACTTTAGTTATTTTATATTGGTAGTTGCGCAACTCTGCAACCATAACACCTGCCGCCACTGCTCTGATGTAGGAAGGTCACTTGTAACTTGTAGAGACTCATGCATTTGGCCGATTGTATAACAAAAACAAGTAAATAAAAAAATGCAGGTATCTTGTTTCGAACGGAAATAGCGAAATTACTTGCACACTGAATTGTGAAAACCACTTGTTGTCGACTAAAAATTGCATGAAATTTTGTTCATATAATGTTTGCTTGTCTTCGCACAATAAAAAAACGTCCTGCAATGACGACTTCCGATAATTGTGTATAAACAAAAATTAAGTGTTAAACATTAAGAGACAGTCATTTTTTTTTTCTCAGATGTGCGAGTTCTGCTGCCAGCAAAAAGTGGTCTCGGTACGTAAACACTTGTTAGCGGTGTTCGAGGAAGAAAGAGTTCACACACTCTCTCTCTCTCTCTCTCTCTCTCTCTCTCTCTCTTGGCGTGCCTACGTCTACATTTCGTAGGCATTCGTTCGATAATAATTTGCCTTGCTTGCATGTCCAGCGGCTCTTCTTGAATAGAAATGAATGTGTATTTTCTAAAGATGGCGCTGGTTTTCTAAAGATGGCGGAACCGGAGCGACTATGTTGACGTTCTCAAGGTCACTTCGCGTAAACCGAACTGAATAGCATTCCAAGGTGATCGATATTTTATTCACTGTCAACGAAGGCCGTTCTTTTCTCTGTCACGAGATACAGCAGTCGACGAAAGCGCAGTTTCAACGCAAATAACGAGCTCACTTAAGCATCGCTTAATCGCGTAGCTTACTATATCCCTACGGCAACTTCCTGCCTGCCTAATTACCTACCTTCCTAGATGAACTTTAATTAGTTGTAATACTTATTTTTAATATTTATCTATTCTGCTTATTAGCAGGTATAGTCAGGGCCTGATTCACCATTAAGCTGAGTAGACTGTAGCCGAGGGCGCAAGCTTTTGTTGGGGGCGCAAAAACTTAATCTTTTTCTTCTACTAGACATCCTCTTCTACATGTCGGGTGTCGAGGCTTTCGAGAGAGCTCTCCACCTCGTCCTGTTCAGTTCCAAAACCCTGACACGGGCCCAAACTGCTCCTCTGCCTTCTGCACCCTTCTTGATGTTATCCTCCCATTTCGTTCTGGGCCATCCTCTTCCTCTACTGCGCCTTCTGGTTTTGCCTCCCATTGCCGTCTCGGGTACGTATCCTCATCCATCCTACAGACGTGGCCAAACCAACTCAGTTTCGAGCTTTCAATTTTATAATTTAAAGAGAATATCTTCAAATTCTTCCGGATGTAAACGTTTCTCACCCTGACTCTACGAGTTTTCTTCTCAATTCTCCTCTGGAATATCATCTCCATTGCTTGTATTCTCTTTTTATGTCTGTCGTTCAGAGTCCATGACTGTACGTCAATGTTGGAGCATGTACAGATTTGTATACTGCCAGTTTGGTTTTCTGTGACACTTCGCTTTTTCCCAGAAACTTCCTGTTGATAGCACCGTAAAGTTTGGTTGCAGCTGAGATCCTCGTGTCTAACTCTGACTCAATTCTACCATCCTCACTGAAGACGGGACCTGAATATCTGAATGTCGCCACTTGTTCAATTTTCTTATTGCTGATTACTACTCTATGTTGTATTGCTTCCCTACTAATTATCATTGTCTTTGTCTTGGTGGGGCTACTAATCATATTCTTCCTTCTCATCGTTTCTTCCCACACATTTACAAAGCAATATCTGTGAAATACACTGGTTGCAGCCCCCAGTTGCCTTCCTTAAACTTCCTACTTCTTTGTTGGCTCTCCTCGATAATAGCATCCATCAATACAACAAAAAGGTAAGGTGAAAGAATATCCCCTTGTGCGCAAAAAACTTAAGAGAAGACAAAATTTAAAAAACACACACGTTGCATTGAGCCTTTTCAACGTGCCGTTGCCGAAATGACATCATTTCGAGCGCAAAATCTCTTTTAACCACAAAGCATTTCTTTTAGTGAAAAATTTCCTTGATTTGGAACTGAGAAAGCTATAAAAATGTGATTTAAGTAAACAAAAATATTCGACAATTAATAATAGACATGAAAATTATTTGAAAACTTTTGTTCTTAGTGTTTTGATTTACTTTGTGCAAACGTTAAGGAAAGTACGTTTTTTTGTAACACTCTCGTTACTTATTATAATTTGTCAGTGTGCTCGTGCTATTGCAATAAATAAATTTACGTGAATAAAATGGAAAAAAGAAGAATTTATGTTTATACAACCCACGTGTTCCTAAATAATAAGTAGCCTATAGTATATGAGTAAATCCTGCGCAATACTCGTTGTTTGAGAGGTTGGAAGGTTTTTTATTTGGGGGGGGGCCAAAAATTTCAGCATCCTAGGTTGCTAAAACCTTAAGTCAGGCCCTGGTTATAATCACATTATATTTACGGAATTGACTAGCAAATAGCTAAATTAAAAGGATTGGCTTTCACACAGCCACTCTCCAGTTTTCTTCTTGTTTATCAAACTTGCATCGTGAAAGGGGAGTAACAAAAACATATGGTCTACAGCATTCATCTCGTCTCCGAAAGTTATTAAGAAACATAGCAGGGCATATAGACTTCATAATTCTTAAAAATTAGTATGACTCGGTGCCCAGAATGAAAAGTAAGGAAGGTGTTGAAGAACTTGAACCATCCAACAGCTCTCTAGTTCGCAAAATACCTGTATAACAATAACATAATAATAATAATAATAAAATTATGGAAGACAATCGGTACCACTTTGAAGCAGCAGAAGTCTCCTATGAAGCTACGCCATATTTCTGACTTTATTTAAAAAGTGCGGTCGTGGCGTAGTGGCTAGCGTTTTGGCGCTGCTACGCTGTCGGCGCGGGTTCGATTCGCGCCGGGGCCATCTGATTTAGATACAACCGTTCCTCCTCACAAGGCGATGGCAAACCAGCGAGAGGCATCCTTCCCAACTATGCCGTTCGGATGCGGCGTTAAACTGTAGGTCCCATATACCCGTGAGAGACTCCGTAACACACGCACTACAGGTATATGCGGGGAGGGTCCAAACCAGTCGGAAGACTGTAGGATCCAATAATAATAATTTAAAAAGTTTCTTAGAAGGGACTTCGCTTTTTTGAAAAATAAAATATCAGTTTTAATGGATTATAAACAACCATAATATTTATAATGGTTTATAAAAATGTACACACACACACTCTCTCTCTCTCTCTCTCTCTCTCTCTCTCTCTCTCTCTCTCTCTCTCTTTCTCTCTCATATTTTTGGTTGACAGGCAATAAGAATACAAAGTTAGAAGCATTTGAGTTCATATTATGAAAACTAGAAGAGACTTTGTCAAGGAATGGTCTCGAAATAAACATAGTCAAGACAGACCGACCAAGAAGAAATGAGTAACTTGGAAATTAAAATGTTATATATGTCAAACCAAGAAATAAATGTACGTAATTTGGAATTATAATTCCAAAGTACTCCACGTCGGAAGAAAAGATTACGAACAGATTGAGAACTTGATGCTACCACAAAAACTATCAAGATGAGAATTTAAAACGCTATGATATGTGACACTATGGAGTTTGGAGTACAGAGTACAGATTTGGATGTTAGCAAAAAACAAACAAACAAAAATAGCACGAAACAAATGTGCTTTCTTAGCAGCCTGTATAAGTATAAACAAATGATACAAGGATACAAGTATGTCAAACAAACAAATAATAATTTTGTTTTGAGTATAAATTCTTAACATTATTAACGAGGAAATCAAAATATGAATGTCATATAACAGCTTTATTTGTGTTTGTATACGAGGGTCATCTCAAAAGTAAGTTTCCCTATTTTTTTGTCAAACGGAAATTGCGCAAGCAGGCTGCGAAAGTTGGAGAACTTTTATTTGTGTTTAGTGGTAGTACTGCCAAAACCCCGACCATTGCGTAGGTACGTAACAACAACACGAAATTTATAATCATGGACGTTCCGTTTGTGAAGTGGGTAATGTGATTCGTTTTTTTTTTTTTTGCTGCAAAAAATGATACAGCGGCTGTAATTCATCGTCACTTAGTTTCTGTGTACGGAGCTGGGTGCATGAGCATTCAAATAGTCCGCAGGCGGAATACATCGTTCTTGAAAGGGAGAACGAATCTGCACGATGAACCGCGCAGTGGAAGACGCTGAACATTAACTGAGAATCCTGCTCTTGTTGGCGCCGTTAAGTCGATTGTGTTGGAGGACGGACGCGTCATCGTTGACGAAATTCAGAAAGGTATTGCGAGACTGTAAAACAAACTCCGATCAGCGATAAAGCGGAAACGGTCCGGTTTCTTGAGCAACAAAGTTCTGCTCCACGATAATGCACGTCCTCATTCCTCGCGAGTCACGCGAAATTTGTTGGAGTCCTTTCAATTGGAGATTTTCGACCATCCCTCATATTCACCCCGATTGCCTTCTGTTCCTCCATCCCAAAAAACACCTGGGAAGACAACGTTTCGATACAGTGAAACAGGCGGTTGACGCCTGGCTTCGAAATCTGGGCACGCAGCAGTTCAAGGAATGGAATTGAAAAACTGGTCTACGCTACAGAAAGTGTATTGACAAGCGTAGAGATTATATTGAAAAATAAATAAATGTTTTTGAATAAAATTATAGTTTCCTTTTTAATTTTTAAATGTTTTTTTTTTATTTTTCCTAAAGAAGGGAAACTTACTTTTGAGATAAACGTCGTATATATTCTTAAGCAGATATTTAATCTTATTCTAATAACGATTTACTGTAACATTACATAAACTTTAAACACTCCAAAACGCAACATCTAAAATAAAACTAATATTGGGAGACTGTTGTAAATTATTCTCCTCTTTCTGCCATTGAAATGTCAACCGTATCAAATTATAACTATTTAGAGAAGCGACAAAGAATCTGAATATCCTCATTTTGTAATTAAACTGTGAACATCATTCACAGTTTGAAATTAGGCAGCCTTCTGGCAAGGTTGAATAGTGACATTCATAACTGGTGGGTCTAATTACTAGTTGCGGCAAAATCTAATATTACAAAAAGAATATTTCTTGTCTGACAATCAAACTCTGAGAAAAAGTTTTGTAATGTTTTGATTGTTTATACTTTATTTAATTAATGACTAAAAATCTAATTACGTAATAGTACGGGTATTGATGTTTGTACCTGAAATCAAGGGTGAACCTAGGATTTCATTCCGGGGGGGGGGATTTTTTCAACCACATATAGTTTTTTTTCTCATCTTATAATGAAAATCACACCAATAAATTAAAACTAATGGGTAAATAATGACTATAATTCACTAATTTTATAAAATCAATTAATAACATACAGTTTGACTTGGAAGCCTAATAATACCTTTCTGTGGAATATAAATACTTTAAACAGAATGCTAAAATTAATAAAGTAAATTTTGTATGTGTATGTGTGTTTTGTGGTGTAGGGTTAACACATGCAAGAACACGAAAAATGTTTATTGAACGTATGATTAATTTTACAATATTTTGTTTCTTAGAACTAGGTAGAGTCTATTACAACAACATTATGAAAAATAATGTTAAGAAATTAAATCTCATTCACATTATGTGCTTTGTGACTGAAGTTATCAACATGTAACATTAAGTTAAAATATAAAAAGATATGTCTCCATTTACCGTAACCAGCCGAAAAACGTATCCTACTCTCTTTCAAGCCGACTTCTTTTCATTTTTCACCATATCTTTCAACATCTGTTATATTTATTATTGAGTATAAGGCCTATTATTGTAGATTATTTAGACTTGTCATTGACTCAAATAGTAATTTTTTTTAAATTGACAATTGGAAGTCAATTAATTACATTTCAAAAACACAACCAGTTTTAATTTTTTGGGTTATCCCCATATTCCCCCCTAGGTTCGCCCCTGCCTAAAATATCTGAGAAATCGTCGTTAAGAGATTTGTAAACTCACTGCTCTAAAAAATACACTCATATCGTAAAAATTCTCCTACGCTTACAAACGTCCTGTACGAATTATACTATAAATACCTCTTGATTGCCCCCTTTTGTTCGGAGTGCTAAATTAAACAATTTTGAAGACAACACTTCGTTTGGGCAGTAATTATAATGATTTATAATATTTATGAATTAGATTTTAATATTTGTGTTATACATCCACTATAATACATCCACTCATTATTATATCAATCATTAATTCGGTTGGGCGCCAGAGCAGAGTATCTCAGGGTTTATTAACAAATAATAACTCATTCCGTTCAGATACTAATATTCTATATTATTTCATTCTTATTACAAACATGGCATCTGAAATTTGATCATAAACATTATGGTTTCTAATATAATATCATTGAGATGCTTGATACACAAATTTACAACTAATTTCAAAGTATTAATATTCACTTGATTACTATTCTTCAAGATTACCATTATTTAAGTATTCTTCGGTTTAGTGAATCGCAATATTATATTTTATTCACCTGACACCTATATATATTCAATACTCTAATTAACATATAGCATAATATTTTCTTAACTAACATGAATTTTCTTAATAATTATTATATGCAAGTATTCGACTCGTACTAGAATGCTATTCTTATTATATTTTGTTTCATTCACTTGATTATATACAATAATTCTACTAAATACCCTTTCTAGCATGTCATATCACATAAACTGAATTGTTAGTATCTGAAGAAGTGTGGGTTTTTTTTGAGAATGAGATGAGTTATACTTATGGTAGACATTAATTTCTATGTTTTGTATATTAGAGTTGTGAATTGTTAAGATAGTATGCTGTTACTTGTTTGCAGGATTCCAAGACTCTGATTGGTCGTTCTACGTTGCTCATTGCACTTCACTTTCACCAAACATAATTGATTTACCATTTCTTAACTTTGTATCACACGCTCGCGTTGTACTTAACGTCACGCACATATGAAATATCTTCATAATACGTACTTTACGCGCACCAATAAAATATTCTTCTTTATACCTTAACTTGTTCCTTCTCGACTTTTTTTTACCTAACTAAGCTATACATTTTAAACAAAGCTAGTATAAAGTTCCGTTATAATTATATTATGGAATACTTGTACAGAGTAACGCAGATTTCCCGTGCTCGACTTGAAATTTAAACTTAAAAAACTCTTCTTTTTCACTTGCTTCTCTCTTTTTATAGTTTGTATACTGATTCCCTCACCACCGTCCTGGTTGATGACACTTTCATTGGCCAGGGTTTGAAATATCCCCGGTGAATTTGAAATTCTCCATTCCTGTATCGTTATTTTCTCGCGCGCTGGACTGACGCTATCCGCCATTGGCTGAAACAGTGCGGGTGAATAATTTACGCGCGTAGCCGTTATGCTGTTAAAAAAACGACGCTACTTTCTAAATTTGCTTTAAATATTGGGGTGTCATCTTTTGTCTTCTGAAGGACACCGACCTGCTTTCCTAATGGTACTTGCTCGTTTTTTGCTGTTTCTTATACACAAAACATTTTATGTGTTTATGACATACTAGGTACCTTGGGTATATTATTCACTACTTCGGCCGACCCCGGATTGTCGCGGCAAGCCGAACCTTGTACTATTCAAATGGCTATCTTACATATATGTATATTACAAATTCTTATACTACCATATCTCTAGAATAACTATTAATAATTGAGTTTTTATCTATACTGTACACATATTGAATTAATTTATGTGTTCCACAGTAACGTTATATTTCATATTAAATAATAAAAGTCAATAAGTACATAAATCAACTATCGCACAATTATAAAAAATAAACACGTTAATAACACTCGCCAAATACGACGCGCACTAATCGCTATTAAATCAACCGAAAAGTAACTATCATGCCGCTCCGTACCTGTAAAGGATGTCGACAAGGAAAACAGTTATATGTGATAACCAAGAAAGGGCTAGAATTGTACTGCGGTATTTTGTAATATTATTTAATTCACTTACTTCTGTATTTTTTTATTCACTTCTAAATTATAAAATCATTTTTCCTTTCTCAGTTACAAGAGTTCTCATTTTTTCGATTAGCTTAATTCTATTACATTTAAATCTCCTTTACTGTTTTTTTTTTCACATGCCTGTATTTCGATGTTATTTGTTTTATTTGACGATTTAATTACGGCTGGCGCCGCCTCTCCCATCCTAGCTTCCACTGGCGCCGGTCTAAACAGTCCTGTTCTGGAAGTCCTCTTGCATTCATTGCATTTTCGACATCCATTTTCCATGAATGTTTAGGTCTTCCTTTTTTTCTTCTAGAGGGTGGAGTTCATTCCCACACCTTCCTTGGCCATCTCTCATCCAACATTCTTTTTAGGTGTCAGAACCAATTCAGTCTTATTGCTTCTGTTGTTTGTATAATGTCAAAGTCGATTCCCATCGCTTGTCTTATCTCTACATTTCTCACTCTATCTAGTCTTGTTAGTCTACAGCACCTCTGCTAGTAATCCATCTTCATAGCTCTTATTATGGATTTATTTCTTTTATTAATTTCCCACAGTTCTGCTTCATATATGCCTATACTTTTGACTATAGTTTCACATATTCTGATTTTATTGTTCTTTGTTATTCGTGGACCCCAAAGCAGACTGTTAAATTGTTTTATTACTGTCTTAGCTTGTCCTATTCTTACTTTTATTTCTTGGTTGCTGTCACTATCCGATGTCATTGTTACACCCAAATACTTGACGTTTTAAATATTTTTTATCACTTTTGTTCCTAGTTCTCGGTCTTGACCTTCACCGCCTACTATAAGGTACTCAGTTTTTGAGGTATTTATTTCAAGACCCCATTTCGCAAATTCGTCTGCTAGTTTCCTTAGCATATAACTTATGTCAATTTATGTTATTTGTAACTCTCGAAACAATGTAATAAATCTTACTTTGTTTCGTTCGGATTATAGAGCGCTCGGTTACCACGCTTCGGACTATCAAGGTTTCACAGTGTGATTGATTTCTACGCTGGCACTCTATTCCTACACAGTTACTTTTATTAAACACAGCGTTTAATAAAAGTTGTTGTAAACACAGCGTAATGTTATAAACATTTAACATCCCAGTCGCAATACGTTACGAAATATCGCAGTAAATTACAAATATACAGAACTTACTGAATTTATCAACATCAGTATTGTCAGGCAAGCTTTTCTGACGCTTAGCTGATGCCTGGAAAACATCTCGCGATGATTGTAATTCTCGTCACACAGAGATTGTTACGAGCATAGTACACAGAATTAATGTAATTTCCCGCAGTTGCCGGTCAAGGGCGAGCGCGCGCCGTTGCGGCATACCGTGGACGTGAGTGAAAGTCAGCTGGGTTGCATAGTCGTTCCCTATTACGACCGCTGTTTTGAATGTTGCTGACCGTTGATGAGTTTATATATATATATACACTAGTTTCCAAGGTTGAATTTGACACGCGATTTTAATCACAATCGTGCCCACGAACACGTGAAACAGTACAGTATTCGAAAGATGATTACCCGTTTCTTGCGTGGTTTAATTTTGTTAAGGGTAATTGTAATTTTTATGTGCGTTCAAGATAGCCTGTATAGTACCTCATTTCCGTACTTTTGGTATCGAATCATATTTTACCCATCACCTCTTCATAGATTTCAGAAATGCATACGATAGCATTGATAGACAAGAACTTCACACAGCTCTTGAAGAATTGGGCGTACCAATGAAATTATTAAGATTGTGTAGGATGACATTTCTGACAGTGAAGAGCATAGTGAGGATCCAGACTTATCAGGAGTTTGACTATGGAAAGGGAGTTCTCCAAGACGATGCTCTTTCCTTGCCTCCTCTTAATTCTTGCCTTATAAAAGCTATGAGAGGTGCTGGAATAGATTCCTCTGAGACTGTATTCAACAGGTTGGTGCAGGTCCTAGGACGCCGATGACTTAGATATAATCGGGAGGCCCCTTCAAGCAGTCACTGAAGCCTTTCTTGCTCTTGAAGGTCCCGCAAGGAGGCTGGGTCCCATAATAAACAAAAGCAAGACAAAATACATGGTCACAGGGCGGGTAACTAGAGAAGGAGAGCACGTCCAAATTGGCATCTATTCCTTCGAAAAATTCAACAACTTTGTTTATTTAGGATGCCAAGTTAACTGCGATGGAGAAACGACAGGAGAAATAAAGCAAAGAATCACCTCAGCTTCTTTGGTATCAGACCCCTGTTACAGCGCAGAACAATTTCCAGGAGCATCAAGCTGCTTCTGTATAAAACACTGATCCGCCCAGTTTTCACCTATGGTTCTGAGACCTGGACCATCTCTAGAAAGTCTGAGTCAAGCCTGCTGGTTCATGAACGCACAATCCTACGCAGTATTTTTGGTCAGAATGGGGGAGAATGAAATACCCAGAAAGACACTCACAGAAAAGGTCTATGGCACCAGGAGAGTTGGTAGGCCCAAACTACGTTGGGAAGACGGTGTGAATTATGTTGCGCGCCATATCCTTGGGACCTGGAACTGGAGAGGAGCTGCACTTGACCGGGACAACTGGCGGAGGCTGGTAAAGGAGACCTCGACTCAGTAATGGGTTTTCGGGCTCGCTGTAAGTATGTAGGAACAATATCTTCTGTTATGAGTGTAGCGATCCCCGGTAATCCGGCCTCTATGTAGTTATCCGTACGGAATTTTGCATTGATGAATGAGACTTCATTATTCTGTCGTACGTTCAGGTACTTTTCAATCTTATATTATTTTAATTTTTGTCGTAAGCTTACACGGTCGGTATCAATATTATCAAGGTGATCATAAACAGGGCTGTTAGGCCGTGGTCGGTTGCCACGTAGCAGCGACGTCGTCGGCAACCTTTCGAACCGCACCCTCGGCGGATCTTCTTCAGGCCGCAAAAAGCGACAGAGTGTTGTGGAAACAGTTACGACGGATCTTGGCCGAACGAAACCCGACAACTTTTTCTGATGCTCTTACCCGAACAACTCTTAAGCCTGTGCCACACTATGCTATTTAACTAAGTAATTATTTTTGTTCGTGTTGGTATCCAAGTCACTTTACAATTATAGTAAAAATATATTACCTTATATTCGGTCCGCCGTGTGACTTCTCAATTTGAATTTACGTAACGCGTTTCAAGGCATATGGCTCATCATCAGACGTAAAATTTTAAAAACTTAAAAACACACACATCACACAAGAAACGTGTTTGTCAAAAATAATAAAATTGCAGCTATTAACATATTATGTGCACTTGTTGTTGGGTGCGCACCCGTTCAGGTATTGTCTGCTACTGATCGGAAATCGTTGAGCAGTCTCAAAGCAGTATCATACAGGCGGTTAGATTCAAATCAACGCTTTCCGATCAGTAGCAGACAATACCTGAACGGGTGCGCACCCAACAACAAGTGCACATAACATGTTAATAGCTGAAATTTTATTATTTTTGACAAACACGTTTCTTGTGTGATGTGTGTGTTTTAAGTTTTTAAATTTTTACGTCTGATGATGAGGCATATGCCTTGAAACGCGTTACGTAAATTCAAATTGAGAAGTCACACGGCGGACCGAATATAAGGTAATATTTTACTATAAGTAATTATGCTAAATTACTAAGTAGCCTAGTGTGACAGTGTTAGTAGCAGCTACTAGCGCTCGCCAGCGAGTGAAAAAGCAGTAGTTAGAGAAGTTGGACGTGTTCAACTTTTGGCACCACTAAGTAGCCAGTAGCCGACCTTGAGGTCACGTGACTCACTAGCCGCTACCGAGTAGCGCCCTAGTAGCCCACTGTGACACTCCAGTATGAGTAAAGTAGCGCCTCCCCTTGTCACCGCAGGCTTGTCTCAGCGTTTGTTTTGGTTTTGCTGTGTTTTGTGCCTTTTCAATGGTCCAATCTACATTTACAATGAGTGATTTATTAAAGTGGTTGGATGATGAAATAATTACATTCCTTGACATATATAGAAAATATGATTGTCTGTAGGGTATTACGTCCATAGAGTATTTGAAACGCGACGCGAAAAATCTGCTTTCACTCGGTTGCTAGATGACCTGGAACTTCCCTGATTACCACCAAAGGAAGATGGTTTTTAAAATAGAATTAAAACACTCCTTGGTGCTTATCGTAATGACCTGGATAAAATAAAAAAATCTAAAAAGAGTAGTGGCGCAACGGAAGACGTATACAAACCAAATTTAATTTGGTGACACTAAATCTAGAAACTCCTGAAGCTTTGGTAAGGCTAACCGCATGATGTTGTGTTAAACGATTGAGGGTCCTCAATTGCCAGCTCTCTTATTAATGTTGTTGAAGTACACAGTTTTCCCTCCTTCTACCTATCCATCCCCGAACCCACATGCGTTTCTCTTCGTTCCTTATGTTACTCAGCAACTCCTTACAAGCTCTGTAACACAAATCAGCAACAGGCGTCTCAAAGTCTCACGTCACTCACCCACAGATGACATTTTGCACAATACTTTGTAACACCAAACAGCAGTCTACGGAACCACGTACTTTGCTGTACTAGCCACTACTAAGTTAAGTAGCGGCTACCTAAAAACAGTGTGACATAGAAATAGCCAGAAAATACATTAGCGGCTAGTGAAGTAGCATAGTGTGACACAGCTATTATCTAGTAACTAACTAGCTACTAAAATTTAACATAACTTGTTAATAATGTCTTAGACGTCAACACATAGGCTCAAACTGTTTTATCTTGGCTTGCTTCCACACCCCCGTTATTCACATTAATTAGTACCATAAATTAACTAACCGCTTACACTTATCATCATAATTACTCTGCTATTTACAATTCACATCACCTCACCAATCGAACCGCTTGATTCTGTTAAACGTATTCGTATCCGTACTACGTCTCCAACATTATGCAGCTGGATCCCCAAGATTTTCTCGTGCCGGTAAAGTCTGTCAATTGTTTCCCGGTAAACAGGTTTCTATTTTCCTGGTTACTAGCTTCATTTTCATATCACGGTAAAGGTCATCATTTCGGAAGTATCACAGCTCAATGTTGTTAAAATTCCTTCCCGGGCTGTTTGGCCGTGCTCCATTGTTTCCTACAAAAACAGACGTTTCGGCAGTGCCATCGACTGCTACCTTCAGTGTAAAATCGAGTTACGCTAACGTAAGATGGTAGACGCTAAGGTAAGGTGGTCACTAACGTCTACCATCTTACGTTAGCGTAACTCGATTTTACACTGAAGGTAGCAGTCGATGGCACTGCCGAAACGTCTGTTTTTGTAGGAAACAATGGACCACGACCAAACAGCCCGCGAAGAAATTTGAGCAACATTGACTGCGGCCGTGTAAACTTACGAAGTCCATTATCACAGCTCATCTATCATGTTCCTCATCACTACAGGTTTGAAAACTTTAAATAGTCTGATCAATACTTGAATTTTTACAGCCCCATATTTGGAAACTGCTACCGTAGATTCATACAAGTATAAGCGATATTATAAAGCAATATTTTAATGTATGCTGAAAAGTCGTTTAAGTTCCATGACTAAGTAGAAAGTTCTACGTTTTAAGCCGAGTTTTTCGTGTTTTTCTTAAACTGCGTCTTCTTCCACCGGACTTTGATTTTGCAGTAGGATGAAGGAATGGACTATCAAAACAAATATGCTCAGATACTTAAAACGGAACAGTCGCACGCCTAAACCATGTGACGGAGAAGAAGACGATGACGATGGTGATGATGTTTGTCGTCATCACGATCGACACCACTGATCAAGACTAAAGAAGTGACAGTAAGATCGATCAAATCAAATAAGCTTTCTAGAGTCACTGAACTGTGTACAGTAGAACCTTACGCCTACTAATTCGTGTCCCTCTGTAATTCGTCACCCACTCAAGCTTTTCTTTGTTCTTCTTTATTAACAAGCGAGTAATATATAAGCTCAAATTATAGCCGGAGTAATCCAGAACCGTGCTGATTGTGGCCGGGGTTTTAATAATAGCCAGGAGAACGGATTGCGGAAGGTATTGGTTCCGAGAACGGGTATTTCGTTCTTTTGTACACGGCACAGTAAGCGTTGTGATGTG
Source organism: Magicicada septendecula (assembly GCA_034769895.1). Taxonomy (NCBI): domain Eukaryota; kingdom Metazoa; phylum Arthropoda; class Insecta; order Hemiptera; family Cicadidae; genus Magicicada; species Magicicada septendecula. The sequence goes on along the minus strand of CM068370.1, from coordinate 41,242,954 downwards.
TTGTTACAGGGCAGTACGTTTCAGAAAATTCAGTCGGATTGCTGATGCCTGGCAATGTATTCCGGAAAACACTAAAATCTGTTTGGAATAAGTTAGACCATCTGAATGTCAACCAGCGTCTACACAACCAGAAGGTCTTGACCCCACATTGGAATCGTTAGATACTTGCCAACCCCTACCAACATTTAACAGTTTGAGTGAAGACGATGTCAAAAATTGGTGTGAAATATACTTACTGGATGTAAGTTAGGAAATGCTTAGTGATGATGGAATTCTTACATACGTATCCACAGAAAGTACAGAAGCTGTAGATGAAGAATACAACCAGCCAATAACACCTGCAATCTCTCATAAGAAGGCCATTCAATCACTGACTACAGCTATCAAAGTGGTACAAAGGCCAAGATGAAGCAGAAGTGCCTAAAATAATTCCACTGCGCCAAATACATAATTTGGCTAGTGAAAAGTACGGTCGACAGAAAAAAAAACTACAGATATTGTCACAATCATTAAACAATTTTTTTTTGCAATTACAGTACTTTGAGTTTGAAAATTTCCAGCAATAAATATGTTCGAGCATAAATTTAGTAGTCTACTGTACATTGCTAGTGTTGTGATAAAACATTTTATATTGTCATTAATGAGTTTGTTTCTTAATCGTTCACTAACTCGTCATCCCATCGGTCCCGTAGACGACGAATTAGTGAGGTTTTACTGTACAGTAGTATGTGTAATCTATACGTAATAACAGAGCTTTCAGCATGAAGCCCTCTATAAAAACGTACGCCTTACATAAGTGGACTTTACCTGATAAAATGCTCTCGCAACGACTAACTGTAACACCGTTTCCCGGTAGTGATCGGCAGAGGAAACGAAATTTCCAAACAGAAATTAGTTACGTAAAGGTCGATAGGCCTAAATGTTGGCTCCTCGTTAGCGCGGGCATATCAACGAACGGAGAGTTGAAACTGACTTCCAGACATCAAATCAGCCAGTCGGTAATTTATTTTGTCAGTTATCGTAAACTAGACAGGCTTTATATCCGGACTAGGTACGCCCCAGGGCTCGTCCGTGCGTGCGTAAACAGATTTGTAGCTACATTGCAACGTGATACGCTTGTGTGTGTGAGTAGAGAGAGAGTTGTGAATATGCTTCCGCTGAAATTTAACAACATGTAGTAAAAAAAAGAGAAAGGATTCGACGTATTTCGTAGATGATGATTAACAAGAAGTGAAAGAGAGATTAGCTTAATCAAGTGAAGAGCGGGGAACAAATAAAACGAAAGCTGAACACCGTGTGGAAATTGCTGAGACTAGGAGAAAATTAAAATTTTATTCACTATACAGTTTGTCTGTAGTTAGTTACCCAAACGGTAACAAAATTTAAAACAAAAGTAAAAAATGTACATCTTGTCAAAAAATAAATAAATAAAAAATACAACAAATAACTATACAAAGCAAGCGCAGCCATTATTCTGGTTTTCCTTGCAGCCGAGTTCCTTTTAAAGAATACAGAAGACAGTTAAATTAGACCACACGAACAAACTTGAAATTCGGATGCGCACAATTACGCATTCAGATAATAGTTTTAGGATTAGGTCTGTTAATGTTTAACAACAGGGAATACACTGGAGAAATTGAAAGGTCACTCACGTCGAATATAAACAAGAAACTAAGAAAATATAGGAACACAGAATCGTTTTAAAAATAATGACTATAATTGCTGTCCAACGCATTGACAGCCAAGTCATAAAGGGTCAATATATAGCTGCCAAAGTCATATAAGGGCCACTACAGAGGACCTTTGTTTTATTTTTACACTCGGGTTAGTGAAATATATTAGTTTGATAAGTTTCACATTTGGAAGTTACGAAGCATTTATTTGTTAGCCTATCAACAATTTCCCTAGCCCAATAACATTTTTTAACATGATTGTAATTATTAAATTATGAATAAAAAAATTAGAGTTAGCTGTTTATTATATTTTACTTAAAGAAGTGTTGCCTTACGAAGAACAAGAAAAAAAAACTTTCAAATAATCGAGGTTTTCGAAGTCGAGTTAGCGAGGTTTCACTCTGTTACAATTATACTGTAATTTTATTTACAGAAGATTTTCAAACATCCGGAACTTTGTCGTACTTGCTTTCTCTTGAAATTAATCTTATCTGATGTTTCTAGACAAATGATAGTTCCGAAGTTCGCTTCGATAATTGTGACACATTCGCTCTGGTCTTGTGTTCAACTAAACGGGAAACAAATATTTGACATTTTATCTAATGACAGACAGATGATGAAATAACGTTCTTTTGACAGCTTAACGACGTAGACGGGAACGAGCTGGACAGAGAGCAGGAAAGCCCATACCGTTGTTCACGATCTTCGCAGTGAAAGTTTAATCAGCAACAGGTGAGCGAGCGCGCCGCAGCCGCCCGCAGGTGAAACAATGTGTTTATGATTGCGTCGTTCGGTCACGATTGGTTCCGCGCTGTTACTGTTCCCTGCGCTTACTAAATATAAAGTTCGTGTCGTTGTTGCTTATAAACGAAAGTACGATTTCCTCAAAACTCGACGTCGTCGTTCGTGAAACACGATTCATCACGGATTCTTGTAAAAACGTTTAATTAAATCTGGTCGAAGGTTTGCGTGTGTGAAGACTGGAAATTAGGCTCAATCTTCCGTACGCACATTTCGTTCTGCCGTTGAATAACTTTCACATGGTGGTGAACAACAGAGAACCCACGGAATGTTTTAAGTACTGAAGAACCCCTCGCCCAGCCAGAGGCCAGGGCTGCGAAAGCTGAAGGGCAAACCCTTTGTCCGCGATTGCGCTGCGTCCCGAGTTTCAGAAGAGGTCCACCATGGGGACAAGGATGCCATAGATGTTTACCCCCCACCCCCTTCAAACCAAGAAACGAACTACGGGACGAACTTTTCCGTAGCTATGGCGCATTAAACTTTTTGAGGAACTCCATAAGAGAAACGCGTATAAATGACGTTCTTGTAAATTTAAAGATTCGTACAGAAATATAAGTGGATGGCCATGAAGTTACTGTTGTATCAGAGGGCAGCACAAACCTCGTTATCCACTCGCTAACCCACGCTAATCGTCGACTGGAAGAAATGACGACGTACTTATAGACGCCTGAAGAGGCCGGCCAGAAGACCCGACCCGACCCGAACGTAACAATCATGGCTGGATAGTACCAGATACCAGAGATATCGGATGGTACCCGTGAGGTATAGGCGACGACCGTGCGGATGATAGGCCTACATCAGTTTTACATATTACTCTGTAGCACGGAGTAGATTATAAAATCGAAATAAATCCATAAAAAATTAGTTACAGAAAACAAAAAGTGTGGCTTACAAAGGAAAGAAACCAGTTAGACCAGTTGTTAGTTTTAACAACAGAACACTGTAACAAGTAAATCACTTTAAGATGTTTTCTCCTTATTTGGAACATGTTTCGGGAAGCCTTGTATTCCCATCTTCAGCCTTCCTGATTTTGAGCCTTGTGAGATATTTGTGTGTTACCTGGTTGTTGCTGTGGTTTCCTGTTGGTCTACTAATATATACACCACAATCGCACAAAATGATACCAATTTAAAGCACCAGAGACCAACAGAAAACCAAAGCAACCACCGGCCCAACACACAAGGCTCAAAATCAGGAAGGCTGAAGATGGGAACACAAGGCTTCCCGAAACATGTCCCAAATAAGGATAAAACATCTTGAGGTAAAGTCAGTATAAAATATAAATTACATAAATATGAAATTATTTGACAAGCCATAAACATATCACTAAAAAGCAATCTGTGACAGGGACAATCGTTAATTTTTCAAGACGGTAGCTACCTCTATTTTACTGTATGTACGGTAGTGAAATATAGAATTAGCACCACAAAAAGTGAATTCAAAATACAGTCTTACGAGAAGAAGGTCCTACGCGACGCGAAAGGACGCACGAGACCTGACATATTTAAAAATTAAGACATTCGCAGTGTTTTAAACGTCTACACCGATAAAAAAAGATAATAAGGAAAAATAGCATGATTGGAGTGGACAAAATGCCGCCTCTGTAGCTCTCAAGTACAAAGCAAAAGAAAGAAGTACTGGTCAGATAGGCTACTTGATGACGGAACAGGCAAGTGCACCGAAAGTGGGGTGAAGATGATGATGATGGATAAAAGAACTTCAATGAATAGTAAGCCTATCCAGTGGTTTATTACATTGTTGAAGTAAAAGTAATTTGACAAAAGTTTGTAATGAAATAGATAATGAGAGGCGTATTTACAGGGAGAGGCGAACAGGACCGGAAGCCCCCCCCCCCCAGAGAGTCGAAAAACTTGACGAATTTTGTTGTTAATCTCTTAATTTCTAGGTATTTCTAAAATTAGTTTTATAACATAACTACTGTATACGCTAATATAGTAGTAACTCTATTTTAAATGTACAAGCAGGTTTATTACACAACATTCGCGTATACGTTTGAAATCAATTCAGCCAATAAGTATCTTGTAAACAATGTTTCAATCACGCGTTTTTTTATTTTGTTATTACCGTTTTCTTTAGCGGGACTGATTTCTGCCACTAGTAGTGTTGCTTTTCTTCACTTGTTTTTCTTTTGTATGAAGCCGGAGCCCCCCCACCAGGGCCAAATTCTATATACGCCACTGTCGGTGACTGTCTCTCTGTACTCGGAAATTGACAATGCCATTACGATACAGACCGGGTAAGGGGCAAATATTTCGTTATGACATCATTCATTACTATTGAACTACATTTCTGTTGTTGGTTACAGACAGGTACGTATTTTCCATTAAGTCTGTCAATTCAGCGGGAAAGTACGCGAAATACAATTTATTTTTTACTGCGTTGAACACAGTCTGTGTAGAGTGCGTTGTATTCACCGTAGAAAGGATTAATTTGCTCCACACAATGACGGATTGATTCAGATTTACGTAAAACCCAATTAACCGGGGGCGCGGCCTTAGCCTTGGCGGCAGCATTGTCGACGGGACGGACCAGGGTCGAACGGTTTGACGACAAAGAACAGCGGATTATTCGAAATCTAGCCACGCTTGCGCGCGGGCGCGAACTGACACGGTTTTTTGTGCAAATATAATTACCACGAGTTCCTGAAAACAAACGTGGAGTATAGCAAACCAGCGAAAATAATTCGGAATTTGTATAAAATTAATCAACTTACTGTACAAATGATTTGTTTGTAGAGATAACAAAATTGTGAGAATAGAAACAACACAGCCTAAGGTGAAATCACTTATTTCGGAAAATCAAGTCCAAACTTGTTATAATTCTTATCCTTAGTAAAATGTATACTTATTAAAATGTTCTTAATATTAGTAAATTGTTTTCTTCGATACGAACGACATATTTTTTTCGTGTTGTCAGAATATATCATGTCTATTTCTTTAACCGCAAGCTACAACCTAAAATATCGGTATGGAGAACCATACATGACTTCCATGTTCTAAGACTTATATTTAAAATCATTTACTTGAATTACTTCAAGATAATTTCTAAAACAATATCCCCCACGCTCAAACTATTTTCACTATTTATACACACTTTTGTTATTATAAGGTAGTTGTTTAATATAATGTTATGCCACTTTAGCTATAAAAATTAGGTACTTTATGCTTATAAAGAAACTGCACTACGCAGATAATCATCCCTCATCCTCAACCGATCCCCACCATTAATGATATTTACACTTTCATAGAGTAATAGTTTTAACATATGTAATTGGTAAGGTATCTTATCCTTCAAAATTAAATACTCGTACTTTACTTGATATCACCAAAGTAATTTTCAAAAAATCAGCCCCTCCTCCTTCGACTACCTTCTCCATTTATAGATATCTCATTTACCTTTTTACAGTGGACTAACAGAACTTTATTTTCGGGGCACTTATTTATCAAAATTAAGTACTTCACTCTTGTTAAAACACAAAACATTACCGGTAAACAACCCCTCCCCCACAACCGAACAACCCCATTTTTGATACTTACAGTTTTATTGAGTAACAGTTTTATTATATGTAATTATTAAGGTATCTTATCCTTCAAAATGAAGTACTTTATTCTACATCAAAAAGGTAGTGTCCAAAAAATTACCCCCTTCCCACTTCAACTACCCTTTTAATTTATAGATAGTTCATCTACCTTTCTACAGTGTATTGTTATGACCTTCTTTTCAGGATACTTTATTTATCAAAATTAAGTATTTTACTCTTGTTAAAACGTAAAACGTTGCAGGTAAACTACCCCTCCCCCTTAACCGATCTTCACCAAAATTAGTAGACCTTGAATCCTCTACAACTCGAACACATATGCGAAACATTATTTGATTCTGTTTTAAATTGCGGCAGTTATCGTTTCCCATAGAAAAAATTCTACATACAGACACACACACACACACAGACTCTTTTTGGAAAATGACTTTTCTTCATGTTTTGAGGGCAGTACACTCAGAATCAGCCCTTATCTCGAACATGATTTTTTTCACGATCGCCACACTTCCATTTCCTTACGGAACATGGAAGTAAAAAATGTTAAAATATCGATTCATATTAAATTCCTTAAGCTTTAACGACGTGCGTCAACACTGTTAAAATAGTTATTACTAGCCGGGCAGTCAGGACTGTTATTGTGGGCAGACGTTTCGGTGCCACCACCGAGCGCTTCTTCAGATCAAATATAAAACAGAATTCTTGTACGTCAAATACGACACGGTATTCTTGACCTAAAGATGGCCTCGGATGGTGCCCGAAACGTCTATCTACAAGAACAGTCGATCACGGCTAACAGCGCGACTAGTTATAACAATAATTTTAACGTCGGTTCATATTGTTACTGTGTGTTGTGTCAAGGCCAGAAGGCTTCAGTTTAATTAATCTCACAATCACAGAGTTTGTTGCTAACTTGTATCCAGACTACACTACATTAAAAAATATATTATTAACCGTCACAATAATCTATTATATTCGCAGTAAACATGAGCCACCGCTAAATCATTACGTTTTCCAGGCAGCAGTTAAAAACAAAAGAGCTTTTTATTCGCGTCCCATAACCGCGGCCTAAGATATGCTGGAATCACTTACGCAGGAACGCCAATCGCTGGAACGAAACTGAACTGCAGGCTCTCGTACAAGGTCAACAATGACGGACACCAAAATTTAGTTTATAACACTGCATCAACTTCAGCGTTGCTCTGAATATGTCAGGCAATCAGACGTCCTACCAGTGTGCGCATACGCAATAATTGATACGTAAATACGATTTATTGCTTTCAAAAAAATCAATGTTATAACAAAAATAAAATAAAATATATTTTAATTATAAGCGCTACGACAAATATGTAACGCTCTAGAAACTTCGGCAGGTGCAGTTATGTAAAAGTTCTACACGTTTCTCGGCTAACCGAGCAAGTGCAATGTCTCTGTCAAGGTCATGCACGTAATTATCTTCCAAACTGGTCGAGCACTCTTAACTACGCAAATTATGCCGGCAAGCCACCAAAAGAATGGAAAATTATTCTGGAACGCCTGCGATATCTATACAAGCAACAGCGGCCGGCTTAGTCAGTTAGTTACACCTGCCGAGATTATAGAGTGCGGAACAAGTTATTCTTACTGATTAGTGTAAAGTAAAGTATTGTGTTATGATTAGTGCGGAACTTTAACAGTTAACATTATTATTGCGTATGGACAAATTTAAATTGACTTATTGTACGAGAGTACCTTGTTGATTACAAATTGTTATTTGTGACTAATTAAAGCGCGTAATTTATGACACCAATTTATTGGTGTCTGTATTTTGTTTCCACTGTACAACACGACGGTCCATGAGACAGTCGTAACAATGTTGTGTGTGTGTGTGTGTGTGTGTGTGTGTGTGTGTGTGTGTGTGTGTGTGTGTGTGTGTGTGTGTGTGTGTGTGTGTGTGTGTGTGTGTGTGTGTGTGTGTGTGTGTGTGTGTGTGTGTGTGTGTGTGTGTGTGTGTGTGTGTGTGTGTGTGTGTGTGGAGAGAGACAGACAGACAGACAGAGAAACAGAAGAACCCATAAGATGTAGAGTAACACAAAGACAGGGCGGATGGCACAGAGGGAGAAAGGCAATAAAATCTGAAAAGAGTCAATTACGAAAACTTAAACCAAGACTACATACATGCGTAGAGCGTGTGTAGAATGTACGTAAGGGGAGGGGGCTCTTAGATCGCCCTCAATGTAAACATCGTAATCACATCACGTATATCGCATCAATTTCACATACATGGGGGCAGTGGCGACATTACATGGAGGCAATTGAGGCAATGCCTACCCTAAAAAATTCTGTAGAATAAAAATTATAAATACGTATGAACTACATAACGTAAAGATTATACATTGTTACCGCGACTGTCGAATTTATTAGGCCGAAACGTGCTTTATTGAGCGACCGCTAGATGGTGACAGGTGAGACTCGGCATAGCTCGTTTAAATCAAATGAGGCAACCTGAACTTGCCTCAGCGTTTTTTGTATACATCGTATGTAAGCAATGTGCCGGAGTGATAGGGAAATGAAGGGAGGGGGGATTGTCCCGTGCTGTACACATAGAGCGTTGAGGCATGCCTCACTTCTGTGGTCCAAACATTCAAGTTAAAGCGCGCTGTGTTGTTTATAAGTGTGTTTATTTTATGCGGTTATTAAAAGTGTCCCTGTTATTCCGCTGAACTAACAGATGATCAAGATTGTTATTTGAATTATTTGTAACATTAAACATATATATAGAAACTGTGCCGAACTGGCTTCGGCAACGTATTATTAGTATTTTAAAAACGAGCGCCGCTGACGTCACGCACTGCCACACTGTTACGATAGTTTGTTGCCGGTCGGTTATACACACAAACGGTTGTGCAGCTACGCAATACAGCTGGCGCTGCCAGCCAGCTGTGTCTGTACATTCCTGCATTCGGAGGTTACTTGGCTGGACCGAAACGTTGTATCGGCCTCATTTCTGCTTGATCCTCCAACCTGTTCATCTGGTCTCGGCTGGCGGCAAACTTCTATCCAGGACTTCCGAACCTATCACTATGATAGGCTAGATAAAGTGTTGTTCCAGGTGCTCGACCAAGGGCGAGATGGGTGTCAGGGGTGGACGAACATCTGTCCACCCTAATGGCAGAGACGATCCTATAGCCACAATGCCGTCAGTCGAGGACTTTTCCAATGCTAAGCTGCACCAGGGACTTGTGACACGACTGTGACATCACTGATCCGCGCCTATACGAACTAAGTACACCGGACAATCCAGGTGGGAAAATTCTGATTATCTATTTCTCTCTCTCTCTACAACATGTGAATGCACAGAAGCCGCCAGAAGCTCACTCGTGAAGTTCTGAACATTATACTCTAGCACAAACTCTCGTGTTCAATTATGTTATTGCATGTGTGAACATTACCACAGTACACCTAATGAAGTATCTTATAACTGTATAATGTGTAAGAAGTTACACACATACACACACATCCGCAGTTTGCTGTAAGATCTAACTTTCATCTAATTAAGACCATTAGGGAGTTAATTATCTCGTGCTATCATGTCATCTGGTCATGGCTGAGTTTTAATAACGTAGCGGGGGTTGTCTGATGCTGTAGATGAGAAACGATTTTCTTTCACACACATACTTAACGCTTAATGATTAAGGTAAGGGGTCGTTTGGCTGGTTGAGTTTCGGGGCGGTCACTTACATTCTCTGGTGTGAACTATGCTTGTGAATATGCTGGCAAATCTATGCTTAGGAGCTGAGATATTCCATTTACGTTGTCATTTATATTTGTATCTATCTATACATATTAGGGTTCCTTCATTTACTGTAGTTGGAATGGGTTTATGAGGAGGTTAGTGTTGAAATGAGGGATGTTTTGTTATTCATGTCGTATATGTGTTTGTGTGTGTAATTTTACTATATATTTTTTGGGGGGGGAATATGTAACGGATTTAAAAAAGAGAATAACCATAAATGTGCTTACTGAGACAACAGGCTAGCCTATTTGATATTATACAACACTGATGGATTAGTATTGCTTTATGAATGAGATTATTACTAACTTTGACTCATACATAATCAGGTAGAAAATTTTGCAATTAGTTTAATATCAACTCACTTACTTTGTGACATTATGAATTAATGGATATACATATATATACATATATATATATAATTCTGCCTTTAATGGTGTGCTCACACAATCACGAACTTGTCATGTATGTAAAATCTTGCAGGTTGAATAAAGCACACGCTTGTTGGTTAAAAGAGTTTTTCATTTGCAAGTCCTGTCATTCACCTGGGGGGACATGTCTGTAATTGTATTTGGGCCTTGCACACTTTTGCTTCCTCTAGGTTTTTTACCTAGTTCTAAATATGATGTCTCTCCCCTTTTACAAAAAAAAAACTTAATAAAAATAAAATTAAATAAAATTCAAAAAAAATTACAAAACTTAGAAAAATAAAAGGGGGGTTTCAAATGGTAGTTCAGAGCGTGGTTGTTATGATTCTGGGTGGATAGTAGGTATTATTTCTGTCTTATTTTTCTCTGTTGAACTTGAGAAATTTTAGAATCTGGGGACTTATATTTATTTTCTTAAATGAAACTTAGTGTGGCTACAGACATGTCAGCTGGTGTTAGGACTTGCAAATTATTTCAAATTATTTTTGATTAGAATTCAAGTGTTGTAAGAAAACTTAATGGTAGTGTAATAAATTAACAGAATGAACAACCAGAAAAAAGAGCACATTTTATAAAATGAATAAGGGGTTAATGAAGTTTAAAATAATTTAATATGTGTTAGTGTTTAAGTGATTATTTTGTGATGTTGAGTGTAAGATGAATTTTGAAAAGGGGTTATAAGAATGTGATTAATTTTTTTAATGAATGTGTGCTGATTGGTTGCACTTGCACATACCCTGGAGCTCATACGGAGTCTGGACATGATGAGGGCCGTCGGTACTTGTTGGGTTTGATTATGACTTGTCTCTTGGATTAGACAACGTGTTTGGTAGCATCCCAGTTATATGGTAATTGTTTATTGAGGGCGTTGCGTTGCGGTATCGTGTATTTTGAATGCGGTTATGGTCCGACCAAGGGCATGGATGTGATAGTTTATATTTTCGATTATATCGAATTTTATGTGTACTTTGTGTGTTGTATTTAGTGAGTTAGTTTGGTTGTTTTGTGTTGTGTTCTCTTCTGGGCATTTTGCATGGCTGTTTCTCTGCTTTTATGACACCCATCTCGTCGTATCGCTAGAGCATTCTGGAGCCACTTGTATGATCAAGTTCTTCCTGTCGTTCTCTTTAATTCTTGCTTTTACGTGGTGTGTGTGTGTGTGGATTGCGCGGTCATGTCCATTTCGGTAAATGTGGATTTGTTTGTAAAAGATGAGCTCGAGTGGGAGGTCCGGTTCCGGGGACGGAAGCCGCAGGAGACTGTTGTTTCATTAAGGAAGCAACTCCGTGAGGCTCTTGCCTCCGGTGAGGCACCGAGTGGGAGAGTATTACTTACGGATGTCACCGCCGAGGTGGAGCTGTGCTCGGAAAAATTTGTAGAACTGCTCGATTTGGCCGAAGGCCTGCAGTCGGCGGCACCCACCTCTACGGCTAGACAGAGGGTGCGCCAACGTTTACAACACGTTCTATGCCGTTTACAGAATGCTGAATCACAGGCTACCACCTCGGAATTAGAGAAAAATGTTGTCACTCTTAGGGAGCAAGTGGCGATGGCATTGCGGGAGTTTTCTCTCGGCCAGCGTCGCCACGTAGATCCGAATTCCGGTTCTTCTTCTTCTTCTGTTGAGACGGCAGCCAGGGTGGAACCCCCTGTGCATGTTCCTGCCTTTTCCGATATGGCCACCGCAAGCTATCACAAGCTTCCTAACCCACTGTCGGATGTCATTCAGCGTCTCCCAGTTGTCGATGGTCTGGATCCTGAGGCGCTTTTGAGATTCTTGCGCGTATTTTTTCAGTTGGCCGATTTCCCTGGGCTGTCGGAGCGGACTTTGCTTGAGCTCATTTACCCGTACTGTCGGGGATCTATGGCTGAGCGCGTGACAAGTACCCTTAGGGATGGTGGTGGCATAGACCATTTCCATCGGGAAGTCCTGGACGCTTTCGTACCGGGAAGGTTACACGACCGGTTACGACACAAACATTTCTATAGAGTTCAAGCAAGCGGAGAGTCCCTTGCTCATTTCATTTCCAGTGTTAAAGACGCGGCCCGGATCCTGAGGCTGGGGTTGTCAGAGTCTGATGTCATTCATACTATTTTGCAGGGCGTGACGCCGGAGGAACGGTCACGTTTGACATTCGCTGCCCGTCCCCAAAGTTTTATTGATTTAGACCGGCTGTGCGCCGAGTCGACCACTATACAGGGTAATGACGATATTAGAGCCCGCGAGGCTAGGAGGCGTTCAGAACGCCCTAATTTCGAGCGACGAGTCGGGCAGCCCGGGTCTTGGGGTCCTTGGCCTGCGCCGGTTCAGAGCTGTGAAGTACGAGAATTATTCTGTTCTAGGTGTCATAGATCCGGTCACGTCGCGCGCTATTGTAACGATGCTAGACAGCGTCAAGGGACTTCCCGAAAAGGTAACCTTTCAAAAAACGTAAATTCTCGGGGAAGATAAGTCGGGAGTGGTCTTCCCCGTTAGGCCGTTCTCTTCCGGTTTCACTTAACCCCAGGCGGATAGCTAATCCCGGGTCATCCGGCTCCAAGGTCCTGCGAACTGTCCCCAACTACAGTTCAGTATGCCCCTTCCTGTTGGTCGAGTTGAAAAAGGGTCAGCTCAGAGCCTTGGTTGACTCTGGATCAGCCCGATCCATAATTTCATCTAGAGTATGTGAGGACCTTGAACAACAGGGCTTACTATTAGGGTCGGATCGGTCTTCCGTGGTATGCTGGACTGCATCGCGGGAAATTCTGTCCATCTCCCGGGTGGTTTCCCTGAGTATTAAAATCGAGTGTTTTTCATGGGTGTGGCGATTTTTGGTTTCTCCGGCTCTGGGAGTCGACTGCATTGTGGGTGCCGATTTCATCTCCAAGAGTGGTCTCGTTTTAGATCTTCAAGCGCACCACTGTTATTTTAAATTCAATCGGGAGGTTGTCATTCCTTTCCTTGGGTACCAGGGAGCTAAGGGAGGTGTCCAAGAGGTTGTGTGTCCCGATTCAGAAAGAGACCATCTCACCCCGTCCCAGAGGCATGCTTTAGATCATTTGTGTGAGCAGTTCCCCACTGTATTAACTCCCAACCTGGGGCTCACACATCTTTTGGAATATAAGATCCGTTTAACGGACTCCGCCGTAGTCCGCTCACACCCATACAAATTCGCCCCTCCAAAGATGGATGTCCTAAGAGAGAAGGTTCAAGAGTTGCTTAAACAAGGGGTCATTGAACCTTCCAACTCTAGTTATGCAAGTCCAGCATTTCTGGTGCCCAAGCCTGGAGGTAAACAGCGTATGGTCATTGACTATCGCAAACTCAATGCTAATATTGAGGTGGATTCAGTTCCTCTTCCCGATTTACATTCCGCGTTCGATTGGTTTAGTGGGGCCAGGTACTTCACCATCTTTGACCTCAATGCCGCTTATCATCAGATTCCTCTGTCTAAGGAAAGCCGCCCTTATACGGCATTCTGTGTGCCATGGAATCTTTATCAATATACTAGGGTACCCATGGGTCTGGCAGTGGGGGCTCAAACCCTCACGCGACTACTTGACACTGTATTCCATGACGTAAAATTTAAATTCATCTTTAATTATCTTGATGACCTCTTGGTCTACAGTAAAACGTTCGAGGAGCATCTGGGTCACCTGAGAGAGGTGATGTGCCGATTGAGGAGTGCTGGCCTCACTATCAATCCAGACAAGGTAAAGTTTGCACAAAGGAGTATTTCGTTTTTAGGGCATCTCGTCTCATATGGGGGTGTGACGGTCGACCCGGAGAGGACACAAGGCATCCGGGATTTTCCTCCCCCTAGGGATGCGAAAGGTGTTGCCAGATTTGTTGGCATGGTCAATTTTTACCGTAGATTTATCCCTAATGCCGCGGAGATTGCTGTACCTTTAAACGAACTCAGGAAAAAGGGTACCAAATTTGTATGGGGAGAGAGGCAACAGCGGGCCTTTGATACCCTCAAGGAGGCGATCGTCTCTCCCCCTGTGTTGAGGATGCCTGATTTTTCAAAAAAATTCATTTTGCAAACGGACGCGAGTTCTGTTGCGCTCGGGGCGGTTCTGTCCCAGGAAGTCGATGGTGCTAGGCAGCCGGTGGCATTTATATCCCGGACCGTGACCCAACAAGAGAGGAAGTCTTCAGTGTATGAACTAGAGTGTCTTGCTGTTGTGTACGCTCTAGATAAGTTCAGGCGTTTCTTGGAACACGCTGAGTTCCTGTTGGAGACCGATAATCAGGCTCTCTCCTGGCTTCTCGCTCATCCCCGGCAGCTGGGTAAAATAGGGCGTTGGGTGGTCAAGATCTCATCCTTTAAATTCAAAGTGCAACACATCAGGGGAACACAAAATGTTGTTGCAGACGCCCTGTCACGTATGTTCTCCCAACCCAGCGAGGCCAATTCTGAGCAACCCTGTTCCGTTCTGCTGGATTTTCCTTTGGCTTTTACTGATGTGTTACCCCATCAGTTAAATGATGAAGAGTTGGGTCCTATCATCCAACACCTAAAAGAGGGTAACGTGCAGGTACCATATTTTCTGTCCAAGGGCGTCCTGTGCTGCCGAGAACGAAAAGGACGTGCCCCGAAGGTTGTGCTGCCTAGCAAGCTCGTGCCAATGGTCTTCAGCTACTATCATGATTCCCCAATAGGTGGCCATAAGGGAATTTCGAAGACCATTTCCAGTATTAGGAGGCATTTCATCTGGAAGGGCATGGACAGGGACATCGCGGCTCGTGTGAAAGCATGTCATCTCTATGGCTTGAGTAAGCCTGCTCAAAACACTAAATTGGGTCTATTGTCATCTGATGTGGCGAGCAAACCCATGGAGAAGTTATTCATAGACTACGTGGGACCTTTCCCTCGTAGCAAGTCAGGTAATGCTTACCTACTTGTTTGCGTGGATGCTTTTTCCAAGTTTGTCTGGCTACTGCCCTTACGACAGGCAAACACTCGCTCAACTATCCTTATGCTACAGACCCATGTCTTTCAGCATTTCGGTTTTCCGTCCACCATTGTCTCTGACAATGGACCACAGTTCATTTCAAAAGATTTCCGGCGAATGTGTTTCGCTAACGGCATCAAACATGTGACCACTTCCCCGTACTACCCTCAACCGTCCCACGCGGAGAGATTTAACCGGAATCTCCGTTCAGCGCTTATCGCCTATCATGCTGAACAACAGGATTGTTGGGACCAAAATTTAAAGTGGTTGCAATTGGCATTTAACACGGCCCTACACGAGAGTCACAAGGCCGTACCCTTTGAAGTCATGTTTGGGTTCTCGCCGAGTTTGCCGTTGGACAATTTGTGGCACATTGATGATCTTCTGCAGAACGATCCTGAGGTCACGACTGTGGACAGATGGCGGGAGGTCCGGAGGAATTTGCTTCGTGCGCACGAACGCGTCCGTAGTCGCTACAATCAGGGGCGAATTCCGAACCCATTTAAGATTGGCGACTTGGTCTACTGTCAGAGCCATCCGATCAGCTCAGCCATAAATAGGAGGGCCGCTAAACTATGTTATCGTTGGTCGGGACCATACCGCATTCTTCGGTTTGTGTCGCCCGTCACAGTGAAATTGGGTGATCCCGGAGGGGATGTTGAAAGAGTAACCACTCATATTTCGAAGCTAAAGTTTTGCCATAGGGCATGAGTTAGGGATGACAGTTAGGCCCATAAAAAAAGGGGGGAATACTATTTGGGGTTCCTGGATCTCAGTTATTGGAATTGGGAGGCCTTGGTGGTCAGTACTCAAAGCGGGATCCTGCGATTCTTCTCTTTCTCCTGTTCTTTTCTGTCTCTTATATCTGCATGCGGACCAGGGCCCGGCGAGCATGCAGGACTCACACTTACATCTTCTCTTTCAGACACACACTCACTAACTCACACCTCTTCCTTCTGCCTTTTCGTTTTCCTGTGCTACTGAACTCACCAAGAGCGATTTAGAATCCGAGATTTTCCAGGTTTCCCGCAGCCGTCGTGCTTGAGGACTTGTTTGTTTTGGGTCAACCATGTTGCCCTTTTGGGGTGAGGGTGTGCCGAACTGGCTTCGGCAACGTATTATTAGTATTTTAAAAACGAGCGCCGCTGACGTCACGCACTGCCACACTGTTACGATAGTTTGTTGCCGGTCGGTTATACACACAAACGGTTGTGCAGCTACGCAATACAGCTGGCGCTGCCAGCCAGCTGTGTCTGTACATTCCTGCATTCGGAGGTTACTTGGCTGGACCGAAACGTTGTATCGGCCTCATTTCTGCTTGATCCTCCAACCTGTTCATCTGGTCTCGGCTGGCGGCAAACTTCTATCCAGGACTTCCGAACCTATCACTATGATAGGCTAGATAAAGTGTTGTTCCAGGTACGTGCAAGTCTGCGGGTTCTGAAAATATTCTAACCCCAAATATATTTTGTGTTTCAGCTTTCATTATGAGTTATGCTTGTGTGTGTGTGTGTGCGTATAGAGCAGTTTTTAATCTGGGCATTAATGCTATTACAAAATCAAATTAAATTAAATTTAATTAAATTATGAATGTGAGAGTCGTGGGTCAAGTTGATTTCAATAGAGAATATGCTAATGTATCTTGCACTCAGCTGTTTTGATGTAATTAATAACTACGAAAGACACAGCAAATCAATTTGAATATTTCAATGAAACATTAAGAAAGTAATTGCTAGACGAGCTTAATACTGTTTAATCTGAATTAGTGGCGATGTGTGTGTGCGCTGTTGCTGCTTAAAGTTAGTGTTGGTATTTAATGTGGACGGCCTAAGTGGCGTGATTTTCTTTATGACACCCTCTACAACCTATTGTATGTCCAGGTGCTCGACCAAGGGCGAGATGGGTGTCAGGGGTGGACGAACATCTGTCCACCCTAATGGCAGAGACGATCCTATAGCCACAATGCCGTCAGTCGAGGACTTTTCCAATGCTAAGCTGCACCAGGGACTTGTGACACGACTGTGACATCACTGATCCGCGCCTATACGAACTAAGTACACCGGACAATCCAGGTGGGTAAAAAAAAAAAAATTACAAAACTTAGAAAAATAAAAGGGGGGTTTCAAAACTAATCAAGTTTAAAAATTTGAAGTTCAATCAGTTGTATTATTGTGTATGACTAATACAAGGATTGTTCAATAGAAACACGTATAGAGCTGTAAAGCATTTTTTATTCAACGATTTTAAAAGAAGTCTCCATTAACATTAAGACATTTTATGAGTTCCACTGTTGCACCAACCTGTAGATTCCCTGCTAGTAAAATTCTTACGGCTGTTTGTGGAACCATTCGCTTACAGCAAACTCTACCTCAGCGTCCGATTTGAACCACCATCCTTTTAGTGATTCCTTAAAAAAAAATTAAGATAAGATTAAGATTTTTGCCTACCCATTCATTAACTACTAGCTTCGCCACTGTACATGGGTCTTTACGGGAAACGGTTGTGGCGTATTTAATAATTTTAAAAAATACAGTCGAAAACGTTTAAAACGATGACCAGCTGTTTTTTCGTGTTAACCGAATTTCGTGTTAACAGAACTTCGTGTTAAACATAGAAAAAAGTGAAACAAAATGAAATAAGTGAACAAGTATTGTGTAGATTATTTACTGTATTGTGAAGTAAAATAAAGCAATAAAGAATATTTCGAAGGTACATTTTATATATATCCTCCTGAATAATTTCCGGTTAATTTTTGGGAAAAATATGGTTGATTTTTCTTAAAATGTAGTATACACGCACTGTATCTGTTCTTCACTTAGTCTTACGATTTAGGTTTTCTTGTACAGTAATTTAGCATGTGTTTTAAAGTTCCTACAGTGACAGTGTTCTTTTTTTTTAAATAATCCGTAATTTTCTTTACGCACAATTCTGCACTACTTTATTTTCAACAAATTGTTCTAATTTATCAGTGTGGTCGAACATTCCACCTTCCGAGTTGGCTTCTAAACATCGACAAACACGGCGCAGCAACAAAAGCATATCGGTAGCGGTTAGTACTCGTAAATTTTCAATGTCAAGTCCATCGGCACCATCATCACGTTCACAGTTTTTAACTTACACTGCTTTGGGCCGTGCATGTATGGATTCATTTATTGTGCAACTATTGAAAGCCAGCAACAAAATTATTATAATAATTTCGTGTTAACCGTACAAACTGTAATTGTATAATTGAAGCAACGATCGGGACCTGAGCCGTATTTCGTGTTAACCGATATTTTGTGTTAACCGTTTTCGTGTTGGACGTATTCCACAGTAATAATGAAAGTGTTGCCCAAATATTACCAAAAGCCAAGTGACAATTTTACATTAGGTCATTCCGTTAATATCACGTGTCACTGTATTCAAAATAAATAATTTTCCATACAACGCGCGTATATAATTACGTTATTATTCTTAAAACATTTCAGGTCACACGGAAATTTGTGACTGCACCACTTATTTTTTCTTTCTACTTTAAGAAAACGTGCACTTAACTTCACTATTAACATTACGTTCGGAGAAGACAGTAATGAAACAATTGAAATTCTACTTACACTAATACGACTGACAACAAACACGTTATCGATTTCTAGTAGGCCTAAAACTCTGTTGAAAAGTGCTATAGTAGTACCTGTGAAAACAGAAAAGAAATACGTTATTATTTCAGAACTTACTAAATCCATTAATAGATGAAATAAAAATATGCATAATATGTGATATATCCGTAACATTTAATAATCTTCCCCGCCTCTTCTTTTGTACACGAACACTAAATTTCATAACCTATTTCTAAGGGTTTCACGGCGGGCGCCATAATTGTTGAAATTAAAATCCGGTCTATTGGGCTGTGGTCTACTAAATTTATTATTCTGAAAGATGTTATTTTTAAACGGGGCTCACCTCTTAAAGCCATCCGTTTTTTTTTTTTTTTTTTACCTGGAGGCCTCCCAGGTGGTTTTCAGCTGGCTTCGTGCAAACTCTGCAGGTTTATATAAACGGTCTTTTTGGGACCGCAAATATTCTTTCCAACACTACACCGGTTACTGGCAAACACTGTGTCAGTTGTGTTAGAACCGTTTATCACTGAAGATGGCCCCCAGAGGTGAGGCCTAAACGTCTGAGAATAACACTTTCAGAATAATAACTTTAGTAGCCTACGACTCAATAGCCCGGATTTAACCAAATTTCATAATTACAGATCAACATTCATGTAACACAGTATGTACACCACAGTTTTCTTAACTGCCTACCAAATATAATTTGGCATACCGTAACTAGTTAGAAAAGAAATCAGATATTTATCACGCTCAAAACCACGAAGTGTCACGTGACACAATCCAGCTGCCTCCTTTCCTCTTCTTTCGGAGACTTCAAAAACAGTTAAAGTCGTCTATAGTATTACAGCCTCCAACGTAATCGAACTAACCAAGCATCTTCATTTAGACTTTGTCTTCTTCTATTCATATCTTCATACACACCATCCTGACTTGTTTTTCCTCATTGACTGTTTTTTTGGAAACCGATTCCAGCAATCTTCTTGGTTATCGATCGGCTACGTTTTACGAACCTGACCATACCACCTCAAGCTCTAAGCTTCCGTATTAACGACGGAACGCTCTCGAACAGTCGAGAGTGTCGATCTACACGTTTCTCGGCTAGCCCAGCATGTGCGTGTCTCTGTCAAGATCTATAGACTTTTCAAGTGCTTGTTGACGCAGATTTTGGAACACTAGTCTGGAACATCTGCAGGCTACATATTGCAACAATACATATATGTGCATATTTGCCCAGGGCGGTATGTTTTATATTGTAATTAGCGTAAATAGAATAAGGAACAATTTTAGACAATTTTGTGCAGGAAAATGCAGGCTGGAGCATGTCGACAGTGCACCTGCTTCGATAGTTAAAAATACGGCGTGTGTGTGTTTGTGTGTGTGAAGCCAGCTGCAACAAGAATATGGGGTGACGCTACGAATTGTTTGTTCCAATTAATCAGGTCTTAACAGGATTATAATAAACTAATTACTTGTGTTATACCTGTAAGCAAAGACTTACGCCAATTATAAAGACACCATTACATTAAGCGATTTTTAACTAGTATGGTGATGTAAAATTTATTTCCAGAGGTGCAATATTAAAGATGCTAACTAATTAATATTAATTACTAGTGTAATTGAAGAGTAATTAATATGTGTGTGGTATATGTGAGTGACCAGAGAAAAATTACGCAAATAATGATATCGCTAGGTGACGAGTATGTTCATGAGTTCGCGATAATTAACCAAAAAGTGAGTGTAGTAAAAAGGACGCTCTGGCGCGAACGGACCACCTCTAGCTTGTCGAAAACAGGCCTGTGCCTGTCAAATCGCCACCAGTATAAATACTACTGGCAATTTGTGGCGATCACACACTCAGACTCAAGAAATCTACAGACGACGTTACGCTGCCCGTTTGCAGATCGACATGGACCACACACACACACACTACCACACTCACACCAAGACGTAAGGAGGAATTCTGGAGCATCAACAACAACAACACTTAGAGACAACGACCCCAGCAGCAGAATAACCATCATCATACTCTCAGGATTCTGGACACACCACACACACACACGCAACGGTAACGGCAGATATACGCAGGTGATACAAAAACAATTATATTTTTTATTGTGAAGAGAGCTCTCGAAAATAACTTAAATATGAACAGATAATAATTAGAGGTTTAAAGAAAAATAGTAGTTAGATAAGAGAGTGTAATTTAACAACAACTTGTAGAAAAGAAACACTAATCTTTTGTTGTATTTTTTGGGTGTGTCAGTATAAATCAGTAATAGATTAGAAGTAAATGTAATATCATTTTATTTGTTTATAGCAACAATAAATTCATTCTTGAATCTTAATATTATTTTGTTGGTAAATGAGTTGCTATCATTAATTAAAATTTGAGTTAATTTCAAACACACAAACAAAAAGAATTTAAATAAATTGTTTAACACGTTTGGTTAGTTAGTAATATTATATGGGTGTTTATTTTTGTTGTATGTTATGAATAGCATAGCAGGTTACAGTATATTTATAAAGCCTATAAAGGTGAATATTTATTTTGTATTTTGGTTTATATGGTTTTTGTATTTTGTTTTCCACTGTACAGTACGATGATCAGTGAGATCGTCGTAACAATACCATCAATAATGTCAGTAACCATTCTCGTTAAATCTCCTAATCTATTTAATTTACAATCTCATCCGTTAAAACCAACTAGATGATTTTCTTCTGAAGGAAACCAAACCTTCAGTATTTCTTTAATTATTATTACAGAGACTCCCACACTTCTGTAAAGTATGATGTACTACTCTCTACAGTAGCCCTATAGCCTCATTCGGATTTTCGTGTACTTTTACTAACACGTATATTCCATAATCAAGATGTCACAGACAGAGAGTTTAAAGGCTTTTACCATTTTAAATTATGTTTACCACAATACTGTGGGAACCGGTACACATCATGTAATTAAACTTTCAATCGTTCAACACTGAAGACCGCCTCCAATGGTGAGACCGAAACGTCTTTTGTTATAAACAGTACTGTACCGCGGCCTGACAGTCCGGCAAGGAACAACGTGTTGTTGTAAACAGTACTGTACTGCGGCCTGACAGTCGGGCAAGGAACAACGTGTAGTTATAAACGGTACTGTACCGCGGCCTGACAGTCCGGCAAGGAACAACGTGTTGTTATAAACAGTATTGTACCGCGGCCTGACAGTCGGGCAAGGAACAACGTGTTGTTATAAACAGTACTGTACCGCGGCCTGACAGTCCGGCAAGGAACAACGTGTTGTTATAAACAGTACTGTACGGCGGCCTGACAGTCCGGCAAGGAACAACGTGTTGTTATAAACAGTACTGTACCGCGGCCTGACAGTCCGGCAAGGAACAACGTGTTGTTATAAACAGTACTGTACCGCGGCCTGACAGTCCGGCAAGGAACAACGTGTTGTTATAAACAGTACTGTACCGCGGCCTGACAGTCCGGCAAGGAACAACGTGTTGTTATAAACAGTACTGTACCGCGGCCTGACAGTCCGGCAAGGAACAACGTGTTGTTATAAACAGTACTGTCCCGCGGCCTGACAGTCGGGCAAGGAACAACGAGTTGTTATAAACAGTACTGTACCGCGGCCTGACAGTCGGGCAAGGAACAACGTGTTGTTATAAACAGTACTGTACCTCAGCCTGACAGTCGGGCAAGGAACAACGTGTTGTTATAAACCGTACTGTACCGCGGCCTGACAGTCGGGCAAGGGACAACGTGTTGTTATAAACGGTAATGTACCGCGGCCTGACAGTCCGGAAAGGGACAACTTGTTGTTATAAACGGTACTGTACCGCGGCCTGACAGTCGGGCAAGGGACAACGTGTTGTTATAAACGGTACAGTACCGCGGCCTGACAGTCCGCCAAGGAACAACGTGTTGTTATAAACGGTACTGTACCGCGGCCTGACAGTCCGCCAAGGAACAACGTGTTGTTATAAACGGTACTGTACCGCGGCCTGACAGTCCGGCAAGGAACAACGTGTTGTTATAAACGGTACTGTACCGCGGCCTGACAGACCGGCAAGGAACAAAGTGTTGTTATAAACGGTACTGTACCGCGGTCTGACAGTCCGGCAAGGAACAACGTGTTGTTATAAACGGTACTGTACCGCGGCCTGACAGACCGGCAAGGAACAAAGTGTTGTTATAAACGGTACTGTACCGCGGTCTGACAGTCCGGCAAGGAACAACGTGTTGTTATAAACGGTACTGTACCGCGGCCTGACAGTCCGGCAAGGAGCAACGGGTTGTCATAAACAGTACTGTACCGCGGCCTGACAGTCGGGCAAGGAACAACGTGTTGTTATAAACGGTACTGTACCGCGGATTGACATTCCGGCAAGGAACAACGTGTTGTTATAAACAGTACTGTACCGCGGCCTGACAGTCGGGCAAGGAACAACGTGTTGTTATAAACAGTACTGTACCGCGGCCTGACAGTCGGGCAAGGAACAACGTGTTGTTATAAACAGTACTGTACCGCGGCCTGACAGTCGGGCAAGGAACAACGTGTTGTTATAAACAGTACTGTACCGCGGCCTGACAGTCGGGCAATGAACAACGTGTTGTTATAAACAGTACTGTACCGCGGCCTGACAGTCCGGCAAGGGACAACGTGTTGTTATAAACAGTACTGTACCGCGGCCTGACAGTCGGGCAAGGAACAACGTGTTGTTATAAACGGTACAGTACCGCGGCCTGACAGTCCGGCAAGGAACAACGTGTTGTTATAAACGGTACTGTACCACGGCCTGACAGTCCGGCAAGGAACAACGTGTTGTTATAAACGGTACTGTACCGCGGCCTGACAGTCCGGCAAGGAACAACGTGTTGTTATAAACGGTACTGTACCGCGGCCTGACAGTCCGGCAAGGAACAACGTGTTGTTGTAAACAGTACTGTACCGCGGCCTGACAGTCCGGCAAGGAACAAAGTGTTGTTATAAACAGTACTGTACCGTGGCCTGACAGTCCGGCAAGGAACAACGTGTTGTTATAAACAGTACTGTACCGCGGCCTGACAGTCCGGCAAGGAACAACGTGTTGTTATAAACAGTACTGTACCGCGGCCTGACAGTCGGGCAAGGAACAACGTGTTGTTATAAACAGTACTGTACCGCGGCCTGACAGTCCGGCAAGGAACAACGTGTTGTTATAAACAGTACTGTACCGCGGCCTGACAGTCCGGCAAGGAACAACGTGTTGTTATAAACAGTACTGTACCGCGGCCTGACAGTCCGGCAAATAACAACGTGTTGTTATAAACGGTTCTGTACCGCGGCCAGACAGTCCGGCAAGGAACAACGTGTTGTTATAAACGGTACTGTACCGCGGCCAGACAGTCCGGCAAGGAACAACGTGTTGTTATAAACGGTACTGTACCGCGGCCTGACAGTCGGGCAAGGAACAACGTGTTGTTATAAACGGTACTGTACCGCGGCCTGACAGTCCGGCAAGGAACAACGTGTTGTTATAAACGGTTCTGTACCGCGGCCAGACAGTCCGGCAAGGAACAACGTGTTGTTATAAACAGTACAGTACCGCGGCCTGACAGTCCGGCAAGGAACAACGTGTTGTTATAAACAGTACTGTACCGCGGCCTGACAGTCCGGCAAGGAACAACGTGTTGTTATAAACAGTACTGTACCGCGGCCTGACAGTCCGGCAAGGAACAACGTGTTGTTATAAACAGTACTGTACCGCGGCCTGACAGTCCGGCAAGGAACAAAGTGTTGTTGTAAACAGTACTGTACCGCGACCTGACAGTCCGGCAAGGAACAAAGTGTTGTAATAAACAGTACTGTACCGTGGCCTGACAGTCCGGCAAGGAACAACGTGTTGTTATAAACAGTACTGTACCGCGGCCTGACAGTCCGGCAAGGAACAACGTGTTGTTATAAACAGTACTGTACGGCGGCCTGACAGTCGGGCAAGGAACAACGTGTTGTTATAAACAGTACTGTACCGCGGCCTGACAGTCCGGCAAGGAACAACGTGTTGTTATAAACAGTACTGTACCGCGGCCTGACAGTCCGGCAAGGAACAACGTGTTGTTATAAACGGTTCTGTACAGCGGCCAGACAGTCCGGCAAGGAACAACGTGTTGTTATAAACGGTACAGTACCGCGGCCTGACAGTCCGGCAAGGAACAACGTGTTGTTATAAACAGTACTGTACCGCGACCTGACAGTCCGGCAAGGAACAATGTGTTGTTATAAACGGTACTGTACCGCGGCCTGACAGTCCGGAAAGGAACAACGTGTTGTTATAAACGGTACTGTACCGTGGCCTGACAGTCCGGCAAGGAACAACGTGTTGTTATAAACGGTACTGTACCGCAGCCTGACAGTCCGGCAAGGAACAACGAGTTGTTATAAACGGTACTGTACCGCGGCCTGACAGTCCGGCAAGGAACAACGTGTTGTTGTAAACAGTACTGTACCGCGGCCTGACAGTCCGGCAAGGAACAAAGTGTTGTTATAAACAGTACTGTACCGTGGCCTGACAGTCCGGCAAGGAACAACGTGTTGTTATAAACAGTACTGTACCGCGGCCTGACAGTCCGGCAAGGAACAACGTGTTGTTATAAACAGTACTGTACCGCGGCCTGACAGTCGGGCAAGGAACAACGTGTTGTTATAAACAGTACTGTACCGCGGCCTGACAGTCCGGCAAGGAACAACGTGTTGTTATAAACAGTACTGTACCGCGGCCTGACAGTCCGGCAAGGAACAACGTGTTGTTATAAACAGTACTGTACCGCGGCCTGACAGTCCGGCAAGGAACAACGTGTTGTTATAAACGGTTCTGTACCGCGGCCAGACAGTCCGGCAAGGAACAACGTGTTGTTATAAACGGTACTGTACCGCGGCCAGACAGTCCGGCAAGGAACAACGTGTTGTTATAAACGGTACTGTACCGCGGCCTGACAGTCGGGCAAGGAACAACGTGTTGTTATAAACGGTACTGTACCGCGGCCTGACAGTCCGGCAAGGAACAACGTGTTGTTATAAACGGTTCTGTACCGCGGCCAGACAGTCCGGCAAGGAACAACGTGTTGTTATAAACAGTACAGTACCGCGGCCTGACAGTCCGGCAAGGAACAACGTGTTGTTATAAACAGTACTGTACCGCGGCCTGACAGTCCGGCAAGGAACAACGTGTTGTTATAAACAGTACTGTACCGCGGCCTGACAGTCCGGCAAGGAACAACGTGTTGTTATAAACAGTACTGTACCGCGGCCTGACAGTCCGGCAAGGAACAAAGTGTTGTTGTAAACAGTACTGTACCGCGGCCTGACAGTCCGGCAAGGAACAAAGTGTTGTAATAAACAGTACTGTACCGTGGCCTGACAGTCCGGCAAGGAACAACGTGTTGTTATAAACAGTACTGTACCGCGGCCTGACAGTCCGGCAAGGAACAACGTGTTGTTATAAACAGTACTGTACGGCGGCCTGACAGTCGGGCAAGGAACAACGTGTTGTTATAAACAGTACTGTACCGCGGCCTGACAGTCCGGCAAGGAACAACGTGTTGTTATAAACAGTACTGTACCGCGGCCTGACAGTCCGGCAAGGAACAACGTGTTGTTATAAACGGTTCTGTACCGCGGCCAGACAGTCCGGCAAGGAACAACGTGTTGTTATAAACGGTACTGTACCGCGGCCAGACAGTCCGGCAAGGAACAACGTGTTGTTATAAACGGTTCTGTACCGCGGCCAGACAGTCCGGCAAGGAACAACGTGTTGTTATAAACGGTACTGTACCGCGGCCAGACAGTCCGGCAAGGAACAACGTGTTGTTATAAACGGTACTGTACCGCGGCCTGACAGTCGGGCAAGGAACAACGTCTTGTTATAAACGGTACTGTACCGCGGCCTGACAGTCCGGCAAGGAGCAACGTGTTGTTATAAACGGTTCTGTACCGCGGCCAGACAGTCCGGCAAGGAACAACGTGTTGTTATAAACGGTACTGTACCGCGGCCAGACAGTCCGGCAAGGAACAACGTGTTGTTATAAACGGTACTGTACCGCGGTCTGACAGTCGGGCAAGGAACAACGTGTTCTTATAAACGGTACTGTACCGCGGACTGACAGTCGGGCAAGGAACAACGTGTTCTTATAAACGGTACTGTACCGCGGCCTGACAGTCCGGCAAGGAACAACGTGTTCTTATAAACGGTACTGTACCGCGGCCTGACAGTCCGGCAAGGAACAACGTGTTCTTATAAACGGTACTGTACCGCGGCCTGACAGTCCGGCAAGGAACAACGTGTTCTTATAAACGGTACTGTACCGCGGCCTGACAGTCCGGCAAGGAACAACGTGTTGTTATAAACGGTACTGTACCGCGGCCTGACAGTCCGCCAAGGAACAACGTGTTGTTATAAACGGTACTGTACCGCGGCCTGACAGTCCGGCTAGGAACAACGTGTTGTTATAAACAGTACTGTACCGCGGCCTGACAGTCCGGCTAGGAACAACGTGTTGTTATAAACAGTACTGTACCGCGGCCTGACAGTCCGGCAAGGAACAACGTGTTGTTATAAACAGTACTGTACCGCGGCTTGACAGTCCGGCAAGGAACAACGTGTTGTTATAAACAGTACTGTACCGCGGCCTGACAGTCCGGCAAGGAACAACGTGTTGTTATAAACAGTACTGTACCGCGGCCTGACAGTCCGGCTAGGAACAACGTGTAGTTATAAACAGTACTGTACCGCGGCCTGACAGTCCGGCTAGGAACAACGTGTTGTTATAAACAGTACTGTACCGCGGCCTGACAGTCCGGCTAGGAACAACGTGTTGTTATAAACAGTACTGTACCGCGGCCTGACAGTCCGGCAAGGAACAACGTGTTGTTATAAACAGTACTGTACCGCGGCTTGACAGTCCGGCAAGGAACAACGTGTTGTTATAAACAGTACTGTACCGCGGCCTGACAGTCCGGCAAGGAACAACGTGTAGTTATAAACAGTACAGTACCGCGGCCTGACAGTCCGGCAAGGAACAACGATAAAACCAGTGTTGACGTCGGCCGTGATAGCCTAAGACATCATCAGTGTAAAGGCTCTTTACCTACTGCTATTTTAAGCAATAGCTCTTTTTTATAAAAAAAAAGATGCTTGTGTTATCAAAAATATATCTGTGATACTGAGATTCTACGATGCCTTCAACTATATTCAGTATTAGCAAGGCATTGTATTTTACGAATATTGTAACCTCACAGAACGTTCCATAAAAAGAAATCATTTATATAGTAAGTTAGCATAAGAGGAAAGTGAAGTGAACAGTATCGAACCCAAGTAGTCCCAAAAAATTGTGTAATTTTGTATAATAATTATTTCTATCAACTTGAAAAAAACAACCAAACTATGACTAAGACAAAACCCCATATATATTATTAAAGTGAATAAGAGTGAAAAAACCATAAGACACTACAAGAGAGAGAAATAGTATCAGAATCCACCAGAATAAAGTCAATAATTATTAAGTTTTATAACTATGAATAGGGTATTAAAAACTATTTTTTGTGAATAAATGGACATGATCCATTATTATATTATGAGATGTAAATAAAATAGATGTTTTAAATGACTTAAATACATTATTAGAAAGAGTTTAAGTTAAAATAAAATTGTATATTTGCAATGACAAAAAAATATTAATGTGTTGGATTTGAGACCATACACCAAGATTTCATGAAAAAAATTAATTATTATCAGATTTAAATAAAAACTATATGTAATTGTCAAGCAGACAATAGTGAACAATTTATCTTAAATAAAGGAAGCTGTCAAATGAATAAAAAGCAGCCAAAATAGCCAAAAACAGTGTTAACTAAAAACATGTAATAGGCATCTAATATTGTATAATTTATGAATTTAATGTTGCCAAAATGCAACCAAACTGTATTAGAAAGCTGTAATATGATATAAAGCAACTATACTAATATACCTGACCAACTTTAACATTGTAATAGTCAAGTCAGCAAAATATTTACTTATACCATGTATGGCTGAAGCCAACCATCCAGTACAAAAATAATCATATCTGGCTAAATACTTACATAATACTAACAAAAAATAAGATAGAAAGGTACAATACATCAGAATACCTTAATAAGAAACAAACTCAGTTGAAAGTAAAGTCAATTCTAAAAGAATTTAACTAATTAGAGTGAGATTTGTCACACCATAAAAAATGACATCTCAAGACCAATCAATGATGCTATGTCATCTTGTGATAAATATAATATATGTACAGAGTAACCAGGTATCACAAAAGATAGACAAAATAATAAACTCTGTGTGTATAGTAGTGAAATAATACATATATTAAAGAAAAAGACTAATCATTGTATTAGAAAACTGACAAGAATCTAGGCCATGAGCAGAGGCCATATAAAATTGTATTTATTTGTGTTTTATTTATGTTAAATTTGTTTATTTTGTTGTAGGAAAGTAGTTGTAGTAGATGTTCAGCTTGTGGAAGGAACTTTGTAACTCCACAACAATTTTTGTTATAAAAATTGAGTTTTCAATGACAACAACTCAAGGTGAGGGCTGTATATTGTATTGTTTATTAGATTTAAGTTAATTAGATACCAATCATATTTAGTATCGCTAGATTCAGTTAAAAACAAGGAATCTAAATGCATTAATGGCATACAAATTGTAAGTACTAATGTGAAACTGTTTGATAAATACCAGTGTAAATTTTGAAATATCCTTTGTATGAAGAATAAGAAATTCGTTCTAAAAGCTTCTACGGAAGTGAAAATTGTTCTGACATTCCATTTCGTTTATTCTCGAACAATCTAGAAAGAATTTTTACACAAATATACCGGAAGTCGACGAAAACAGTCTACCTAATTTAGTATAAAAGCGAGACCAAATTCGACCCAAAAACACTTGAAGATTGAACTCCAGAACTGATGCATCTCGCACAACACTGATCAACGCAGCTAAGGCGAAACCAAAGAGGCGAAAAATCGACAAGACACGGCAGGAAGGCTTTTCCCGTACATAGACATAACCGACTGACTTAACCTCAACGAGAGTCTACGCCAAAAAGTATCGCTGAAATAGAGCAGCGATACGGCAAATTTTAATAGAAATTACGCAGCCAGAACGTCGACGGCCCAGGAGGGACCAAACATTTAAATAGAGAACGAATTCTGCTGTGTTCGCATTGACTGACTAACGTGACAAATAATTCCCCCGAACGTAAACAAACAATACACTAAGCCTTCCTCAACACTGCATGGGAATCAGCGCTGCGGTGGCAGATTTCTGAATCAACGCTAAACAGATGATTCGTAGCGGCGGCGTTTGAACGAGATTCTACTGCCAAACGTTTTGACATAAAGTGCGGAAAAAGTAATGATCGCAAAATTTGACTTTAAATAGATTCAGTGTACACCCGAAGAGGCGAGATTGAGAAACTACCCGAAGGAAGTGTCCAGTGAGAGAATAAACGACCATTGGAACGTGAGTTACCAAAATTAAAGTCATTTGTTACCTGGTTACATTTATCACACAGTTGTACTTTACACGCCACACATACACCTTCAAATCACTTAGTTTTTTCTTGTAAGGCATCTAATTGATATGTCTTGGTAGTTCAAAGGAGTCACGTCCTGAGAGTAAAGTTTTTTCACATATTAAACTCATGCTTTTCAACTGAGTCAAAATCTGAATTATACTAGCCGATACTTGATTGGATATATAAAAAAAATTGTCAATAATAATAATAACTTGTAAAATTTTTTCTCTGCAATTTTATAATTTTTTTATGAATGATAGTCCTTCAGACGATTTGTTTGTTTTTAAAGAACCATTAAACTTAACTGATTTTTCAAAGCTAAACTGACTTGTTTAAATTTTTTCGTAGATTTAAAAATTTCATCAATCACATTTAATTTTTTTCTTGGAACAAACGTTTCCAAGTGGCGCCCACAAAAAGCATAGTATTAAGTTGTATTACAGGACTACATCACTGCAGAGGATCCAGTCAACAGAGTAAGTAACAAAAGTGCGCGGAGGTAACGCCCGACACAAGATTACAACACAAATTTTTAAACAACACCCACCACATTCTTTTCGTTATAAATTGGCAGCCCAACTAGTGAGGTTTGAAAAAGACGGAACAAGCCCGGCAACTACCAACATATTAAAATGCCGCAACCAAAGGGAAAAAAGGTGAAGAAGACTGTGGAACCCGAGTTAAGTGTGGAAGACGGAGAGGCAGTACAGGTCGAGGAAACGGAATTAGAACCGCCCACACTAGAAATGGAAAGACCGGTACAAATGGCAGACGAATTAGAGGAGCAAACGGGAGAAGAACCCATACAAATGGTAGAACATACAGAGAAACCCGAACCAGAAAAAATAACAGGGAGCGTTGACACAAATATAATGAATGATGATGGCGATGCTCCAAGAAATGAATAAAAACAGACAGGAGGATAAGGAGGAGAATAAAAAAAGTAATGAGCAAATGTTCCAAAAAATGGAAGAAACAAATAAAAATAATAATGAGAAAATGTTCCAAAAAATGGAAGAAACAAATAAAAATAATAATGAGAAAATGTTCCAAAGGATGGAAGAAAAAATGAACAAAAACACAGAATCTTTAAAGGAGGGTATGAACAAAAATATAGAATCCCTGAATAAAAACAGACAGGAAGATAAGGAGGAAATAAAAGGAAGCATAGAGTCCCTGAAAAAAGAAATTAGCATAAAATACGAAATAGTAAACAAAAGGATCGATGATAATAAGATCGATAGTGACAGGAAGGTCGAAAACATGGAGAAACAATTGGAAAGGTTACGGGAGGGAAACAATGCACGTTTCGAAAGTATAGAGGAGCAAACAGTAGAGACCAAACAAGATGTTAGAAATCTCGAAAACAAGGTAAGGCAGAACCAAGACGCCATCATGCAGGAAGTCCAGAAAGACGTTAGCGAGAGGATGCAGGAAACATATGACATCGCTAACAGGCTGGATGGACAAATAAAAACTAACAAAAATAGTATACTGGAAATAGACCAGAGAGAGAAAAACCTGCAGGAAAGATTAGAGGCGCTGAGAGACACACCAATACTAAACACTCATACGTGTCATGGTGAAAACAGGGAAGTAATCAACTTCCAGGACTATCGACGAAACCCAATGGAATTTCTGGAAAGAATGGAGGAGGTTATTGGGAGAAGTAGAGAAACAAGGTGGGACAGGATAAGAGAGATGCTTGACGAGACGTTTAAAAATACTAAGGATAACTGGTGGATAGCGGTACGACCCGAAATAACGAATTTAGCAGAGTTCAAACGCCAATTTAAGGAAAAGTATTGGTCAGAGACCGCACAAAACAGGGTAAGAATGGACATTTTCTATGGCAAATACGACGCGTCCTATGGACAGTCCCCGACGTCTTATTTCCTAGGAAAGGTATGTTTAGCACGGAAGTTGATACCGCCGATCCCAGAAGAATGTTTGGTAAGGCAGTTAGCTGGACATTACAGCTATGGGATCAAGGATGCCCAATTATACCAACAGATTAGCAAAATAGCCGATCTGGCCAAATTATTGGAAAATTGCGAATCCACAGGAAGGTTCCAGGATTACCAACCCCCCAATCGTAAGGTAGAGTACAACAACAATAATAACGGACCAAACCAGAATGGAGGTGGGAACGGTAATAATCTAAACACCAATAATCAGAATAATAATATCCCACCAAATGGCCGAAATGATAACACTCAGGGCCCAATTAACCGCAACTATCCGGGACCAAACAGAGGTAATTACACCGGGAATAACTACGGTAGGAACTTCCACCAGGGAAACGGTTATCGCGGGAATAATTATAGAGGAAGTAATTATGGTCAACGTAATGGTTATCGCAACGGGGGAAACCAAGGAGGAGGCGGTAGGAGAAACCAAAATGAATATAGGCCCCAGGTAAATTATATGATGGCCGATAATCGACGACCATATCCACCCAATTTACCAAGTTACGGGTATATGACTCAACAGGCGCCAGGTAGCCAGGGTGATACGGCGAATAACCGGCAGCAGTTATCAGAGGGTAGGAGTAGCGAACCACCCCGAAACGAAAGTAACAACCAACAAGAGCCAAACGCTAATCAAAATAATAATGAGAATCGGGTAACAGTTCACGAAAATCCGGGTTTTTCATTACAGCATAATCAGGCAAATAATGACGAAAAACCCCGAGTATTTTATGTAAACCATGTATTGGCAGAAACTGGCCGAGAACCAGATAATGATCCCCAAAATGAAAGTGAGAGAGAGGAGGAATTCCGCTATGCAGAAAAATTATGGCCCAAACATGTGATGAGATGGTAAGGCCATGAAACCAATCATCCAGAATAAATGTCATAGACCAGGCATTTGAAGGAGTAGAGGTGATAAACATCGAAGGTCGAATATTGAAAAGAGAAGGAATTAAAAAGGAATGGGAATGATAAATAAGGACATAATATAAGGAACACAACCAAAAGGGGTTGAAATAATCAACGTAATTAACCCAAACTGACAAATATAACCCAAATATTATCAAACATGAAAACAATACCTACGAGGTAACTGACACAATTAGGAACAAGGTAAAAGGTACATATAACCAGACTTCATTAAAAAAGTACCATGATTAAAAAAAAAAAAATCACAAGTCGAATACGCAATCAGTGACCAAGTACCATGACCAAAGACCCAAGTCAAATACAGCATCATAGAGAAGGTACCTTGACTAAACATGTTAACGTGAATTTTTAACTTAGCCATAATTAGAAAGGAAATAGAGATTTTTAAATAAATATAAATATTATTGTATAATGATTGTTATTAATAAATACTACGAGAAGGACACCTTACACCAAAGGCATAATGATATATATATAAAATATAGATTTATTTCCAATAGCCATGTCAACGTATATTTACCAGCTTACCCGTACTTAGAGAAGGAGAGAGATTGTTATTAATGAATATTACGAGATGGACACATTCCACTATAGGCAAGATTTATTTCCAATAGCCATGTCAACGTATATTTACCAGCTTACCCGTACTTAGAGAAGGAGAGAGATTATTATTAATAAATAAATACTACAAGATGGACACTTAGTAAAGGAGAAAAGAGGGAGAAATACTGTCATATATTTGATACTAAATGGAAATGATAAATGATAAATGGAAAAAAAAAAGGAGAGGAAAACAGTGTGTTACATAAGGAGGTAATGATGAATATGAATATAGCTATTAACATTGAATGATTTTAAACGATAATTTTAACCTGCGGAGAACGATATATTAATATAATTGTGAATTATTCAGAAGAGTTTAAGAAAGGGAATTTATGTGTAGGAGCCTATGATCTTTGAATATTATATTTTTTTATTATTATTATTATTTGTTGCAAAGGTGCAATTATTATTTTCTGAACAGGGATGTGTTGCCTCTGATTTCAGTAGTGATAGACAGGAAGGGACAGAGAATGTATGCCATAGCGAGCCACTCTGAATCCCAACCCTCTATGTAAGTTAGGGAATTGATAGGGAATTATATCAAAGATTAATTATAAAACATCAAGGTAAAAAGGAAAGGAATAGGTGATACGACAAAGAACGAACTAGGAATATTGAGTTGGATTAATATATTAAAGGAGTAGTACAGGAATTTAATTATAAGATAAAAAAATGAAATATAAAGAAGCTAATAATAAAGGGTTATTATAGAGATGATAATTTCATCAAAACCAAAGATATGTTTTTCCAAAATTATCAACTTTAACGAAGAGGCATATGTAACGTCACAGAACGTTCCATAAAAAGAAATCATTTATATAGTAAGTTAGCATAAGAGGAAAGTGAAGTGAACAGTATCGAACCCAAGTAGTCCCAAAAAATTGTGTAATTTTGTATAATAATTATTTCTATCAACTTGAAAAAAACAACCAAACTATGACTAAGACAAAACCCCATATATATTATTAAAGTGAATAAGAGTGAAAAAACCATAAGACACTACAAGAGAGAGAAATAGTATCAGAATCCACCAGAATAAAGTCAATAATTATTAAGTTTTATAACTATGAATAGGGTATTAAAAACTATTTTTTGTGAATAAATGGACATGATCCATTATTATATTATGAGATGTAAATAAAATAGATGTTTTAAATGACTTAAATACATTATTAGAAAGAGTTTAAGTTAAAATAAAATTGTATATTTGCAATGACAAAAAAATATTAATGTGTTGGATTTGAGACCATACACCAAGATTTCATGAAAAAAATTAATTATTATCAGATTTAAATAAAAACTATATGTAATTGTCAAGCAGACAATAGTGAACAATTTATCTTAAATAAAGGAAGCTGTCAAATGAATAAAAAGCAGCCAAAATAGCCAAAAACAGTGTTAACTAAAAACATGTAATAGGCATCTAATATTGTATAATTTATGAATTTAATGTTGCCAAAATGCAACCAAACTGTATTAGAAAGCTGTAATATGATATAAAGCAACTATACTAATATACCTGACCAACTTTAACATTGTAATAGTCAAGTCAGCAAAATATTTACTTATACCATGTATGGCTGAAGCCAACCATCCAGTACAAAAATAATCATATCTGGCTAAATACTTACATAATACTAACAAAAAATAAGATAGAAAGGTACAATACATCAGAATACCTTAATAAGAAACAAACTCAGTTGAAAGTAAAGTCAATTCTAAAAGAATTTAACTAATTAGAGTGAGATTTGTCACACCATAAAAAATGACATCTCAAGACCAATCAATGATGCTATGTCATCTTGTGATAAATATAATATATGTACAGAGTAACCAGGTATCACAAAAGATAGACAAAATAATAAACTCTGTGTGTATAGTAGTGAAATAATACATATATTAAAGAAAAAGACTAATCATTGTATTAGAAAACTGACAAGAATCTAGGCCATGAGCAGAGGCCATATAAAATTGTATTTATTTGTGTTTTATTTATGTTAAAATTTGTTTATTTTGTTGTAGGAAGTAGTTGTAGTAGATTTTCAGCTTGTGGAAGGAACTTTGTAACTCCACAACAATTTTTGTTATAAAAATTGAGTTTTCAATGACAACAACTCAAGGTGAGGGTTGTATATTGTATTGTTTATTAGATTTAAGTTAATTAGATACCAATCATATTTAGTATCGCTAGATTCAGTTAAAAACAAGGAATCTAAATGCATTAATGGCATACAAATTGTAAGTACTAATGTGAAACTGTTTGATAAATACCAGTGTAAATTTTGAAATATCCTTTGTATGAAGAATAAGAAATTCGTTCTAAAAGCTTCTACGGAAGTGAAAATTGTTCTATGACATTCCATTTCGTTTATTCTCGAACAATCTAGAAAGAATTTTTACACAAATATACCGGAAGTCGACGAAAACAGTCTACCTAATTTAGTATAAAAGCGAGACCAAATTCGACCCAAAAACACTTGAAGATTGAACTCCAGAACTGATGCATCTCGCACAACACTGATCAACGCAGCTAAGGCGAAACCAAAGAGGCGAAAAATCGACAAGACACGGCAGGAAGGCTTTTCCCGTACATAGACATAACCGACTGACTTAACCTCAACGAGAGTCTACGCCAAAAAGTATCGCTGAAATAGAGCAGCGATACGGCAAATTTTAATAGAAATTACGCAGCCAGAACGTCGACGGCCCAGGAGGGACCAAACATTTAAATAGAGAACGAATTCTGCTGTGTTCGCATTGACTGACTAACGTGACAAATAATTCCCCCGAACGTAAACAAACAATACACTAAGCCTTCCTCAACACTGCATGGGAATCAGCGCTGCGGTGGCAGATTTCTGAATCAACGCTAAACAGATGATTCGTAGCGGCGGCGTTTGAACGAGATTCTACTGCCAAACGTTTTGACATAAAGTGCGGAAAAAGTAATGATCGCAAAATTTGACTTTAAATAGATTCAGTGTACACCCGAAGAGGCGAGATTGAGAAACTACCCGAAGGAAGTGTCCAGTGAGAGAATAAACGACCATTGGAACGTGAGTTACCAAAATTAAAGTCATTTGTTACCTGGTTACATTTATCACACAGTTGTACTTTACACGCCACACATACACCTTCAAATCACTTAGTTTTTTCTTGTAAGGCATCTAATTGATATGTCTTGGTAGTTCAAAGGAGTCACGTCCTGAGAGTAAAGTTTTTTCACATATTAAACTCATGCTTTTCAACTGAGTCAAAATCTGAATTATACTAGCCCATACTTGATTGGATATATAAAAAAAATTGTCAATAATAATAACTTGTAAAATTTTTTCTCTGCAATTTTATAATTTTTTTATGAATGATAGTCCTTCAGACGATTTGTTTGTTTTTAAAGAACCATTAAACTTAACTGATTTTTCAAAGCTAAACTGACTTGTTTAAATTTTTTCGTAGATTTAAAAATTTCATCAATCACATTTAATTTTTTTCTTGGAACAAACGTTTCCAAGTGGCGCCCACAAAAAGCATAGTATTAAGTTGTATTACAGGACTACATCACTGCAGAGGATCCAGTCAACAGAGTAAGTAACAAAAGTGCGCGGAGGTAACGCCCGACACAAGATTACAACACAAATTTTTAAACAACACCCACCACATTCTATTCGTTATAATATTAACAGACAAACCTCATTTTCCATATCCTTTATCCAGTTTTTCAATATATACAGTATATCCTCCTCATCAGCTAACAAGACCTATCATCAGCAATGTGCAGCGTATAAATATTACTAACATTACCAATTAACTATCTATTGAGTCAAGTCTGCAAGGATTTCAGATTACAGATCTCCACATTGAAGACCAAGGTGATGATGGCTCTTCATGGAATTGACCCCATACGAAAGACATTGTTGTAGATAGTACTGTTTTAGAGCAGATCGGTAATTTTTCATGTCTAGGCCGTAATGTATCTTACATTACACACAATGATGTGACGAAGAAACTGCACAAGTTCAACCAAATGCGTGGGACAATCAGGAGAACTCTACAATCGACGAGGAAAGAAACACGCCTAAAGGTCTACAAAATCTTCAGGCCCTCGCCACACTTCTCTATGGGTCTGATAATTATGGGCTTTAACGAAGACGCAGGCCAGTCATATTCAAGCGGCTGAAATGAGATTGCTCAACCACGTGGTAGGGTATACTTTCAAGATCGCAAAAGAAATGTGATGTGCGATAGGAGCTGAATATTATGAATACAATTGATAGAATTGCCCGATATCGGATAAAATGGTTGGAATATCTTAACCAAATGGATGGATGCCGCATCCCCGAAGAGTATGGAAAGGAATATGGATGACTGTCGCATCCCCAACCAAGTATGGAAACAAGTATAAGGCGAAAGGACAGAGAGGTGTGGGACGCCCGAAGAAGCGTTATTGCGACCAGCTCTAGTCTATCTCTTTACGATTGGAACAAACCACTTTTTGTTTAATCCTTGTTGAAGGTGATGATGATGACTGCCGACGTAGAAACTTTACTTCGCCTCTGTGCATTAGCTTCATTGAAAAATTCTTTAGAAAGTGAGTACAATACTAGATCTATATCTTTATCATTCGGCTACAAGTGTCGCCTCTGATTATTCCCAACAAACTTTAATACACCCAGTAACGTTACTGTGGAGTCTCATAAGCCTCTTTATGTAACTATTTATGTTTAACACCAGACTGCTTCAAAGCTTCCCGTATCTTTCACAACGTAATACTGTCTAACGACGTTTCTACTATAACTATTAAAGCAACTATGCTTTTACAAAATTGTAGTCTAATAATTACAGTTGGTTAGGGCCGAAGCCCTACAGAAGCCACCACCTCCCCTCAGGCTGACAAGCCACGAAGACTTATTACCCAAGTCTTCTGTCTCCAGGCTTTCACTTACATGTCTTTCAGTTTGTGCTCACTGAAACAAGTTGTTATTTTTTTGCACCTCTAACCAACTCTATTGTCCTCGCTTCCTTTTAGATGTTTTGGAGGCGACCCTAATCCTGTTTATTCTTCCTGTTTAACTATTCCTCAGCCCTCTTTATGTCTTCGTACTTTTGGGGCAATTTTTGCAAAAATTCTAAAGTTGTTCGTCTTCTATCCCGATTTGGGGTTGTGGTCCAAAGTTCTTGTAGGTCACTCCTCTCTTCTGTAAAAGTTGGACATTCAGCCAGTATATGCCGTGTGGGAGTCTCTTCAATTCCTTCACCACATGTTGCACACCAACGATGTTCTGCTAGCCTGAATGAGTGTAATTTTTTATTAAAATTTCCGTGTCCTGAGAGGTACTGTGTTGGATAATGGTTAGTGTTTAGTTTTGTTTTTAATCTTTCCTGTATATTAGGAAACTAGTCCTATGTTATTCTTCCTTTCGTATTTAAATTCCATCTTTCAGTAGAGGGATATTGAGAGTTCTGACCCACAAAGGAATGCCGCCTTTCTTAAAAAACATAAAAAAACGATAAAAAACATGATCTAAGAGATGACACCGCCACCGCTGGACCCGCAGCATCCCGATGGACCACAGCATCCGCGAATTTCCGCGAATAAATTTTTTTATTTTTTTTATTTGGTTTTTTTATTTTTTTAATTAAATTGATTTGGTGGGATGACGTTCAATGGACCACAGCATCCGCGAATAAAATTTTTTATTTTTTTAATTAAATTGATTTGGTGGGATGAGGTTCAATGGACCACCAGCATCCGTGAATATAATTTTTTATTTTTTTAAGAAAGCTGATTTGCATATCAGTGGGTGGTGTTGGGTGGGAGGTTGTTTTTTTTTATTTCATATCAGTGGGTGGGGGGTGGTTCCAACTCGATGCATTATAGTGTATATTAAAATATATGATCAGGTGTACCAACCTTTGCATGAGTTCAAATTTGTCGCGTGTTATAATGTATATTAAATCTATATGATCAGATGTACCAACCTCTGTATTATTATTATAGTGTATAGATAATTTATATGAGCAGGTTTGTCAACATTTTCTGTGGCGGGGGGAGGGAAATTCAAATATGTGTTATATTGTGTTATAACATTAATAAGTTATAAATCTATTGTGCTAACCGCGATTGAGTTACTTAATGTGTTAATTTAATAATTTCTTAAATTTACCTAGCCCTTAAGTTGGACGCCATTTATAACAATCATTTGATATGCGTATTGATAGCACAATAAATTAATTATTAAATATATAAATTTAACGATCACTGACAAGTATGTGTATAATTTAATCTTAATGATGATTCTAACTATCTACGTTCATCAACACATACGTGATATCATTTATTTAATTGAACATAAGAAACTCTTAAAATCTATTTGCATTCTTTCAAACTTTAAGTCAATATTCGGGTTGCATTGGTAATAATGAACGCATGTTTCTGGTTAACTAAAATACTAGTTTAATTATCATTTATGACATATTATAATAGTACATAGAATACGTCGCTGTACCTGAAATACATACATATTTATAATAAACAAAGATATATCTCAATATATGCTGAAATAAAGAAAACATACATACATATATAAATCCAATGATGTTACAATTCAATGTTCTACTTATTTAATGCGTTCATTAAATCCCAAATAAGCTTTTGTTTATACGTTCATTAACTATTTATTTCAATTTTACTCATTACTTTTCTTAATAATTTCTCAGGTGTGAATTCTTTGAAAGAAACCAGGTCAGTAGAAGTTACAAATTAGAAGTAATTATAATAATGGTTACTTGGTTAGTGAATATCCATTAGTTGTTGACGTAGTCTCGTTCTGGTGATGGAAATGGCTCGTAGATACATTCCGTCGTCAGTTGTTTATCACTGCCACTTATCACTTTATTCTTCCGGTCACTCGCGTAGGTGTTTGTATATGTGTGGGTACTTGAAGTTCAGTGTTCAATCAATGTTCTATCTTACTGTGTTTGCTGTGTGTTCGTTTTAAAGTCAATAAACATGTCTAGTTTCATTTGTCGCTGCTTCCACAAACGATCCTATAATTGGTTAGTTTGATTAATGTTTCGTGTGCATTATGTTGTTGATACACAATATTAAGTTCCACTAAGTTGTATATCGTTTAGTGATGCTGTCTGTTAGTGTAACGGTCTGACTGTTCACTTGGTGTAATTTTCACTAAGTCTGTTAATGCGCACTCCGGTAAAGTTCACTACCGCGATATGAATGTATGATTACGTTTTAAGTTCCTTGTTATTTATCTACTTCCGAATGATTTGAATAAACAATGGAAAGTTTATGATGTACCGTCTCTCGCACTTGAAGTTAAACTACTTGATAATTGAAATGTAAACTGTCTGAAAATTCTGTATGACTGACTAAAAATTTGAGTGTGACTGCGTAAAAATTGAGTATAACTGACCAAAAATTGAGTACCACTGCCGCTCCGTCTTCCTGGACAGCTAGTTTTATTAATTCGTCCCTACTCAAAATTTTGTCTCTGGCGCGCTTCACGCCCACTTCTTTTCGAGATTGGTCAGTTTTTGATTTTCTCGGAAAATACTGTCCCACTCTGTCAAAATCCGACGTCATAGTTCTTCCGATAGGTTTTTCGTCTCAGTTGCTATGGAAACATCCCTCACCATCAAATTTCTCGCTGGCTGAAGGTCTCTGATAGGTCCTTAGGTCTCCCTTGCTC
This sequence comes from Magicicada septendecula, assembly GCA_034769895.1. Lineage (NCBI taxonomy): Eukaryota > Metazoa > Arthropoda > Insecta > Hemiptera > Cicadidae > Magicicada > Magicicada septendecula. Next base: position 41,201,392 of record CM068370.1, on the reverse strand, counting down.
TCCAGCTAGACGATCGTTGACCCGCTTCGAAGAAACTCTGGCCATAAACAATTTGTCTGACAGCCTATTGTCTGAGTAAACTCTGCGTTTCTATAGATTCCCATTATCTGTACTTACAGTCTTCCTGGCGTATTGTTCTATGCTCTTACCCCTTTTTTCTGGCTATTACTAATTTCGAACATCTGCTGGTCGTTGAAGTCACTCTAACTTTCCCTTCGTAAATTCTTGTCTGTCAATTAGACGATACCTCCAGCTGTGTAACATGACTTTAGTTTTTGTCAGCCTATCTTCCAGTATTGTTACTTAAGGTGCAGCGTTTCCGTTTCATTGTAGTATGGAACATTACTTGTTTTTGTCGCTTATCGTCGACTGACGTAATACGGCCACATCTGCTACAATTCTTGGTACGGGTGTGAATGTCCTCCTTACTTTGTTACAGCTGCGGAGAGCAATAATTCTGGACGAAACTTTCCCTGTCATCTTACGCCATCAAATTCTATAGTTGGATAGAACTTAATGCGTTTCTATTGTCAAGTCAGCAACGCTTCACTGACACCTTCTCATTACTCCTTATTTATTGCTCCACCATAAGTCGTTGACACTTGCCTCGTGTGAACGTACTCTGCCGAGGTGAGAATTTAAAAAATTTTAAAATTTTCTGCTCGTTACAGTGTCCTCAATTTCGATTTGACGATGTGACCTCTGGGAACAACTCAAATCTAAATTCTGCGCCCTGTACGTCGCCTCGCCGTGTCCATCTTCTTCGGGGAAGGTATACACAATAACCTACTTTCAAAAGCTTATATGACCAGTGGTACACCCCCTTTTGGTTTTAATTAGTTCTCTGACTTTATTGCCAGCTATTTGGGATAGCTGAACGCATTTCACATTGTCGAATTGACATATAAATATCTTATCTTTATAATTTATAAGATAAGTCATAAATTCCATAAGCAATTAAATAATTTCATCAATTGAATAAGATCTTACCTTCTAAAATATCATATTCACAAAATATTATTAAACAGTTAAGCGGTTCAATGTAACCTTTACATGATATCAAAGAAAATCTCCTATACATATACACCTTTGTGCACTATTAATGATCTTACCAATAAAATCTTTTAAACTATTATTTTAAAATTAGATTGTTAATTGACACAATCGCTACGTTAACTGTAATTATCTTAATAATTTACATACACGTATAACATTTAGTTTCAATGATTGACCTACTTCATGATACATCATTTAGAATCCTAACCTACTAATTACATACATTCACATTAATAAAGTTCATTCACTATCTAGTTCGTTGAATATTATCACTTATCTGATTTAAGTGTCCATTTTTCTCACTTTGTCCTTTTAACTTATTACCATATAAATCAATTAATAGCAATTAAATGTCCTTTACATTCACTGCAATAATTTTATAAAATGTCACACTAAATGTTAATTTATCTTATTATCTAACATTTAATTAGTGCTTAATTGACTAAATACAATTTTGATGTTATGTTTCAACAATTAAAGTACATAACTTTCTTGGATAAGCCAGCTTGAATGATATCATCGCGTCAATTACCCTAACGCAGTTGATTCATCAGCATCGGCTAGCTTCTTACGACATCTTCTTCTATCTCTTCCTCTTCCTTCATCTTCAATTTTCTGGTTCATAGTATTTTTTCAATTGTCTGGCATTAAATTTTCCACGGAGTTTCTTGTCATCATCGCAATCAACGAGTAGATAAGTAGCTTCTCCGAGAATTTGATGCACTTTATATGGTCCGCAGTACAGTTCGCAAAATTTTTCAATTCTTTTCTGGACCGCGTCCGATTGATGATATGTTCTGATTAACACTTTCTCACCAATGTTGAATCTTGTAATGGTTTTAGTCTCATTAGATAATTTTGCTTGTTTTTCTCTCTTCTCCTTCATTTTGATATATATTTGTTTATGATCTACCCCCTTAACTAGGAGCATATCCTTGTTGATGTATTTTTCCCACGCTCTGGGAGGTTTTCTTCCGAGCTGAGCTTCGTACGGTGTTACTTCTATCGTCTCGTGGTACGTTTCGTTAATACAACTCTCGACGATTGGTACGTAACGCGACCACTTTGTATGTTGATCACCAACAAAGATCCTAAATAAGTTCCCAAGCTGTCTGTTGATTCTTTCAGCCAGATTCGCACAAGGGTTCCTTATTGCGGTAAATCGTGGTTGGATATTTAGTTCAGTTAATCCATCTAACCATTTTTTAGATGAAAATTGCGTTCCGTTGTCTGTGATAATCACTCTAGGAGATCCTAGTTCTTCACAATATTGGTGTACTCTCCTCAGTGTAGCGACGATCGTTGCCCTTCGAAGTGTGAAAAGTCGTACGTATTTGGTAAAGTTGTCAACCATTATCAACAGATACCTCACCCCACTAGACGAAGCAGGTAACGGTCCGTAAAAGTCCGCGCTCACTAGGTCACCCTTGCATAACGGTATTATGGCTTTTGTTCCTCCAAACGAATTTCTGTTGCCGGAATCCTTTTTTTTCTGACAAGTGTCGCAAGTCCGTACGTATTTTTTCACCCTCTTTAACATTCCGTCCATGGTAAAGTACTCCTGCAATAATTTGCTACATCTCTTCGCACCGGGATGCCCATACATACGGTGTATTTCTGCAATTATTTCGCCAGACACACTGTTCGGTACGTATAGTTTCCACTCTCCTTTGCGTAATCTGTACAATTTCTCATCGACGAATCTATAAAATTTATTTAATTTCTTATCTATACAATTTTCCTTAATCTTATCAATAATATACTTAAGCTTATGATCTTGAATTTGGTGCCTTCCAATATCCATTAGGATCTTGCTTACCTTCTTATCCATTTTGATTGTCAGGTGGTTAATTAAATATTCGGAAACATTGTCACTAATTACTTCTGGTGTGGCATCTTCTGGATTTCTGCTCAGAAGATCGGCAATAATATTGTCCTTCCCTCTACAATGGACAATGTCAAATTTGTACTCCTGAATACTTAAGATCCAGCGTGTAATACGCGAGTTGTTTAAATGACATTTATTCATAAAAGTCAGTGCTTTATTATCAGTAATGATGGTTAACGGTTGTCCTAGTATGTATATACGGAACCGCTCAAGACATCTTACAATACACAAAAGCTCCTTCTCCGTAGTGTAATAATTTATTTCCGCACCCTTGAATGTCCTGCTGGTAAAAGCTATTACTCCAATTCTTCCTTCTTCATCCAATTGATATAGTTGTCCGCCATATGCAAAGTTGCTGGCGTCACATTGCATATAATATCTTTGGTTTATTCGGGGAAACTTTAAGATGACTGTTTCTACGAATAACCTTTTTACCTGCTGAAAACACTCATTTAATTCCTGTGTCCAGGTGAATTTCTGTCCTTTCCGTAGCAACTCGAGTAATGGTTTAGTAGTTTCAGCGTATTTGTCTGTAAAACGATTATAGAAATTTGTCAACCCCAGGAAACCTTTTAATTGTTTTTGGTTCCGAGGTGCAGGAAACTTCATAATGGCATCTATCTTCTCGTCCGTTGCTCGTATTCCTTGCGTTGTTAGTTGATAACCGAGGTACGCGATTTCTTGTCTGAAGAACTGCGACTTCTCCAAATTGATAGTTAAATTTGCCCTTCTTAAATTAGATAATAATAAGTCTAAATGTAACAAATGCGTTTCTAAATCTTCTGAGTAACACAGGCAATCGTCGACATAAATAATGGTATTTTCTTTTACTTCTTCGTCCAGTACTGTGTCCAATCCCCTGGTCAGTGCGGCAGAACTGGTACTCAGGCCAAATGGTGTAACTGTAAAACGATAACACTTGCCGTCGTACATAAAAGCGGTGAAGTTCCGGCATTCCGACTTCAGTGGTACTTGCCAGAAACTGCTAGTTAGATCTACGGTAGATAGGTACTTCATCTCTCCACATCTCGCCAAAATGTCGTTTATTGGAGGTGCACCCTCGTAGTCCGGGATAGTCACACTGTTCACCTTCCTCGCATCCAAACACAATCGTACGCTACCATCCTTCTTGATTACCGTAACTAGTGGGTTGATATATGCGCTGTTGCATCTCTCAATGACCCCATACCGTAACATTTTCCGAATCTCCTGATCTACCTTCCCTTTATAGGCTAATGGGACAGGCCATCCTCTCTGGAAGTACGGTGTCTGGTCGGTGACTCGGAACTCGTGGACATACCCATCGATTCTTCCGGGGCATTCTCTGAATAAACTACAATTTCTTATTAGAATCTCCCTTAACCTTTCCAACGTTCCTCTATCTCCGCATTCTATACTTTCTATTTTCTTGTTAATGTTTCTGATGATCTCTTCTTCTTCTTCTACGTCCACCACTTCTATATGCATCATAGGCACCGTGTACGTCTCTTCGTTATCCTCTCTTCTTATCTCGACGATTCTTCTTCCCATGTCAATGAGACACCCTGTTTCTTGAAGAAAATTGGTTCCTAATATGCATGGTTTTATCAGATCTGGTATTATTAGGAAAACACATTCATATTTAATTTCTTCAATATAGATATCACATAATATTTGTTTTCTGATTAGCTTTGATTTATTACCAACTGCGCTAACTATTAATGTGTTAGACATCGGTAATATTTCATAAGGTGTAATGTCATGTTTGTTTTGGTGAAACCACGACTCAGATAACCCAGCTATTACAGATCCAGTATCGATTAACGCTTGCACACTAACATTATTATTGAACTTGATATTTATCTCTGGACACCTAATTATTCGTTGAGAAATTTCTTCATCATCATTACGCAATAAATCGCTTCGTAAGTCCGGTAGGATAATATTCGTCTGGTAGTCATTTATTTTGACGGCTATCTTTGTTAATGGGTGGAGGGATTTTTTTTTTCCTCTTCTTGTTGACGATTTCTCTTTGGTTGAGTGCCCGATGCACCAGCTGTCGTGTTTGTAAATTCTATTGTGTTGACAGCGCGCCGGTCTGCGTTACGGGGCGGGTGATTTATGGCAGGTCTATCACCCCAGGTTTTCTTCTGTATACCGCCTCCTTTGTTCAAGTTACTTTCACCTTCCTTATATGCATTTCTGCCCTCGTTTGCCGCTGCATAGTTCGCGTCTCTATTAATTCTTGGTTGAATCTGTGAATACTCGATGATCAGAGATTCGAAGTTTGGTATCGTCACAATTCCTCTTGTAACCACCGCAAGCTGGATGTCACGCCCAAAGTGACGAGAGATCTTACGTATTAACTGATAATCAGATAAAGTAGGTGTTAACTGCTTACTTTCCAATAAAATCCGTTCAATATATTGAATAGCAGTAACTGGTCCGCGCCAATCAAATCTGCCAAACTCCAAATGGTCCCGAATACTGTCCTGTCGTTCCTGGCCCCAATATTTTAGAGAGAACGCTTCCTTGAATTCTGCGAAGTTTGATATCTGGTCACGTATCACTCGCCACCAAATTCCTGCGTCTAACTCCAGATGTCTGCCAATCCACTTGATATTGTCAGCGGGATAATATAACTCTTGAACTTCGGACAATTCTTTGAGGAATTCCATAGGGAATCTGTCTGTGCCATTATATTTGAGATCATTGTGGTTAGGTCCGTTAATTCGATTTAACATTCCACAATCACCTTCCATCAGTTGTCGCTGTAACCTTTCTTGGTTTTCTCTTACCTTATTTAAATGTCCTTTTAATTCTTCGATCCTAGTTGTCTTTTCTTTCGTAGTCTCGTCCAACTTCTGTTCTGTTGAACGTTGTCTACCGTCTACGTCTTCTAATTTTTGTATAATATTACTATTTGTTCCTTCTTGCTCCTGTTGTCTCTGCAGCATGGTATTGTGCATCTCGGCCTTAAGTTCTTCGTGCTTCTTATTGTAATCCTTAACGTGAACATCGAACTTGTGATTAATCTTTTTAACGGTCGTCTGGGTAGAGTGTACCGCCGCCATCCATTCTTGTCGTTCATTATCTTGTTTTTCTTGTATTTCTACGTACTTCTTGTCAGCTTCTTCTCTCAACTCTCTCACGATCTCATCTTGCCTTTTCTGTAATTCATCGACCTTTCTTTCCCAAGTCTGCTGGTAGTCACGTATCTCGGACCTTATCTGCGTCAGCTGCTCCTCTGACTGTCGTTTCATCTCTTCCTTATGCTGGTCGAGTTTTTCATTTTGTTTTTCTAACTTTTCACTAATTAATTTAATATTTTCTTCTTGTTTTCTGTTACTTTCTTCGCTAATTAATTTAATATTCTCGTTCTGTTTTTCGTTCTGTTGACGGATGAACTCCATCAACATCTGTATAGTTCCATCCTCTAGTTTTGATGTCTGTCCTCGCGCCCTATCTTCTGGACTCTCCACCACACTACTTGGTCCGCTAGGCGTAGTATTGTCCTCGGTATTTACTGCATCTAATTGGTTATTAATGTCATATTCTACACTGTCTGAATTGCTCGCCATTTTGGCCCTACTGCGCGTAATCATTCAAACTGACTTACACTAATAACACTTATCTAACTTCTACTTCTAAGGTACTACTTTTTCTATTACTTCTACTGCCTGTTCTTTACCTAAGCTGTACGTGTTAACAATCTGTGTTAACACGTATCATGCCGTGCGAATGGGCGCCATTTATAACATTAATAAGTTATAAATCTATTGTGCTAACCGCGATTGAGTTACTTAATGTGTTAATTTAATAATTTCTTAAATTTACCTAGCCCTTAAGTTGGACGCCATTTATAACAATCATTTGATATGCGTATTGATAGCACAATAAATTAATTATTAAATATATAAATTTAACGATCACTGACAAGTATGTGTATAATTTAATCTTAATGATGATTCTAACTATCTACGTTCATCAACACATACGTGATATCATTTATTTAATTGAACATAAGAAACTCTTAAAATCTATTTGCATTCTTTCAAACTTTAAGTCAATATTCGGGTTGCATTGGTAATAATGAACGCATGTTTCTGGTTAACTAAAATACTAGTTTAATTATGATTTATGACATATTATAATAGTACATAGAATACGTCGCTGTACCTGAAATACATACATATTTATAATAAACAAAGATATATCTCAATATATGCTGAAATAAAGAAAACATACATACATATATAAATCCAATGATGTTACAATTCAATGTTCTACTTATTTAATGCGTTCATTAAATCCCAAATAAGCTTTTGTTTATACGTTCATTAACTATTTATTTCAATTTTACTCATTACTTTTCTTAATAATTTCTCAGGTGTGAATTCTTTGAAAGAAACCAGGTCAGTAGAAGTTACAAATTAGAAGTAATTATAATAATGGTTACTTGGTTAGTGAATATCCATTAGTTGTTGACGTAGTCTCGTTCTGGTGATGGAAATGGCTCGTAGATACATTCCGTCGTCAGTTGTTCATCACTGCCACTTATCACTTTATTCTTCCGGTCACTCGCGTAGGTGTTTGTATATGTGTGGGTACTTGAAGTTCAGTGTTCAATCAATGTTCTATCTTACTGTGTTTGCTGTGTGTTCGTTTTAAAGTCAATAAACATGTCTAGTTTCATTTGTCGCTGCTTCCACAAACGATCCTATAATTGGTTAGTTTGATTAATGTTTCGTGTGCATTATGTTGTTGATACACAATATTAAGTTCCACTAAGTTGTATATCGTTTAGTGATGCTGTCTGTTAGTGTAACGGTCTGACTGTTCACTTGGTGTAATTTTCACTAAGTCTGTTAATGCGCACTCCGGTAAAGTTCACTACCGCGATATGAATGTATGATTACGTTTTAAGTTCCTTGTTATTTATCTACTTCCGAATGATTTGAATAAACAATGGAAAGTTTATGATGTACCGTCTCTCGCACTTGAAGTTAAACTACTTGATAATTGAAATGTAAACTGTCTGAAAATTCTGTATGACTGACTAAAAATTTGAGTGTGACTGCGTAAAAATTGAGTATAACTGACCAAAAATTGAGTACCACTGCCGCTCCGTATTCCTGGACAGCTAGTTTTATTAATTCGTCCCTACTCAAAATTTTGTCTCTGGCGCGCTTCACGCCCACTTCTTTTCGAGATTGGTCAGTTTTTGATTTTCTCGGAAAATACTGTCCCACTCTGTCAAAATCCGACGTCATAGTTCTTCCGATAGGTTTTTCGTCTCAGTTGCTATGGAAACATCCCTCACCATCAAATTTCTCGCTGGCTGAAGGTCTCTGATAGGTCCTTAGGTCTCCCTTGCTCTCCAGCTAGACGATCGTTGACCCGCTTCGAAGAAACTCTGGCCATAAACAATTTGTCTGACAGCCTATTGTCTGAGTAAACTCTGCGTTTCTATAGATTCCCATTATCTGTACTTACAGTCTTCCTGGCGTATTGTTCTATGCTCTTACCCCTTTTTTCTGGCTATTACTAATTTCGAACATCTGCTGGTCGTTGAAGTCACTCTAACTTTCCCTTCGTAAATTCTTGTCTGTCAATTAGACGATACCTCCAGCTGTGTAACATGACTTTAGTTTTTGTCAGCCTATCTTCCAGTATTGTTACTTAAGGTGCAGCGTTTCCGTTTCATTGTAGTATGGAACATTACTTGTTTTTGTCGCTTATCGTCGACTGACGTAATACGGCCACATCTGCTACAATTCTTGGTACGGGTGTGAATGTCCTCCTTACTTTGTTACAGCTGCGGAGAGCAATAATTCTGGACGAAACTTTCCCTGTCATCTTACGCCACCAAATTCTATAGTTGGATAGAACTTAATGCGTTTCTATTGTCAAGTCAGCAACGCTTCACTGACACCTTCTCATTACTCCTTATTTATTGCTCCACCATAAGTCGTTGACACTTGCCTCGTGTGAACGTACTCTGCCGAGGTGAGAATTTAAAAAATTTTAAAATTTTCTGCTCGTTACAGTGTATGTATAGAGCAGATCTGTCAACATTTTTTTCTCTTCTGTGGTGGGAAATTCAAACTATATGATCATAATTGGTACTCTCTCTCGCTCTCTCACACGTTCTGTATGTCTCTCTCTATCTCACTCTCTCTTGTTGTCAAACCGTTCTCCTCTCTCTCGGTGGTCAGTACCGAGCGCATGTATATGAAATTAGAAAGTTTATATTTATTCGACAAATATTAACGTCCTCTCTCTCTCTCTCTCTCTCTCTCTCTCACTCTCACTTGTTTCAACTGTGTCAACGTCTTCTCTCTCTCTCTCTCTCTCTCTCTCTCTCTCTCTCTCTCTCTCTCTCTCTCACTCACACGTTTCAACTATGCAATCTCTCTCTCTCTCTTACCGTGTACATTGAGTAGTCGGTGTGTGACGAATAAATAATTTTAGCGCTCTCTCGTTGTCAAAACGTCGTATTCATTTTTCAATGTATTAAATAATTAATTAATAGTTTTATAATGCAGTCAGTGGGATTGATCCTTGTTAGAAATATATATATTTGGCGTCAATGAACTACTTACCTGTTGCATTGTTACAGATGACAAATCCATACGTTAACGGCCTAGCAATCTGGTACAATACTTCTGTTTTAAGGTTGCAGTTTACACACACACATAGGTTCAGTAGTGTATAGCGAAATAAATTAAAATTATACACACACATGAAAACGGTGTCTGAAATTCATACAAATCTTCTGATGTAACAGTTCACAAAAATAAATTAATTGTACACATGTTCAGAGGTGTAGAATGAAATAAAATAAAGTCATAATTTGTTTAAATGATTAAATATATTGTAACATTCACAATATAAAATTCACAATTAAATAAATACATTATAAATTGATATTTTTCGAAAGTTTATATATAAGTGTGTGTCGTACTTGTAGAAGAAGCAACCTGCAACATAACAATACAACAACATTAAAATCATGTTAAATATCACACGCGCGCGCGCGCGCGCACACACACACACAGACGTACACGCACACACATACATACATACAACGTGCATACGTTTGACTTGAATCATGTACATGTAGGTCCAATAAAACAGATAACAGATTTAAATACGCAACGTAATCACACACATACATACATACATACATACAACGTACACACGTTTGGGTTACACCACACGCGCACGCACACACACACACACACACACACACACACACACAGACGTACACGCACACAGACGCATACGCACACACATACATACATACAACGTGCATACGTTTGACTTGAATCATGTACATGTAGGTCCAATAAAACAGATAACAGATTTAAATACGCAACGTAATCACACACATACATACATACATACATACAACGTACACACGTTTGGGTTACACCACACGCGCACGCACACACACACACACACACAGACGTACACGCACACAGACGCATACGCACACACATACATACATACAACGTGCATACGATTGACTTGAATCATGTACATGTAGGTCCAATAAAACAGATAACAGATTTAAATATGCTATAGTCATTGTAAGACGTTACAATCCTTGAAGTGTTTTGTCCTTTCATCAAACTTTGTAAATTAGAATCTGCACTACATTCAAACATACACACACACAATGATAAAAAAATTGTTTATTAAAAGTATTTTGTTACCTTAACGAGGTACTATTTCCATATGTACTGTTTGATTCCTCATGCCCCGAAACACGAGATGTAGGTCGCTGGGGCTTATATGACGGAGCTCTTCATCTGTAAAGACGCCAGCATACCTCTTAGGTAGATATACACGATAGCGTAGCTCACCATCTTCCAACGTTACAAGCACAGACTTCCCATATCTTGTGTCCACATGCACCATGTTAACAATCGGATACTGCTTGTTCAATGTTAATTCTGCACACCGTTTGTACTCAATAGCAGAAACTGCATTGAATTTTGTGATAAACGACATTATTTATGAGAAGTGAAGACGTCTGTATCAAACTAGGTGGAACTAAACAATGACTACAAAGAAGACTAGTGAAAGTAATGGTGGTGGTGGTGATGTGGTCATTAGGAAAGTTCACGTTCATCGCCTGAAGCTTTGCATGTACATACACACAGGCAGAATTACCGCTGTTACAAAATATATATATTAGGAAAGACAAGCCCACAGACTACTAGAAATAGTTATCGTCTGAAAAAAAAGAAACCACACATTACGAACTAATATCGTTACAATAATAATAATACATAAACTTACGTTTACGGTCGTCCAAACTGAAGTATGGAGTGGCAATAACTATAGATATCGCAGTAAGAATTTTTGTTGTTGTTTTTAACAGGTGATGTTTTTCATCCTCTGAAGCTTTGCATACAGAATTATGACTGTTACATAATATATATTAGGAAAGTCGACAGAAATAGTTATCGCCTGCAGCAAGAATTTTTGTTGTTGTTGTTTTTAACAGGTGGTGTTTTTCATCCCCTGAAGCTTTGCATGTACATGCATGCAGAATGATGGTTGTTACATAATATATATATTAGGAAAGTCCACAGAAATAGTTATCGCCTGCAGGCATATACAAGTTTACTAACGAAATTAACAATGCTATGAGACACTCACATTAAAAATGTTTGTATAACAGAAAAATCATTAATTATAGCCAGATCGGACAATTTCACGTTCTCATGCGGGTAGGAAAGTCGACAGAAATAGTTATCGCCTGCAGCAAGAATTTTTGTTGTTGTTGTTTTTAACAGGTGATGTTTTTCATCCTCTGAAGCTTTGCATACAGAATTATGACTGTTACATAATATATATTAGGAAAGTCGACAGAAATAGTTATCGCCTGCAGCAAGAATTTTTGTTGTTGTTGTTTTTAACAGGTGGTGTTTTTCATCTCCTGAAGCTTTGCATGTACATGCATGCAGAATTATGGTTGTTACATAATATATATATTAGGAAAGTCCACAGAAATAGTTATCGCCTGCAGGCATATACAAGTTTACTAATGAAATTAACAATGCTATGAGACACTCACATTAAAAATGTTTGTATAACAGAAAAATCATTAATTATAGCCAGATCGGACAATTTCACGTTCTCATGCGGGTATATAGGAACGTAAATTTTAATATGCCGACGACGTTTGATGTTGTAATAGCTGTTCAGACGGTTTTTAAAAGAATGTACGTATTCGTCCATATCTGAAGCTCGTTTACTTCTGTACATTCAACCTCAGCGATGATAGCTGCGTGCGTTCCTATAATAATAATAATAATAATAATAACAGTACCTGCTTCATTATCATATACATTATGTGCTATATATAAATATATACATAAGGCTTTCAACACACACACACACACACACATTTTTTTAAAAACAGGACAGCGTATTATCTATATAACGTTCTGTTTCAGATAAGAATAGTTTGAATATAAAATGAAAGGGTACGTTGTATTTTGTTATGAGAAAATGCATTTCTAAATTTCGTTACATTTGTCAAAAGATCTTATTGATCAGACGTATGAGTAATTATATTAATCCTTATGTAGAAAATACGCACGCATTCGTAAAATATAGCACTCAGGTGTAGGGCAATTAATCCTTTTTTGTATTGAACGTATTTAAGTAGGTCTACTCGTGATATCAGTAAATTCTGTCTAAATGTATAGTACATAAACGTACCCAGTAATCGCTTCTTGAGTTACTCGATTGATGTTCATGTTAAACGATTGATGACTCATGTAATAATACAGATTAACCTCGTATAATAATAATGACAGGACAGCGTATTTAGAACACTTAAAATTGGAAATCTACAAACACATCAAAAATATCTGTCAAACAAAAACACCGTTCTTGACAACAGCAACTGACCTAAGCACATGTGCTTCATTAGGCAACAGACCAAAAAATCAAATAGACGACTATAAGCACAATTTAAATAAAATCTGAATATTCAATAAAATTATTTTTTTTTTTACTTAGTAACATATGCAAATCTTTTACTTACCTCTTAAATGTTGTTGTTGTTATACACAATAGCCGATTGTACGATGAGTGTTTCATACAAATGAGAAATAGTGACATGTCGTCTTGTGTGTATATATATATCATACGGCGGTAGCGTACACGTTTGAAAGTTGATGCACATTAAATTGTCTCTCTCACACACATTACAGATATTGATATTAATTGCATGTATGTTCAGAGGTTTGGTGTCTAAATCTATGCATTTTACTTTCACTTTCTAATTTGACACATGGCTTACTTCCATACATAAATAGCTATCGTCTACGAGTGTTGCTAAACGAAATTAAAAAAATGTTGTAATACATAACGTCCTATGAAATAAATATGGTATGTTTTTAGGACCTTACGTCTTACGTCTTAGTTTTACGTCTTACGTCTTACGTCTTACGTCTTACGTTTTACGTTTTACGTTTTACGTCTTACGTCTTACGTCTTACATCTTACGTCTTACGTTTTACGTCTTACGTCTTACGTTTTACGTTTTAGTCTTACGTCTTACGTCTTACGTCTTACGTCTTACGTTTTACGTTTTACGTCTTACGTCTTACGTTTTACGTTTTACGTCTTACGTCTTACGTTTTACGTTTTAGTCTTACGTCTTACGTCTTACGTCTTACGTTTTACGTTTTAGTTTTACGTCTTACGTTTTACGTTTTAGTCTTACGTCTTACGTCTTACGTCTTACGTCTTACGTCTTACGTCTTACGTTTTACGTTTTACGTTTTAGTTTTACGTCTTACGTCTTACGTCTTACGTCTTACGTTTTAGTCTTACGTCTTACGTTTTACGTTTTTTTATTAGCGGAAATTCACGGCCGGAACACACCATCCTTTGTTTAATCCTTCCAGATGATTATGATTACTTCCATTACCGTTTCTTCCGTCAACTCACTGACTACTACACAGAGGCTTTGACAGAAAGGGACGTTGTTACCTCGATAGGATACTCTGGTTGCCCACTTTACAAATTCAATGTGACTGTAGAGTTAAAAAAGTCGTAACAGCTCGAAGTGTCGAGGTAACGGCGGGAATAGCCAAACTGACAAGTCCACGTCCATATGTTCACCTGTACATTCTCTCTTCCTTCAGGTATCAAATTGACGAATCATCTTCATTCATCTTAATTGTTATTTAAATAAGCAGTCTCTGTAATTCCAACTTTGTCGTGCTTACTTGCTGAACTGCTACCTGTCATGCTTCGGACGAGGCCTTTCAGTGTCTCAATCATTATCAAGTCCAAAACCACGACTAGCCAACCTTCAGCAGGAACGTGGGGAGGAGCAGACTGAACAAGGTAAAAAGTTCAATACCAATTGTCACAGTTAAGAAATTATTTTTGTAATTATGTAGCGTGCAAACTTGCTGATGCGAATTAACGTTTGAGTCATACATACTATGTCTATTGGTGCGTGTATGAAAAGTCTCACTCTTAACATCGTTTAGAAATTGTCATGTAGATGAAACTTTTTCATGTTCCTTCATAGGTTTGTCACCTTCTTTCCACTCTATCGTCTACGAATGACATACTATGTCCACAAACATCGAAATTTCTAGGGTAGAAGTAGAACCCCGCAAACGCTAACTCGTCGGGGCTGATAAACGTCACTTCCCAATACTTGAACGATTTTATTCTTTCACTTTCAATACTAAAATCATGAGTAGCCGACATCTTTGCGGTTTGTAATAAACTGACATATTACCCTGACGAGTGTTATTTATTTACTGAGAATGAATGAATACTGAAAAACAAAAGGTACGGTTATAACGCTGGTATTATGTTATAATGTGAGACGTATCAATACAAGCTTCGAGGCGACTGCTGTATTGCCATGTCGCTTCACTCCCCGCCCTCCCCGCCATTGACAAAGCATAACCAAGTGTAACGTGCGACAACGCTGGAGGGCAAGGGGCGGGGAAGAGCTGTTACTATTGCGTAACCTCGAAGCTTACAATGCTAAGTCCCGTACTATAGTGTATCTTAAACGTTTTATATATCAATTTGTAGCGCATGAACGTGTGATAAGTAAGACGTTGTTGCAAGTGAGTGTCGATGTGTGTGTGTGTGTGCAACTGTACTAAAAAGCTGTTATGCGCATGCGCAAATAATTCAAATGTACTTACGTAGATGACTGAAAAAGAGATGAATTACATAATACATGTACGCTTAGACCAACTATTTGATAGATCAAGAAAATTAAGTTTATTTTCGCACGCACACACGAACACACACAGACGCACACGTAATCACACATCCGACGTGCACGCACACAGACGCATACGCAACGTAACCAAACACGCGCACACACGAACACATAGACGCACACGCACACACACAAACATACGACGTTGACATGAATCATGTTACGTTGTGTCGCGCTGACTCGATATTTATATATGACTTCCATACAGATTTAAATAATACTTTCATGCTTTTGGCTGTCCTAAAAAACATACCATACTATTACACAGGACGTTATGTATTACAACATTTTTAATTTCGTTTAGCAACACTCGTAGACGATAGCTATTTATGTATGGAAGTAAGCCATGTGTCAAATTAGAAAGTGAAAGTAAAATGCATCGATTTAGACACCAAACCTCTGAACATACATGCAATTAATATCAATATCTGTAATGTGTGTGAGAGAGACAATTTAATGTGCATCAACTTTCAAACGTGTACGCTACCGCCGTATGATATATATATACACACAAGACGACATGTCACTATTTCTCATTTGTATGAAACACTCATCGTACAATCGGCTATTGTGTATAACAACAACAACATTTAAGAGGTAAGTAAAAGATTTGCATATGTTACTAAGTAAAAAAAACATAATTTTATTGAATATTCAGATTTTATTTAAATTGTGCTTATAGTCGTCTATTTGATTTTTTGGTCTGTTGCCTAATGAAGCACATGTGCTTAGGTCAGTTACTGTTGTCAAGAACGGTGTTTTTGTTTGACAGATATTTTTGATGTGTTTGTAGATTTCCAATTTTAAGTGTTCTAAATACGCTGTCCTGTCATTATTATTATACGAGGTTAATCTGTATTATTACATGAGTCATCAATCGTTTAACATGAACATCAATCGAGTAACTCAAGAAGCGATTACTGGGTACGTTTATGTACTATACATTTAGACAGAATTTACTGATATCACGAGTAGACCTACTTAAATACGTTCAATACAAAAAAGGATTAATTGCCCTACACCTGAGTGCTATATTTTACGAATGCGTGCGTATTTTCTACTTAAGGATTAATATAATTACTCATACGTCTGATCAATAAGATCTTTTGACAAATGTAACGAAATTTAGAAATGCATTTTCTCATAACAAAATACAACGTACCCTTTCATTTTATATTCAAACTATTCTTATCTGAAACAGAACGTTATATAGATAATACGCTGTCCTGTTTTAAAAAAAATGTGTGTGTGTGTGTGTGTGTGTGTGTGTGTGTGTGTGTGTGTGTGTGTGTGTGTGTGTGTGTGTGTGTGTGTGTGTGTGTGTGTGTGTGTGTGTGTGTGTGTGTGTGTGTGTGTGTGTGTTGAAAGCCTTATGTATATATTTATATATAGCACATAATGTATATGATAATCAAGCAGGTACTGTTATTATTATTATTATAGGAACGCACGCAGCTATCATCGCTGAGGTTGAATGTACAGAAGTAAACGAGCTTCAGATATGGACGAATACGTACATTCTTTTACAAACCGTCTAAACAGCTATTACAACATCAAACGTCGTCGGCATATTAAAATTTACGTTCCTATATACCCGCATGAGAACGTGAAATTGTCCCATCTGGCTATAATTAATGATTTTTCTGTTATACAAACATTTTTAATGTGAGTGTCTCATAGCATTGTTAATTTCGTTAGTAAACTTGTATATGCCTGCAGGCGATAACTATTTCTGTGGACTTTCCTAATATATATATTATGTAACAACCATAATTCTGCATGCATGTACATGCAAAGCTTCAGGGGATGAAAAACACCACCTGTTAAAAACAACAACAACAAAAATTCTTGCTGCAGGCGATAACTATTTCTGTCGACTTTCCTAATATATATTATGTAACAGTCATAATTCTGTATGCAAAGCTTCAGAGGATGAAAAACATCACCTGTTAAAAACAACAACAACAAAAATTCTTGCTGCAGGCGATAACTATTTCTGTCGACTTTCCTACCCGCATGAGAACGTGAAATTGTCCGATCTGGCTATAATTAATGATTTTTCTGTTATACAAACATTTTTAATGTGAGTGTCTCATAGCATTGTTAATTTCGTTAGTAAACTTGTATATGCCTGCAGGCGATAACTATTTCTGTGGACTTTCCTAATATATATATTATGTAACAACCATCATTCTGCATGCATGTACATGCAAAGCTTCAGGGGATGAAAAACACCACCTGTTAAAAACAACAACAACAAAAATTCTTGCTGCAGGCGATAACTATTTCTGTCGACTTTCCTAATATATATTATGTAACAGTCATAATTCTGTATGCAAAGCTTCAGAGGATGAAAAACATCACCTGTTAAAAACAACAACAAAAATTCTTACTGCGATATCTATAGTTATTGCCACTCCATACTTCAGTTTGGACGACCGTAAACGTAAGTTTATGTATTATTATTATTGTAACGATATTAGTTCGTAATGTGTGGTTTCTTTTTTTTCAGACGATAACTATTTCTAGTAGTCTGTGGGCTTGTCTTTCCTAATATATATATTTTGTAACAGCGGTAATTCTGCCTGTGTGTATGTACATGCAAAGCTTCAGGCGATGAACGTGAACTTTCCTAATGACCACATCACCACCACCACCATTACTTTCACTAGTCTTCTTTGTAGTCATTGTTTAGTTCCACCTAGTTTGATACAGACGTCTTCACTTCTCATAAATAATGTCGTTTATCACAAAATTCAATGCAGTTTCTGCTATTGAGTACAAACGGTGTGCAGAATTAACATTGAACAAGCAGTATCCGATTGTTAACATGGTGCATGTGGACACAAGATATGGGAAGTCTGTGCTTGTAACGTTGGAAGATGGTGAGCTACGCTATCGTGTATATCTACCTAAGAGGTATGCTGGCGTCTTTACAGATGAAGAGCTCCGTCATATAAGCCCCAGCGACCTACATTTCGTGTTTCGGGGCATGAGGAATCAAACAGTACATATGGAAATAGTACCTCGTTAAGGTAACAAAATACTTTTAATAAACAATTTTTTTATCATTGTGTGTGTGTATGTTTGAATGTAGTGCAGATTCTAATTTACAAAGTTTGATGAAAGGACAAAACACTTCAAGGATTGTAACGTCTTACAATGACTATAGCATATTTAAACCTGTTATCTGTTTTATTGGACCTACATGTACATGATTCAAGTCAATCGTATGCACGTTGTATGTATGTATGTGTGTGCGTATGCGTCTGTGTGTGTGTACGTCTGTGTGTGTGTGTGTGCGTGCGCGTGTGGTGTAACCCAAACGTGTGTACGTTGTATGTATGTATGTATGTATGTGTGTGATTACGTTGCGTATTTAAATCTGTTATCTGTTTTATTGGACCTACATGTACATGATTCAAGTCAAACGTATGCACGTTGTATGTATGTATGTGTGTGCGTATGCGTCTGTGTGTGTGTGTGTGTGTGTGTGTGTGTGTGTGTGTGTGTGTGTGTGTGTGTGTGTGTGCGTGCGCGTGTGGTGTAACCCAAACGTGTGTACGTTGTATGTATGTATGTATGTATGTATGTGTGTGATTACGTTGCGTATTTAAATCTGTTATCTGTTTTATTGGACCTACATGTACATGATTCAAGTCAAACGTTTGCACGTTGTATGTATGTATGTGTGTGCGTATGCGTCTGTGTGCGTGTACGTCTGTGTGTGTGTGTGTGTGCGCGCGCGCGCGCGTGTGTGCTATTTAACATGATTTTAATGTTGTTTGTATTGTTATGTTGCAGGTTGCTTCTTCTACAAGTACGACACACACTTATATATAAACTTTCGAAAAATATCAATTTATAATGTATGTATTTAATTGTGAATTTTATATTGTGAATGTTACAATATATTTAATCATTTAAACAAATTATGACTTTATTTTATTTCATTCTACACCTCTGAACATGTGTACAATTAATTTATTTTTGTGAACTGTTACATCAGAAGATTTGTATGAATTTCAGACACCGTTTTTCATGTGTGTGTATAATTTTAATTTATTTCGCTATACACTACTGAACCTATGTGTGTGTGTAAACTGCAACCTTAAAACAGAAGTATTGTACCAGATTGCTAGGCCGTTAACGTATGGATTTGTCATCTGTAACAATACAACAGGTAAGTAGTTCATTGACGCCAAATATATATATTTCTAACAAGGATCAATCCCACTGACTGCATTATAAAACTATTAATTAATTATTTAATACATTGAAAAATGAATACAACGTTTTGACAACGAGAGAGCGCTAAAATTATTTATTCGTCACACACCGACTACTCAATGTACACGGTAAGAGAGAGAGAGAGATTGCATAGTTGAAACGTGTGAGAGAGAGAGAGAGAGAGAGAGAGAGAGAGAGAGAGAGAGAGAGAGAGAGAGAGAGAGAGAGAGAGAGAGAGAGAGAGAGAGAGAGAGAAGACGTTGACACAGTTGAAACAAGTGAGAGTGAGAGAGAGAGAGAGAGAGAGAGAGAGAGAGAGGACGTTAATATTTGTCGAATAAATATAAACTTTCTAATTTCATATACATGCGCTCGGTACTGACCACCGAGAGAGAGGAGAACGGTTTAACAACAAGAGAGAGTGAGATAGAGAGAGACATACACAACGTGTGAGAGAGCGAGAGAGAGTACCAATTATGATCATATAGTTTGAATTTCCCACCACAGAAGAGAAAAAAATGTTGACAGATCTGCTCTATACATACACAATATAACACATATTTGAATTTCCCTCCCCCCGCCACAGAAAATGTTGACAAACCTGCTCATATAAATTATCTATACACTATAATAATAATACAGAGGTTGGTACATCTGATCATATAGATTTAATATACATTATAACACGCGACAAATTTGAACTCATGCAAAGGTTGGTACACCTGATCATATATTTTAATATACACTATAATGCATCGAGTTGGAACCACCCCCCACCCACTGATATGAAATAAAAAAAAAAACAACCTCCCCACCCAACACCACCCACTGATATGCAAATCAGCTTTCTTAAAAAAATAAAAAATTATATTCACGGATGCTGGTGGTCCATTGAACCTCATCCCACCAAATCAATTTAATTAAAAAAATAAAAAATTTTATTCGCGGATGCTGTGGTCCATTGAACGTCATCCCACCAAATCAATTTAATTAAAAAAATAAAAAAACCAAATAAAAAAAATAAAAAAATTTATTCGCGGAAATTCGCGGATGCTGTGGTCCATCGGGATGCTGCGGGTCCAGCGGTGGCGGTGTCATCTCTTAGATCATGTTTTTTATCGTTTTTTTATGTTTTTTAAGAAAGGCGGCATTCCTTTGTGGGTCAGAACTCTCAATATCCCTCTACTTCTTTCCTTCCATTTCGTTATTGTTTCTTGGCTCCTTTCTCTCTTGCTAATCTCTCGTGGTCTCCCATTGCCTGCATCTTCCTTAATTTTAATTCTCTTCTTATAATAGTTACAGCGACTTTTATCATATCAGTTGACTTTCAGCGAGCCGAATCCAATTATCAAAGTTAACGTTTGTTATACATGTACGGATATAATCGCCTCTTCAAATTACTCTTCCATATAAGTGGCCGGTAGCGCAAAAGGTTACAGCAAGACAATGAATTGCGTCGTTAACAAGTTGTGAGTGAGCTCAGCTCATAGCAGTTATTAACTAACGTGATCTGACTATTCTGCATTACACGAATTATAGGCATAAACTTAAGTTATTTCTAATGAGAAACTAATGTTTGATTTGCTGTATGCGTATAGTATCTTGTAGTGGTATCATCACAGATTATCATATGTACCTCTACCCTACGTATGCGCACAGTTATAGCAGTGGTTCTCAACTTCTTTAAGTCCGAGACCCGTTTTGAAGGGTATTGCACTTCATGGGACCCATAAGCATGGGCACCTCCGGCAGAATTACTTTTAGGGATGTGCACCCAATTTATAACAATTATTTAATTATGAAAGTTGTGTTAGTGGTTATAATCACAAACAGAATTAACACTGTTGCACACTACTATGGGGAAATTATTCCGATTGGCGCTTTCAAGCTTCACAGCTCATCAGATCGGAAATAACAATAATAGGACTAGACACCTTCTTTATACCCCCACTTGCACTACAGCGCGTACACATTTTCGTAAACTAGGACGTAAACTGTATGTGGTGTGTAACAGTGTTAATTCTGTTCGCTAATAATGTTTTTGCTAACATCGATACTTTAGACACTCTTTCACGCCTAAAGAAATTACATATAATTAATTCTATGTAACGCTGAATGTAATAGGTTTTCAAGGCACATCAAATTAATTTTCGAGCCAGACTTCGCGACCCAATAAACCCTCCTTCGGGACCCAGGAGAGGGTTGCGTCTCATAGGTTGAGAAACGCTGAGTTATAGGAACGTGTAGATCCTTCGTACCATCGGGTGCTAATGTTAACTTGGAATAAGAACACACGGAGAATTCGAACAAACGGGGAACACACGCGCGCGCGCACTTGCGCACACATAAATTCGCGCGCGCACTGATTCGCTTACTCAGTCTTCATACAAGTATATACATTTATATGGGCCCCTCTGTGTGTGTGTGTGTGTGTGTGTGTGTGTGTGTGTGTGTGTGTGTGTGTGTGTGTGTGTGTGTGTGTGTGTGTGTGTGTGTGTGTGTGTGTGTGTGTGTGTGTGTGTGTGTGTGTGTGTGTGTGTGTGTGTGTGTGTGTGTGTGTGTGTGTGTGTGTGTGTGTGTTTAACAGGAGCAGATCCAGCAAGCAATTGGGGGGGGAAGAGTAGACTTTTGGAGGGGCGATATGAAAAGTTTAACCATTCTTTAATGACCTAAAGTCTAAGTATAAACGACAGAAATGAGTGAAGATGCAAGTACAGCGTGTTATTATCATCACACTAAGTTTATTAGCGTACAAGTATACAATTATATCTGCGTTTGTCAGTGCATTGTTGTTTTAATAATATTCACAGTTTAAAATACACACTACTCATTTAAGTTGTGTATCAAACAAACATTAACATGGTGGTAAGGTACAGCTTCAATTTAAAGTAATTTTAGTATAACAGCATGAACCTACATGACGTGATATGAATTTTGTATCATATTCACAATCACAAAACCGTTCTACAATCACAAGAAGACAAAGAGAAAAACTTCGTCTGATGTGACCACTGGGAGGGGTAATTTCCCCCTTTCCCCCGTACATCAATGCCGGGTTATTAAAATGGAATTCGCTAACTTCTTTCAATACCCACGAATTGTTATTTATAGTTATTATTCTTATATAAGATTGCACTAATTCTAGTTGTACTTATAGAAGTAATTACATTTTTATAAATATCACGCGCGCGTGTGCGCTTATTTTTATTTTGTAGATAACTCTTAGATATTTCTTGCAGGTTTTCTGTATAATAAATATGTTTTCATATGATAAATACTTCTGCAAGTATATTTTAATAAATTATATTGTTCAGCACGTTTCACAGAATAATTCTGAATTCATAAAGAAACATCTGAAGATACAGAATTATTCTGTAAACGTGCGTCAGGTGAAAAAAAACCTACAATATAATTTAATAAAATATAGTTTGCTGAAGTATTTATTATTTGAAAATATAATATACACATGCACGTGCGCACACACACACTATATGTATATGCGTAATTGTATATATATACACACACACACACACATGTAATAAATAAATAATGTACAAAACATTGATGTAGCTAGATAGTGAGTTGTGTAGAAGTCAGAGGGGACGGAAGGACACAAAATAACTGTAAAATAGTTTCTCAGAGCAGAGAGTAGCGGCGCATTTCGTAATAGTTTCTTGAAACGCCTGGAAGATTACAGGCTGTTATGGAAAATTTCGATCCTCGCAACTCGTTTACACGCCGAGTAAGTGTTATTCTGTGTGTTGGCTGGTTTCAGCACGACCGTGAAGCAACCCTGTGAACAAACACTGTTCACACACAGATCGCTGCCCCGTCCTATTCGACGAATTTATTTATTTATAGCCTACATTAATTTCTTAATGGCTTTTAATCGTTCGTTTAATTAAAGTTTTGTGTTCACGGAGGAGACCTACTCTCAAGTAAACCCGATATGTTTCTCTCTCTCTCGCTCTCTTCCTCACACACACACACACACACACACACACACACACACACACACACACACACACACACACACACACCGGCAGACGTAAATGCTGCAATCGTTGTCACACCAAAACGTAAACAACTAAATCGGTCACTCCGAACAAGACCCAGCGACGTCTTGCCCCAACACAACTAACATTCTATTTGATTTTGATTGAACTGGCCAGGATAAATGTCTGCGTTCTTTAGTACAACAAAAACATTAATATATTCGTTTAAAACAGTTTCTTGAAATAATCTAACACCAGAGTCAGTGATACAGAAGAGGTGAAAGATGTCACTAGGGTGTGGGTCAAAAAGTGCTCTACTGCCTTTTCCCAAAGAGTTACCCAGAAGTGGGTGCGCAGGTGGCGCAAATGTGTTCGAGTGCAACGGATTCGTATTTTGATTTTGAATAGCGACTGTTTGTGCTGGTTTCCAAGGCTACTGCTGGAATTGTGAGTTGTTGATTAAGACCACCGTATAGGCGCAACCAACCCTATGCCGGCTAGTTTTTTTTTTTATCGACCTTCTCTGGTCTAGATCCGTCATGTTCTGTTACAGGACCACCTCGAAAAGGGTGTGGCTCTTCACCACGCACGACGGACTTGAGTAGGTAGAGGCTCTGGTCCAAACGGCTCTATGTTCCGCATACTCTACTCCTGGATTTTTTTTTTGTGCAAGGCGTAAGACAAGGTTGTTTTACCTTTGCATATCAACATATCTGAATCGAAGACAAAAGTAATGGCTTTTATAGGAGATGAACCGGTTCGGACAACGTATGCATAGAACAAGTAAGACATTTCAACTATCTTGGACGTGACATTACTTCTAATCAAGATAGAGATATAGAAAATAAAGTGACGAATGTGTGGAACGATATGTGTAGAACGTTGGGAAATAAATGTAGAAAAGAAACCCAAATAAAATTTTATAAATCAACGGCAATACTGTATGGTTCTAAAACTTGGTCATAAAGCAAAAAGATTAACAGAAGATGCAAACAGCAGAAATGAAATTTCTGAGATCAGTTAAAAGGTGTAATAGACGAGATCATATAAGAAACGAGGAGATAAGAAGTGATTTAGATATTTTTGTAGTTAATTAAATGATTAAGGAATACAGAAGAAAATGGATTCAACACATAGATAGAATAGAAGAAAGTAGAATACCGAATATGCCGAAAGATTACAACCCTAGACGCAGAAGAAAAGTTGGTAGACCCAAGAAAAGGTGGACTGTGTAATAGGAAGAGACCGCTAAAGGCTAAAACCGTTAAGAAGATGATGATGATGACTTTTTGTGCTACATATGAGTATAATTTCACCTCTCTACCTGTAATAATAATCGGCTTACAGGCATTACTTTCAGTACACACCTCGTGCGTGCGTGCGTGCGTGCGTGCGTGTGTAGAGGGAGAGAGAGAGAGCAATACGAAATTTTAGTATGGTTAATAGCAAACCGTTTTTAATTCATGATTTGCATTAAGTAAGAAATACTGGTAGACAGACAATATTGTAGATTCATTTTGTTTTATTTGTCTCCAAGTCACGTTTATTAACTAATTAGAATTAATATTAGGCATTACCTGTATTAACTTCCCGTCTTGTGACATATCTGTTTTAATTTCTAAAACGACGCGTTTCGAGGATAAATCCTCATCTTCAGGTATTTAATATTATAATAACATCAAATTCACCCGAACGGGGTCGTCAATTATTTAAAACACACAAAAACACCACACATAATTTTACACTGATATAGTCTCGGCACAGTCCGATGCGCATCGTCTCGTTGCCAACGATTAACTGTTGTACTTTATCCTGTATGACCGTTATCATGTCCCGTGGACACATCGATATCGATGGCTTGTAAGAGTAGACTTATAATTTTCTAAGAAACAGCTGTTCGCTAGACAAGTCACCTGAGATAACGTCACACAGCGTAATTGTGTCTGTGTATATGTTACCGGCAAAGCATGTAATCAGGCATTCTATAGAGCACCTAGGCATTTTATACAATGCCTGAATCCAGCCGGCAAAGTATGAAATAAAACACATTTTATACATTTCCTAGACATTGTATAGAATGCCTAACGTCTTCTAGGTAATGTATAGAAGACAATGTGTGCTCTATGGTTTCATGTCACAACATGTATCCCCCCTCCGTCACCCCGTACCTCTGTACCCGCCTACCTCCCGCTGATCTTCAGTAACATCCGAAACGTCGCAACCACAAGCTGAGTCTAGTGCTAATGACCGCGTTGCTTTAATGCGAGTTCGATTTGACGCTGACATATCTCAGCTTCGAAGTTCTAGTGCTAAAAACAGTATTTTTCTCAGTGATGGTGACTATCGTAAGCTAGTGTTGGACGTGCATGCTGCTACGAAGAAAGAACAGAAGGACCCATGGGATTACTGGCTACTGAATAGGTACGATTTTATGCTTGTTGAAAACAAAAGCAAACTAATTCATCCCCTCAAGCAAGGTGACAGTGCTATTCATTACACGTCATGATGTTGAACTACACCTTCATTTGTGTAAGCCTTGTCAAAAAAAGCAAAAAGGTATAAAAAAGGGTATAGTCGTAAAACCAATAATTTCATCCGAGTTTAACTCTCGTTGCCAGGTTGATCTCATCGATTTCCAATCCCAGCCAGACAGAGATTTTAAGTTTGTAATGGTTTATCAGGACCATTTAACCAAATTAGTTGTCCATCGGGCCCTCAAAACAAAGACCTCTGAAGAAGTTGCGTACAACCTCGTTGATATTTTTACGCTATTTGGAGCTCCGTCTATTTTACAGTCTGATAACGGTAGAGAATTTTCTAATAAAATTGTAAATAATTTGAAAGAATATTGGCCTTCATTAAAAATTGTTCATGGTGAGCCCCGTCATTCACAAAGTCAGGGCAGTGTCGAACGGGCAAATCAAGACATTGAAAATATGATTGCAACTTGTATGCAAGATGAGAAAACCGACCAATGGAGTGAGGGCGTACGGTTTGTTCAGTTGATGAAAAATAGAGCCTTACACTCTGGCATCAAACGATCACCCTATGAAGCTCTCTTTGGATGTAAAGTTAAGGTAGGGTTTACTACATCCTCGATTCCCCATGATGTGTTAGATACTCTTGAAATTGAAGAAGATCTCGAACAAGTCATCAACAATATACAGACTACACAAAATACCGATACCGGCATAACTGAATCTATCGACCCTACCATGTCTAACCTAATTCAGGCAAGAGAACATGCAAACACTTCAACTGTAAGCACTGGTCCTGTAGAGCGTTCTAGAGCACCCAAAACCACCGACCTAAATCACCCTTTAGACGCAGCCCAAGAATTCCGCCCAAATCCGACAACGGCATGCTGTGTTTGTTCAAACGAAACTTTTGGTTCTGAAAAGTGTGTAGAGTGCTGCAGGGATATGCATAGCACGTGTGGACACTAGTGGCAATAGTGGAGATAAGTGTGACGATGGCAAGAAGCGGTGTACTCTCTGCTTCAAAGCAAAAAATGCAACTGAAGAAAGAAAAAGATCAAAATCGTTTCTAGAACTTCAGGCAAAAAAGATGACATCTGATTCTGACAAAAAATTTCCTCCAGCTCCTGTGGGCGCGTCTGTTGGTGTTCCAATTCCTGAAGTTGGCAATGGTCGGGGAGATCTTCGAAACATCCTAGCAATCGTCGTGAGTGTGACAGAAGACGGATTTTACAAACTGGGAACCACTAACGGATTGTTAAAGCAGTTGTACATAAGATCCCAGTTCACTGTGTGCCCAAGACCACTAATGGGGGTTGAAGATGTGTCTGAAAAAGAAACCGCACTTCGTTCTGCTGCTACTGCCCAATCATCAGGATCCGGACAAAGGTTCGTAAAATGTGTGTGCAAGACTAAATGTCAAAATAAAAAATTTAATTGTGTAAAAAATGAAAGAAAGTGTACTTCAAAATGTCACAGCTCTCTGTCTTGTTGTAATAAGTAGAGCATATTCCATATATTTAGAATTAATAAACACCAATAACATCTAATGTTTTTTTTTAAAACCAGATTGGTTAAAATACGTTCTTATACAGTATAATTTTAATAAAATAGTATCTGAACATAATTAAGTAGAGAATAGATAATCTTGAAATGTCATACAAAGTTCTCCTCTGTGTAAAATTAAACAATTATGTGTGATTTTGTAATAAAATGTTTTCATTTTGACCGTAATAAGCTTATTTTACACTTTGCCTAAAGAATCACTGGTATTATATAGAATGCCTAGGCAATGTACAGAATATCTGGGAAAAGTATTAAAAAACATTTGAAAAGTATTCTATTATACATACTTTGCCTAAAAACTCCAGGCATTGTATGAAATGCCTAGGTATTCTATAGAATGCCTGGATTACATACTTTGCCGGTAACATATACAGTTAATGACATACAGACCTGATTAAAAATAATCGAATTTCGTTAAATTGCGTAACGTATGCAAAATTACGAGCGTGAAGTATGGCCGTAGACAGAGGGGGGGGGTTGGATTTTAAATCGCCCCGAAATTTCCCATTCAGTTAAAAATCGTAGTATCGTGTCATTGTATTTTTCCTTTTACGGTAGGCCTAAATGTTATTTACAATGACAATAATATTTATTTGCACGTGTCTACAGAAAGGTTGTCAAGAGATGAACGACCATAGTACTTAACCTTCTCTCCTTTTTGTTGAACACTCCCCCAAATGAAATTCTGCATATGCCCATGGCGTGAATTATACCAAAACGTAGCTAATTTTAGGACGTAGCTGTGGGTGACATTACTTGTTCGAAACCAGTGAACGGTGAACGACCCCTTAGTAAACTTGGTGAGACGTTTGTACAATTTTAACAAAGCATGCCAGAAATATAACTTAATTTAACGTGAAGAAATATAAATGCATGCCAGAAATATAAATTTCACATGAAGATAGCGGAAGAGAAAACAAAATCAATTACAATTTCACAAGCTTCTCAGCTCAGGAATTCCGAACTGACGATGAGCTGAGAAGCTTGAAAGCGCTAATCGGTATAATTTTTCTATAGTGGTGTGCAACAGTGATAATTCTGTTTGTAATAGCTGATAGATTACTTAGGAACAAGGCTTACAAGTAACGATAGGGCAGATGAAGAAATAGAATACCAATTGATGAAAGCAAGAAGAATTGCTGAATGCATGAATAACCTTATATGGAATAATAAATACCTTATACAAGAAGCAAAAACTAGGGTTTACAAAAGCACAATACGTCCAGTAATATCCTATGCATCAGAGACCAACAACTCAAAGAAAACGACAAACTACGAAAATAACTATATTACGAAGGAAACTAGGAAAGACAAGCAAGGTACGATAGGTTGCCAAACAACAGTATAAGAAAAACGTGTAATGTGACAGATATTAATTCTCGGATTGTGGAAAGAAGAAGGATACGGAATGGACACGTATCAAGAATGGATGACACAAGACTAGTGGATAAGGAAATTGATAGCCATCCAAACACCAAGACAAGCATTGATCAGCCAAGAAAAAGGTGGAGTGACAGCATGTAGGACCGTTTTATAGAACAGCACGGAGTCCTAACTGGGAAATTAAAGAAGAAGAAGTCAAAGAAGTCACCTTAGTGAAATTAATTGCTGATTATGTCAGTGGACAGTTCGATTGGAGGACTCTAGCGAACAGTTGTTTATTAAAACCAAAACACATTACAATCATCCTCTCCGGACACACCTATTTCTCATTCACTGACTTGATGAAAACATGAATTAGATACGAATTGATATTACACATACAAGATTCGTAGTGCACGTGAGTTCAATAAAGAAACGCATGTAGCTTTCATTGACTTTGGGAATGCCTTTGATAGAGTAGACGGAAATTTGCTGTGGCAAATATTAGAAGAACGGGGATATCCACAACAACTTATAAAAACTATGCTAAGGCCTATATAACGGGACAAGAATAGCTGTTAAAAATAATTGTCGGATATTTCAACAAATATCTCTCAATCAAGGTGTTAGACAAGGATGCAGTATATCATCTACTCTTTTTAACAATTATACTTACGATCTAGTAAGGAAATGGAAACATGTAGTAAGCAATGGTATTAAGATATCAGAAGACAGATATTTTAATATACTGTTGTTTGCTGTCGACTTGCTTGTAATTCAAAATACAGAATCTGTTTTACAAAAATCTGCTTTTAAGCTTCATCAGATTTCCAAACAATACAATATGAAAATCTCCACTATAAAAACAAAGGTAATGCCATATCGAGGCAAGGAGCCAATAAGAACAAAATTAATGATAGTGATCGAATTCTAGAACAGGTGAGCCACTTTAATTAATTATTTGGGAATTGATAATGGCTATGATACGAATTATGATATTGATGTTAAGTTATGTAAGTTACAGACATCTGTGGGACTACAAATCGTATTTTTAGAGTCAAGGTACGTCGATATACAAATTTAAAGTTTTACAAAGTTATGACAGTCCCTGTACTGTCTTGTGGGTGTGAATTATGGGGAACAACCAAGAAAAAAAAAAAAAAAATACAGGCCTCGGAAATGGCGTTCTTAAGAAAAGTTAAAAGGTGTTCTAAACTTTACCATATAAAGAATGAAGCAATAAGAGAAGAGTTAGGGGTTATTAAAAGACTGCAAACAACGGTGGAAAGAACGCTTAGAAAGAATGTCAGATTCCAGACTGGCCAAATAAGTCGGGAAACACAAACCTGTAGGACACAGGTGTATGGGTAGTCCCAGGAAGAAATGGCTGGAGGAAACAGGCAGCACCTTGCCTATGCCGTGTTGTGAAGATGGTGATGAATTTCGTATTGTTGCAATGTGTGTGTGTGTGTGTGTGTGTGTGTGTGTGTGTGTGTGTGTGTGTGTGTGTGTGTGTGTGTGTGTGTGTGTGTGTGTGTGTGTGTGTGTGTGTGTGTGTGTGTGTGTGTGTGTGTGTGTGTGTGTGTGTGTGTGTGTGTGTGTGTGTGTGTGTGTGTGTGTGTGTGTGTGTGTGTGTGTGTGTGTGTGTGTGTGTGTGTGTGTGTGTGTGTGTGTGTGTGTGTGCAAATCTCAGTAACAACAGCTGATTGAACATATGTATATACAAATACACAAACAGTCGGTGAGAGCTAACAGGAGCAGCTACGTCAGCTGAACAAGAATGTAATTAAACAATGTAATTACGAGTTTACCTGGCAATACTATGGCGTTTTCCTCATTACTGCAAAACCATGCCTCAACGCATTCTTATCACCGTGCTGTTTTGTTCACAACATCATGCTCACACTTAATGAACCGTCCACGTGTAATATTTTTATCAACTGCTAATTAAAGACGACTGACTACTGATGAAGAAATAAAAAAAATTAATATACAGTGGAACCCGCGAATAACGAGCTGGCTTATAACGAGAACTCGGATGTAACGAGCAAAAGTACGAGATTTGTTTGGATTTGTTTGGTATTATCAAGTAATGATAATTAAATTTGCTTTAACGAGTAGGAACGCATTAGAGACTTGGTTATGACGAGCGATTTGTCGCAGGCTTATTCATGGGTTAAGGTCTAACTAAAGTTTGTTACAATACATCATTTTAAACATTCGTTTAAAACCATTAATCCAGTTTAGTGAAACTAATAATGTAAGTGATGAATCTGTGGAATATCTAAATAAATTATAAAACTGTTTTGATATCTAAAGATACAAAATTACTAAACAAACAAAAATAGATGATTTTTTTTTTAAGGTTAATTAAATTCTGTGACCGAAAAATAATGTTGACAAATACCATTTAGACGAACAACAAAAAGACAA
The DNA here is from genome assembly GCA_034769895.1 of Magicicada septendecula. Lineage (NCBI taxonomy): Eukaryota > Metazoa > Arthropoda > Insecta > Hemiptera > Cicadidae > Magicicada > Magicicada septendecula. The sequence continues at coordinate 41,170,117 of CM068370.1, read as the reverse complement.
ATAAAATAGAGAGAATTTTCTTATAATTAAAAAATAAATATTGTACATGTGGCATGGAAAGTTTTGCGTTTTTTGCCAGATAGCCGACTGATTTTTTGTTAGTTTTTCCTACACAATTACTTTCATTATATTTCGCGAATGCACTATGCGCGAATATTCAGCAAAGAATGATAGTGTCTAAAATATGTTTAAAGTCTAAATTTCACTTTTAAACGTAGAATGTAAAACATGTCAAAATTTTATCGAGCAAACCCTCTTCAATAGTAGACTTTTTTTGTTGTGTGTTCGATAATCACGGTATAGCCTACAAATTCAGGCTTGCGAGTCGACAACTCGGATGTAGCGAACACTCGGTTTTAACGAGCACAGTTGTCCGGTAGCTTGAATCTCGTTATAAGCAAGTTCCACTGTATTATGTATCGCTTACTACATTATTTATTTAGAAATTAGCCGCGTACGTTTTGAATAATTTTTATTAAACGCACAGACCACTGTTATCGAAGTTCCAAGTTCCGAATCCCTACGCCGCGTACAAATTTTAGTCTACGCAAATGCAAATCCGCGTTGATATCTCTAATCATAAGCTCATATTGACAATTCACTTAAATCAAACAGTAACCGGGAAATAGAAAGTCCAAACTTTAAAATTAGCTACATATTACGATTATCAGAAACGATAAAAAACAACAGGTACATTAGGCCTAACTGAATATAAAAACTTTTGTCTTAAATAATCTACCAAAATAATAAATATGGATTACTTGCCGTTAACTATGGTTAAAAATGACGTTAAAACTATTTACTGAGATTATTTCCTACTTTTGGCAATCATAGGAATTCCTGAGAATCATTAGATTCGATCATCGGAAGAAGAGATGGAGCACCTGGCGCAGTGAATGTTGAGTTTCAAAACAACTATTGAATTGGCACCTCGAAAGCAATAGGAAGCCTGGCAGACCAAAACAACTATTGAACTGGCACCTTGAAAGCAATAGGAAGCCTGGCAGACCAAAAAGAGCTTAAAGCATATACAAGGATATCAAGCAAAGGGGTACAGTAGAGCATCGTTATCAGAACCTCTCGGGACGAGGACCCGTTCGGATAATCGATATTTCGGATAATAGATAGTAAATTGAAAACATTATTTCTCTTTACAAAAACAGTTTTTCATTACAAAATAATTTATAACATACTGTTACATAATACAGCAACCTGTATACTGTACTGTAATGTATGACTAAGTTTAAAAATCATTGAATTAAAACTGAGTGTAATTAATAAAAACCAAAAGTTAATTTAAACAAAATAGAGTCTAATGTCAAACACTGTACTATAAAGTTAATTAAAAAAATAGACATTCGGTGACAGAGACTTCCGTTGACACAGTTTTGTATCAATTGTAAATGTGTTTAACGATTGTAAGGCTGTATAGCTACAGCGTTTATTTATTACTGTACAGTACTGTAATAATTTATAGTATACATTTTTTTATGCTCAATAAATACCCAATACGTCTACACGTGTCAAATACATTACAGTACATAATTGTACTTTTTATTGAGTTCGAAAAATAGATCATTCAGTTAATGGATGTTCTGATAATCGATGTTCTACTGTATTGAGGACGACTTATGGAACTACCAGAAAATATGGAGATCGAATTCGAACATTTATTCACTAAACTTGTAGTCTATGATGTTAATTCACCTGTATAAAATACGTTTCCTTGTTTTCTTTTTTCTTCCTTCTCCTTTCGGGTTGGAAAACGACTAAAAAATGAAAATTCCCTATTATTTGCCTCACGACCAGAAATAAAGCTAATTAAAACTGAATTATTAACATCTTGTAATCGCTTGTACAGCAGGTGCGCAAAGAGCCGTTCATTTTGCACATTATTAGCTGTGGACGTTTCAGGGGACCTCAAACCTACTTGGCTCCCTACTTCGCGACGTTTCGCTTCTTACAAATATATAACTGATCAGGGACGAACGGAAACGCCCCCCTGAGAGTCGAAAAAGTTGACCACTTTTGTTAATCTCTTAATTTTTAGGCGGTTTCATTATTTTTTCAGCTGTGTGCGCTAATATAGTAGTACTGTAACTCAGTTTTAAGTATACAAACAGGTTTATTACACAGCATTTGCGTGTACGTTTGAAATATGAAATATACGAAAATAAATTCAGTCAATAAGTATCTTGTAAACAATGTTTCAGTAACGCGTATTTTTATTGTGTTACACCATTTACTTTAGTGGGATAAATTTCAGGATGTTATCACACGTACAAGACGTTTCAACCACTTTAAAGACAGTAATGTTGATCAGTGTTAACTTGTCTTTTCCTTTGTACGAAGCCGACACGACCGGGCCCCCCCCCCCAGGCCAAATTCTAGATATGTCACTGCCACTGATGAGACAAAATATAAACATACATGAGTGTAAGCTTTCACGGCCGGAGTTTACATTACCACAATTTTCCTGGTTATTAGGCCGTGGTCTAGGTTGTTCACGTTTATCTCCAGACGTTTCGTCCATACCGTTGGCGGACATCCTCAGTCGTACGGGAACACAGAACACAACACCCGCGAACGAATACGAGCAGTCGCGCGGTAATTATTCGTTTGCGGGCGGTTGTACTCTGTGTTCCCGCGCCACTGAGGATGTCCGCCAACGTCTCGGTAACAAACACGAACAACCTAGACCACGGCCTAACGACCAGGAAAATTGTGATAATATAAAATATAAACATGTTTCCAACGGTGCTGTAAATGGTACACAAAATTAGAAAAAGAATCTTTAAATTTATCCCTACGTATTTTTCAACATATCTTCTGATAGTTCCTATCCGTTTCGAATGTTGGATATCATACAGGCTATTTTAACTTTCTGCACTGCTGTACAGAATAAGTCAGCTGTATTTATGCCAAACCAGCTTCTTAAATTCCTCAGCCATGATATTCTCGGTCGGCCAACTCCTCTCTTTCCAAGTACTTTTCCCTCTAGTATGGACTGCAATAAGTAAAATCTCTGTTCATTTCTCATGAGATGTCCCAGATACTGACGCTTTCTTATCTTCACTGTGTTAATAACTTCCCGATCTTTCTTCATCTTTTTAAGAACTTCAACATTAGTTAAATCTGCTGTCCATGAAATGCTCAGTATTCTAAGGTAGAGCCGTATTTCGAAAGATTCCAATTTCTTAGTTGTGGCTTCAGTCAAAGTCCAAGATTCTACACCGTAGAAGAGGACCCGAATACGTAGCAGCGTAGAAGTCTCATCTTTGTGTTTATTGTTAAATCGTGACTTTTGAATAAACTGCTCAGTCTAGTGTACACTGCTCTTGCCTTTTCAATTCTGCTTTTCATTTGTTGAGAGTGGTCATTGTTCATTGACTATAGTATCAAGATATGTAAATTGGCTTACACGTTCAACTTGCCTTTGGTTTATATTAAGGGTACAGTTTGTGAACTTGTTCTTAGATACAATCATTAGCTTCTTTTATTAACATTGATGTCTAGACCACATCTATGGCTGCTTTCGGTCACTCTATTCATTAGTTGTTGCAGCCCCTCTAAGCTATTTGCGAATATGACGGTATCATCCGCATAACGTATGTTATTTATTCATTCACCGTTCAGAGAGATTCCCACATCACATTCATCTAAAGCTTCTCTAAAAATACCTTCCGAGTAGATGTTGAATAAAAGCGGAGATAGTATACATCCTTGTCTTACTCTACACAGAATCTGTATCTCTTCAGTTTTCTCTTTATCTTCAGTTTTCTCGTTATCTAACCACTGCAGATTGGTTCCAATACAGTGTAGCTTTTTCAACATATAAAACACATATATTTCATTTAAAATTTTAAACTTCGTTTTAATAAAACCGTGTGACATAGTGTCTTAAAAAATAACTATTTAAGTTTTATTATTAATATGTAAAGTTGATACATAAAAGGAAATCGTACTTTAATAAATACGACGACTTACTGGTTTAGAAATACGATATTAAATGCGAACATTACAGCACTCAACGAACCTGTGACCACTTACAATATACAGTCATTGTCATGACACTTAGTGATACAACACGCCGCGTCGGCAAACAATACACACTGTACAGTATGTGTATAAATAACCGGTACTTAGGTAAACATTCTGTTGTAACGATATGTGTTTATCAGACTTTCACTTTCCATTTCGCGATTCATTGGCCGTTTGCTTCTAAATCGAAACGACTGTTCCATGTTTAACCTTGGCTGAGTGTATTCTTTGTTCACGCAAATAAAAAAAATAACCAGTAGTACAATTCTGTACGGACGACTCGTTTTGAGATACAATTGCACTATCAGCACGGTCGTTTCACCGTACACTCTGCTGCTAACGAGGAGGAACAAAGAAAATCGTATGACAGCCCAAGGTCGGGACACGCGCTGCCGATTTTGAAAATGGAGTATATAAACTCCACTATAGTCTAAACACATGTGCACATTCACAAACAATACGATATTCAACCGTTCCCGTTCGTAATTAAGCTTACTGTAAACTTACTTATCGTTCTAATATCTTGTGTAAAATCTACCTTTGCGCTTTTGCTCACAAAAAATATGCCACAATAAACCAAATAATGTACGGTAAACAAACGGCTCGTGAAATGAGATTTTTACGATCAGTACTAGGAGTATCACGAAGGGACCGGCTAAGAAATGATGATACGAGGAACATCCTTGGGATATACAACCTAAACGAAAGGATAGAACAATACAGACAGGATTGGACAGACCATGTTGAAAGTATGCATAAGAACAGGATACCAAAACAAATTTTAGTTTATAATCCGAAAGGACGGCGGAATATTGGAAAACCAAAGAAGAGATGGTCGGACCAAGGAGTGCGCAACGGGTCCTAAGGTCCACAGCCTGATGAAGAAGAAGAGAAGAAGATAATACATAATTTTTTTCCAGGAGCGTGTTTACGCGGGGACATACGGGACCGGACCCCTCCCCCCCCCCCCCGGGACGAAAGAGTTCACGAGGAATTTGATTAATGTCTCAGTTTTTAAGCTGTTTTATTAAATTTTCAGCTGTGTACGACGATACTTAGTAGTAACCCTCTTTTAAATACACAAACAGGTTTATTACACAGAATTTGCTGCAATCTTGCCTCATATGGTTATTTTGAAAGTCTATCGCTTCCATCCTCTGAACGTGTCCAAACCAGCGCAACTGTGCTTTCTTATTTGATCTTTCAAAGGTACTGTCTTAAGACTCACTCTTGTAATAGTGTTTCTGACTCGATCTCTTCTTGTCTTTCCTTCAACCTTCCTGGGGTATCTCATCTCCGTAACTTGGAGATAGATTAGATGCTTCTCAGTTAGAGCTCAGGTTTCAGCACCATAAGTAAGAACTGGCACATACGAGTTTTCGAAAATGGTCGTCTTAACTTCCTTCGAAATTTCTGCCTTACCAATGAAATTGGTCTTTAGTCCATGAAAAAGTCTCGAACCACTGCTTATTCTTGAATTAATTTCCACATTGATTTTACCATCTGAGCTTATATAGAGCCTAAACATTTGAACTCTTGGACTTGTTCCAGTTACATTTTTAAACAATATTTTTTTTTAAATCAATTACTTCAATGTTCCGTACGGAAATGGAATTATGGTTATCGCAAAAAAATCGTGTTCGAGATAAGGGCTGATTATGATTGTACTAATCTCAAAACATGCAGAAAAGTCTTTTTCCGAAAAGTGTCTGTCTGTGTGTAGATTTTTTTCTATTGCGAACGATAACTGCCGCAAATTCAAGCAGAATCAAATAATTTTTGCATATGTGCCTGAGTTGTAGAGAACTCAAGGCCCATTGATTTTGGTGAAGATCGGTTAAGGGGAAGGGATAGTTTACCAGCAACGTTTTATGTTTTAACAAGAGTGAAGTACTTAATTTTGATAAATACAGTAGCCTGAAACAGTAGCCCACTGTAGAAAGGTAGATGAAATATCTATAAACGAAAAGGGTATTTGAAGGGGGAGGGGTAATTTTCTATAAATTAAAATGATAGTTGAAGGGGGAGGGGATAATATTTTATATTACTTCCATGTTCCATAAGGAAATGGAAGTATGGTCATGGCGAAAAAAATCGTATTCGAGATAACGGCAGATTCTGATTGTACTACCATCAAAACATGAAAAAAAGTCATTTTTCGAAAAGTATCTGTGTGTAGAATTGTTTCTATGGCAAACGATAACAGCCGCAAATTCAAACAGAATCAAATAAGTTTTTGCATACAGCCCTGAATTGTAGAGGACTCAAGGTCTGTTGATTTTAGTGAAGATCGGTTAAGGGAAAGGGGTAGTTTACCGGCAACATTTTACGTTTTAACAAGAATAAAGTGCTTAATTTTGATAAATAAATTATTCTGAAAAGAAGGTCATAATAATCGACTGTAGAAAAGTAGATGAAATATCTATAAATGAAAAGGGTATTTGTGGGGGGAGAGGGTAATTTTTTTTATAAATTAATATGGTAGTTGATGATGGAGGAAGTAAATTTTATAAGTTTTATATGTGTAATACGTTATTGACAACAAAGACGTAGTTTCTATGAAAACATTTCAATTCACTTTAACAAAATTCTATATTTTTTCATTTTAATTTAAATCATGTATGAGAGAAAATATATCGTTCGTGGCAGGCAAGCATATCTCAATTATCTAATGTTTACGTTTCCATTTTATTATTATGATTACCACAATAAAAAGGTAGGCAAGACACACACACACACACACACACACACACACACACACACACACACACACACACAATTCACGTTATTTCTGGCCTCACTCATGTTTATTTTCTTACATTTCAACGCTTTTTAAATGGAAAGTGCCGAAACCCACACCAACACAACGCGTGCAAGCGTGGATAGCGATTTGCTTCCTGTGGCTCGCTGGGCAGTGTAACTGCACGTGTTTACAGAGGAACGGTTCATAGACAGACGTTTCGTCTTTAGGGAATGAACCCTCTCCAAAATGCTCAGGGCCCATGAGTGACTTCGGAGCGCTACGGAGGAGGGATGATTATCTGCGTAGTCGGTTTCTTTATAAGAATAAAGCAAGCCTACCTAATTTTTATGGATAAAGTGACTGAAAATAACATTATATTAAACGACTACCCCATAATAACAAAAATATCTATAAATAGTGAAATTAGTTTGAGGCCGGGCGATATGTTTTTAGAAATTACCGAATCGAATTCAAGTAAATTATTTTAAACATAAATCTTGCAACATGGAAGTCATGTATGGTTCTCCATACCGATTTTGTGTACTACATTATCAGCAACAAGAAGTAGTTTGTTGTTAAAATTCATTCCCGGGCTGTTTGGCCGTGTTCCAATGTTTTCTGGAAAACCAGGCGTTTCAACAGTGCCATCGACTGCCTTCATCAGTGAAAATCGAGTGCGCTAACGTGAGGTGGTATACGTTAGTGACCACAGTACTGTGGTTAAGGATAAAGAAAGAAGTAGTTTCTATGGTAATATTTCATTTTGAAAATGATTTTAAATATAAATCTTAGAACATGGAAGTCATGTGTGGTTCTTCATACCGATATTTTAATTTTCAAGTAGTTATTTTATGCTCCAAAAATCTTTCTCCTCCCAAGCAACAACATGATTTCTTTATGCAACAGTTAATCCTGAACGTAACAACAACATCCTATTACGACATAGCCGGTAATTAATCTACTACAGCTGTGTTCAGTATGTAACGACTCGACTGTAACGTCTTTAAATAAATGTAATGTTGCGGTATGTTTGTTAGTTTCACAAAACAAACGCAGAATTTTCCAGACATAACCTCGGGCAAGGTTTGTGAGACTAGACTAGAAGGAAATAATTATACTTAATTGAATATAATTGCAATACGCGTTTCAAGCTTCTATTCACTGTATCATTACTGCCAACGTGCTGAACACATTTAAATAATAGTCAACACTACGACGCATCCATTCCCTGTCATAAATTTTAACGTTTCCATTAACTCTTGACACGTGTACCTGTATTTAAAAAGTTTACCTTACTGCCATCGTGAAGATAGATAACATATAGTTAACACGTTTATCACTGTCATTCTTAAGGATTACCAGTGAGTCTTGTATTCATATGGAATGTGTGTACTAAATTATTAAATCTTACAATGCTTACCGAATAAGTTAATAATATAATAAACTAATCTAACACCCTAAGCTTTTGTATTTATTAGGAAAAGCAAGATTTTTATTGCATATTCATGCTACGTGGATTGCGTGCAGAATAAGTTTTAGTGTAAAATATTTTTGTCCCAGGAAACCACAGTAGAGCACACGAAAAATTATCCTAAACGTGGGAAAAATTGTTTTCCCTTCGTCAGAGGATTTTACCTTTTTCCCTACCAGTCTATTCGTTCGCCGTACGCATTCACGATTGTTCTCTTACGCATTCTGCTTCTTTCATTTTAGTTATGACAGGAAAAGGTTACCATAATAAGTAACAGTATTTTCAACGCATAATAAGTATTACCATAATAAGTATAGTTGTAAACATTTTCAACGTATATAACTAAATTGCAATTACATGAAGTGTTAATTGAGTCTTTATCTACAAAAAGCGTTTACCACGGTTTCAGAAAGGGCAATACTACTGTATATGCAGCAAGATCTGATGCAGTATGTGATAGAAGAAAACACATTGTAGCGATTGGTCTCAAAGTCATATTCACTTGCGGCCGCAATTAAAGTAGGCTATACGTAGAAAAGCCATAAGGAAGAGCTATAATAGGGCGATGATGGCTGTAAAAACATTTAACGTTAAAAAGGAAGTCGAGCTTGTACATGAATACAGATAATTGCCAATGCCGAGCCACTGTCACACCGTTTACCAAATGAAATGAATCCTGTGTTTGGCCTCTTACAAACGTGTATTTGGTTGTTGTTTATGTTGTTGTCGTTGTTGTTACTATTACTATTGTCGTTATTCATTGTAAGTAACTTGTTGAGTTTCCTGCAGGTCTCCTATGTAATATCTTCAAATAAATACAACTGCAAGTAGGTTTATTTTCACCTGACGCACGCTTCACAGAAATTATTCTGTGTCTTCAGAGGCTTGCTCGAATTGTAGTTGTAACATAGATAATATTGTTTTTAATACAATAAAAGCTAAAACTAAACTCAACATTCATAATAAAAATGAAGTTTACAAAACAGAATGTCCAGACTGCAAAAATGTTACGTAGGCCAGACGAAGGAAAAACTGTCCGAGAAATACATTCAACATCGCAATGCGTTTTTAAAACTTAATATTTACAAATCTAATTCTGCCACACACTGTTTAAAAAATAAACATAAATTTCCAGACATTGAAAATGTCAAATTAATAAAAAACGTACAAAAAGGTAACAAAATGAATATCTGGGAAAATCTTAATATTTACAAACACGACAATAATAATAATCTACTAATTAATGAACAAATTCAAATAAAAACAAGACAAGACGATTTATTTAACATCACACATTTATTAGAATAATAAAATAAACATCAAATATATAATAAATAGCTGACTACATAAACAATCGAAAATGGAATCGAAGTAAAATCGATTATCCGTTAACTATAGGCCTATTGTAAGCAAAACATTCAATTGCAATTCAAACAAACCTCTGAAGATACAGAATAATTTCTGTGGAACGTGCGTCAGGTGAAAATAAACCTACTTTCAGTGTATTTATTTGGAGATAATACTATTATTATATCGTTTTACTAAAGATATAAAGCAGCAATTAAAACAGTCCTTTGTACAAAAAAATATATAAAAATAAATAGTTCTTTGTGAAAATTCACTATAACACAGGATTTATTTATAAGTTAAGTATTCTCAGTAAATTAAGTAGGCCTATACAGGTAAAATAATTAGGCATGAAACGGTTGTCTGGATGCGTGGTGTCAAAAGACCTCATTGCGCATGCGTAGTTTTGACTCGTCGTTTTCGGACCAATTAGTTTGTGTTCAGAACAACTACACAGTTGGTCTTTCGCATGGTTGTGTGTCATAGTTTGTCACTTCTCTTCCTGTACTACCTTCCCTGCCCCCATTACCAACTGCACGACCGTTTCATCTCTTAATATTTCATCCCAACGTAGTCTGCTTAGAGTACGGAATACTACGGTTAAAACTGTCAAGGTTCGAATTGTTAGCACACGCCGTTTGATAGCCCCTAACGGTGCGGTTAATGTTCTTAGGTTTATGGTCGATTAATTCTCATAAAATTAAAATATCAACTACTGGCATAGAGAAATGCACCAGTCTCTCCTCCCCAACACCACTTTCACCTACACGTTGGTGGGCCCTGTTACGCCGAGCAATCCATTCCAAGGTTGTGGTACCCAATCCCTTCGGCGGAGTGGATCTGTATGCAAACGAGAGATGGGGTTCTGTCAGGGCAGCCTGGGGGTATCCTGGGTCCTAGCCTGGCAGGATGGTGCACATCGGCAGCAGGGTGTGCATCTAGCGCGGAGGCGGTGGGGCATACAGTAGGCTGACGGCTGCACACATGGCCTGAGTTAGTCTGCTGCGATCGGGCAGAGAGAGGTCGTCAGCTGTCGTGAAAGCAACTCTCTAGGGGAAGAGTAGCCCGAAATCCTCCAGGTTGGGAGTTTTACAGCAGGCCAGTAACCTGCTTAAGTAAAAGTATAAGTACTTTCTAAGAGGGACGCAATGTTGTTCTTTCTTGGATCGGAGAAGGAACGAGGATATTAGACGCGATTTAAAAATGGTATCATTGCACCAGAAGATTAAAGACCACAGAAGGAGATGGTTTGAACAGTTGAACCGCATGCCTGATATCCTTGGGTTATCACCCTACTGGGAAGAGAGATGTCGGTAGAGATGGGTTCCGGAACAGGTCTACAGCCTAGTCCTTGGAGTGGTGATGATGAGAAACCCAAACAGAAAACACTGGTCGACCGAGTCCGCGCCGTTGGATCGACGAGGCAGCTAGCACCTGTTCATCTTGATAACATCGAGTTCTTATTCCTCAAGTTACCGAAGGTAAAAGACAACAATAAACGATGGTAACTACTTTTTGGCAAGGAAAAGACAACAAGAAAATTCCATAACGGATTTTTCCGTTGAACGGAAAGTCCAAAAATTCCATGGAGTACTATTATTTTCACCATGTTATAGTTCAGAACCTAATAAATACTTCTACTGTCCCCAGTACTAGTTTCAACAAACAAACACAGACACATCAGAATCAATGTATAATAAAAATCAAAAAGAAAATAAGGTACATCGGTTACGTTGATATTGAATAATCATGGTTTTGTAGTTTCCTCATAGAATTTCAAATAAACAATAGATAAATATGTTCTATTACAATTAATTTGTTATAACTAATTTAATTCATATAGTTTACATGTCATTAACCAAGTGTGTACTGCATATTAATATAAGAACGTTGTAAAAATACCGGAACTCCTGGTTGCTTTGCAACTCCTGGATTGTATATAAATGGAAGCCGATGATTTTCCAGTGTATCCACATTGACAAAATCGAATATAAGTAAGCTAAGTAAATCAAAATGTGTGTGTGTGTGAAGTAATAGGCTTATATGAAGTTCTACTAGAGTAAAAACCTATTACCATCTTGGAACTATAATTTATAACATAAATAATTTGTATCAAACACCAAATGTCTGTTATAGCAACGGAAAGAAAGTTACAAAAATTCCAAGGCCTTCTGGGTTAATCGCACTGTTAACCGCGTAATTATAAAACCAGAAGGAGGTCACTCATAGAGAAACTTTTAAAATGTTGTTTCTGTTATGTAACACGATAGGCTACTGCCTAAAAACCAAACTGCAACACTCAACTTTACTTCCCGGACTGCAACACCGCTAGTGTTTGTTCCAAAATGATACCCTCAGTGTAAGCGGTGTGTGTGTGTGTGTGTGTGTGTGTGTGTGTGTGTGTGTGTGTGTGTGTGTGTGTGTGTGTGTGTGTGTGTGTGTGTGTGTGTGTGTGTGTGTGTGTGTGTGTGTGTGTGTGTGTGTGTGTGTGTGTGTGTGTGTGTGTGTGTGTGTGTGTGTGTGTGTGTGTGTGTGTGTGTGTGAAATCTTATAAAATATTCTGTTTTATTTACCTACACTCGTACATTATACTTTTGTAATTGTTCGCTGGAACAATCAACGAACTCCTCTACTGAACGCCATATCGTGTAAAAGGGACCCGAATCCCGACTCCTTTGCGACGAACGAACGACGGGTCGGCCGGAGAAACCTAGCGTTGATCGGGCTGCGACCCGGACAAACACAACAGGAGAAAACATCCTAGATCAAAAAGGATCCTAACAATACATTAAATGAACAATTAGAGTTTAAATCACATATACTGTATGATAAAATTATAGATAACACGAACATAGATTACACGCCTCAACATAACAATCGAGAACGATCAAGTAAACTGTGCAGTACGTTGTCAACAAGTGTCGAGTGCGCACTCACATCCGCGTACGTTAGTCATACTTGTGGGACATGTGTATGAATATTTCTGTGCACTTTTAATATTTGCAACGAAGTCATAATCGACTGATTTTATTTATACTCTGATGATGGATTGAAATAATCCGAAACGCGTTAGTACAAGGAGAAAGAAGATAAGCAGTCGCAAAGACGGTCAAGGTAAATTATATTTAATAAGGAGAAAACTCTTCTGTCTGTCTTCAGAAAAAAATAATATTAGCTCTTAATTCGAAGCGTTCTTTCGATTTAACAGTCTTCAATGATAAACCTTTTGTAGGATCGATGTCTTCATCTTCATAAGCAAGTTCTCACAGGTATTACTATATAAATAAGAGTTTTCATACCCCTATGATTATTTTCTATTAAAAACAACATATCAGAATGAGTTTGTTATTTGAATACTTCAGTCGATTTACAACGTTTGGGTGTGCTCCGTTTCTGCTGTATGGCACAGTTCTGTTCATTCAACTCCGTCGAATACTGATCGAGGCCCTCCGTTAATGCGATTAGATTTCCTTACGGAATTCCGTCACGTGATAAGAAAAACGTTTTAGATTCCTGTAAGTAATGTGGTTTGTTTTACAAATCGCAATCGTACGATTAAATGTTTTTGGAAACACTTTAGTAGCCAAGCGTATTCGTATTGGTTATATTCCATCAAACGCAGTTAATGTGATTACATTACCTTACGGAATTCGGTCTCTACATTTGCTTCTGTTAAACAGAATTCGGTAGTAAACTTTAGCAGAATTTTTAAAAATCTCTAAAGAATTTTACTTCCAAGTTCCGTAAGAAAATGGAGTATGGTGTTCGCGAAAAAAAATCGTGTTCGAGATAAGGGCTGATTATGATTGTACTATCCTCAGAACATGCAGAAAAGTCATTTTCCGAAAAGTGCGCGCGCAGAGTGTTTTCTATGGCGAACAATAACTGCCGCAAATTCGAACGGAATCAAATAATTTTTTGCATATATGCCCTCGTTGTAGAGGACTCAAGACCTACTGATTTTGGTGAAGATCGGTTAAGAGGAAGGGGTAGTTTACCTGCAACGTTTTACGTCTTAACAAGAGTAAAGTACTTAATTTTGATACATAAAGTATCCTGAAAAGAATGTCATAATAATCCACTTAGGAAAGGTAGATGAAATATCTATAAATGAAAAGGGTAGTTGAAGAGGGAGGGGGTAATTTTTTTGTATTGATGTTATAAATTTATTCGACCGAAAACTTAGAAAAATTTCAATAAAATATAACAATTGTTATCGTTTCATGTAAACAAAATATCATAACCACGGATACATAAACAAAATAATTGTTCGTTTTCAGAAATTCACAGATTACAAACGCTGGGCGGTATTCGCTTTCTTTCGCGTTGTTTAAATAAAAGGTAATTTAATCAAATTAATTCTTTATTTTTTAAATATTAACAACTAGGCACAATTCGTATTTTGATTATCTTTCTCATCGTTTTTATCTAAAGCATGCTGATATATTTAGTTTCGTTCTGAGTGTAGACCTACATATTACAAATAATTTAATAATTCATTAGAACATGGAAGTCATGTATGGTTCTCCAAACCGATTTTTTACTTCCATGTTCCATAAGGAAATGAAAGGCGAAAAAAATCCTGTTCGAGATAACGGCTGATTCTGATTGTACTAGCCTAAAAACATGAAAAAAGTCATTTTTCGAAAAGTGTCTGTGTGTTTGTGTCTGTCTGTCTATGTGTCTGTGTGTAGAATTTGTTCTATCGCAAACGATAACAGCCGCAAATTCAAATAAAATCAAATAATTTTTTGCATACGTCCCTGAAATTGTAGAGGACTCAAGGCCTATTGTTTTTGGTGAAGAGCGGTTAAGGGAAAGGGATAGTTTACCTGCAACGTTTTATGTTTTAACAAGGGTAATTGTTTCTATGACGAACGATAACTGCCGCACATTCAAACAGAATCAAATAGTGTTTTGCATACGTTCCTGAATTGTAGAGGACTCAAGGCCTGTTGATTTTGGTGAAGATCAGTTACTGGTAACGGGTAGTTTACCTGCAACGTTTTATGTTTAAACAAGAGTAAAGTACTTAATTTTGATAAATAAAGTATCCTGATAAGAAGATCATAATAATCCACTGTAGAAAGAAGTTAGATGAAATATCTATAAATGGAAAGGCTAGTTGAACGGGGTGGTGGTAATTTTCTATAAATGAAAACTATAGTTGAAGGGGGAGGGGATAATTTGTTATATGTGTACTGCGTTATCGGCAACAAAGAAGTAGTTTGTTGTTAAAATTCCTTCCCGGGCTGTTTGGCCGTAGTCCAATGTTTTCTGCAAAACCAGACGTTTCGGCAGTGCCATCGACTCCCATCATCAGTGAAAATCGAGTGCGATAACGTGAGGTGGTATACGTTAGTGGCCACAGTACTGTGGTTAAGGCTGAAGCAATAAGTAGAAAGAAGTACCGATATTTAAATTTGACACGCCGTAATCCTCACCATATTAGTCGTCTTGAATATAAAGAAGACTAAAGCGATACCGACTTAAACATTCCACGTTCGCTGCAGTTCGCGCGTACTATGTACAATCAGCCGGTTTCAACGCAACTGGGCAAAATGTAGCCTATTAGCGATTCCGCGCCGCGACCATCTGCGCTCGTTACGTCACACGTGGGCCTACACGTATTGTGATGTTAGCGCATCGCGATCTCGTGCGCTGGCATACGTAACATTTAAACACAGTTAAATACAATGAAGTAATTAGTGACTGTGCTCTTAGTGAAAGTTCGGTCCGCGAGCTTTGCATCACCGCGCTCTCATGCCGTCAGGTGTGAAACACGTGACTGCAATACGCGGGCGGGCGCGCGTACATACGTCTGCATATACCGTATCGTCGTACGAATACCGTACGAGCTTTCACCGTTCGTTTACGCGTCCTCGAACTGGAAGGTGTGATCGATCAAGCAGGTATCATAAACAGCCTTTCCATTATCTACTGCAGTATTTGAAAGATTAATTTCAAGGGTTGCTGGGCCGGAGTCGATAGCTCGCTGGTGTTATCATAACTAGACGTTACGGCGACCACTCACCGGAGGCCTTCTTCAGCAGTATAAGTATTAAATATCGGTATGGAGAACCATACATGACTTCCATGTTCTAAGCTTTACATTTAAAATCATTTTCGAAATATTTCCATAGAAACTACTTCTTTCTTCAGCCTTAACAACAGTACTGTGGTCACTAACGTATACCACCTCACGTTAGCGCACTCGATTTTCACTGATGATGTCAGTCGATTGCACTGCCGAAACGTCTGGTTTTGCAGAAAACATTGGACCACGGCCAAACAGCCCGGGAAGGAATTTTAACAACAAACTACTTCTTTGTTGCCAATAACGTAGTACACATACGAAAAATTATCCCTTCCCCCTTCAACTATCATTCTCATTTATAGAAAATTACCCCCTTCCCCTTCATCTACCCTTTTCATGTAAAGATACTTCATCTATCTTTATACAGTGGATAGAAAGGGTAGAAGGGGTATCCTTCTTTTCAGGATACTTTATTTATCAAAATTAAGTACTTTACTCTTGTTAAAACATAAAACGTTGCTGGTAAACTATCCCTTCCCCTTACCCGATCTTCACCAAATCAATAGGCCTTGGGTCCTCTACAACTCAGGCACATATGCAAAAAAATTATTTGATTCTGTTTGAATCTGCGGCAGTTATCGTTCGCCATAGAAAAAATTCTACACACACACACACACACACACAAACACACACTTTTCGAAAAATGACTTTTCTTCATGTTTTGAGGATAGTATAATCAGAATCAGCCTTTATCTCGAACACAATTTTTTTTTTGCCATCGCCATACTTGCATGGAACATGGAAGTAATATTAAAAATCGTTCGATAAAGCGACGTTCGGTGAACCATCTCTTTGTAAAACGATTTTTATTTTATTTAAGGCCTCCGATGGGTGGCGGAAACATCTAGTTATAAAATGACACCAGAGAGCAATCGATGACGGCACAACCCTTGAAATTAATCAATTTAATATTTTAATAAGCCCTGTTCAACGCTGGGGGCCCACGCCTGTCCAACGTTTTCGCCTTACGAAAACTACTTATCTAGTAGTAAACGTCGCCTGTTTTGAATTTCACCGTCCACATCGCTTCTTCCACTTCTTTCGTTTCACTATTCCAGCTGAAGGCTCACGACATTATCAAACCACGAGTTGACTTTTGTCGATGTCGCTATGATGGAATGTGTTATTCATTTTTGAACCATTACATTGTAAAATGACAATTCCTGTACATGTGCATGTACAGAGTCTTACAATTAATTTTATATAGGACTAACTATTGTTTTATATATACACTTATATAGCGCTTTCGAGCACCAATCACGTCCTCTTTCACGATATTAATTGATGACTCGTTGGGCACTTGGTGAAACATATAAATACAAAGGTTTTTAAAAATATATAAACACTTGGTACGTTTCACAGTTTTATTTAACTCTGACAGCTGTTTCAGCTTATTAAGCTGTTGTCAAAAAGATCAGTGAACAAACTAAACTAAACAAAGAATGTTAGGGTGGTGAACGTATGTTTAGGGCGTGTATCCGGACATGTGTGTGGTGTGATGATGGAGGGGGCTTGGAGAAGCTAAGGGAAGGTCAAGTGTCTGTAAAAACTAAATATAATCTGAATGCTAAATATAAAAATTAACTAAACTAAACAACAACTTTTAATAAAGGGGATACACAGAATTCAGTTTGTTCGTTTGTTAAATTTTTGTTACTTTTTATTGCTTTTCTAATTTCTAGAACTTATAATAAATCCATTTTTTTTACCTTTTTGTATGTTGTCCTCTTTATCAGTTCAGCTCAAAAGCTTGATACAGAATTAAACAAAGTCTTGAAAAAGTAGTTTATTGAATTTCTTCGAGAACAGTCAAAAAAGTTAGCGACAACGTATGAAACTATAGTTTCATACCCCAAGTATAGTATATATTGAAACATATATAACTAAGAAAATTGTTACTATAAAATTATTGTTTAAACGAGGGAGTTAGGCAGGGTTGATGTATTTCCCCAACCTTGTTTATATATTGACGACATGTTGAGAGCACGAAAGTCCAGACTGACCTCGCGAATGCAGCTTTAAAATAAATTTGTATGAGTTCCCTGTTATATGCAGATAGCACAGTTAGTATTCAAGAAAATGAGGGCAAGTTACAAACATCCATGTTTCAGTTCCAAGAAGTGGTAAGAGAGTAGACTAAAACCACAGATTTTAAATGTTATATCCGCTCAGCACTATGATATTTACAAACAATAATACTTTAGAGTAATTGAGCCGTTTAAATATATCTCGGATGTGAAGTAAGCTATGAGTTTTAATCTGATATAAAAGATAAGATAGATAAATTTAACTATATTTGTGGAACGATTCATAGAAATCTTGTAAATAAAACAAGAGACAGCACAAGAATTAAATTGTATACTACAACTGCAATACCCACATTGATAAATGAATGCAGCAAGATTCGGAGTACTGAATGCAGTTTCTTCTAAATACTTTAAGGTAAACACTCCAAGGTAATGAGGATATAAGAGCAGAACTAGGACTAAAAAGATCATCTTCATCTTCACAACACGCCATACGCAAGCCGTTGCCTGTTCCGCCATCAAAAATCCTCCAGCCATCTCTTCCTGGGTCTACCCACACACCTGTGTCCTACAGGTTTGTAATTTCAGACTTGTTTGGCCAGTCTGGAATCTGCAGTCATCCTAAGTGTTGTTTCCATCGTTGTTTGTAAGTTTTTAATTTTTTAATAAATAATTTTTTTGTATTCTTGTAATTTTTTTAATTTTTCGTTCAAGTTTAGAATACCTGGTCTTAAGAACGCCATTTCAGAGGCCTGTATTTTACTGTCTTGTTTTTTGGTTGTTGTCCATACTTCACACCCGTAGGACACTACAGGGACTGCCATAACTTTGTTAAAATGTAATTTCATATCTCGACGTACCTTGTTTCTAAAAAATACGGTTGATTGTTCCACAGATCGTCTGGAACTTATCTAACATCAATGTCATATTCCTATCATAGCCAAAAGTAAAAAGATAGAAATGCAAATATTTCAGCGTAAAGATGACAAATAGTGTGATTATTTGCAAAGGATGACGAAGGATCGGGTGCCAAAAGCGGCGCACAAATATAAAGCCATTAATAGAAGAGCTGATGAGTCGCCCGAGGAGGAGATGGTTGCCGGAACAGGTTTATATAACTTTGTCCTTGTAATGGAAAAGAAGACCTCCGTTTGAATGGTAAACAAACATACCTTATGTGAATGGTGGACCGCGAGAAAATCCAACCCAATCAGTCGGTCCCGTATCGTCGCAATTCGATAACCGTTGTTTCATACTGTTCCGTCCACATGCTCAAGATTTCGTGAACACGACGGCAAATTGGGCGGTACTTCTTGTTGTCATAATTAGCACACTGTTACTGCGCTTTCTTAAAACTGCAGTTCAGTTATCGACAAATTTCCTTCGCAAAACAGCAGACGTCCTTGACAGTAAGACACGTAGTGACGCAAGTAGGTCAGACGCTGCACAAACTACTTGTTGTTTACTCCACTACGTGTAATTGTCATAAATATTATGTAAATACGGTAAACGACAAATTAATGGCTGTGGGCGAAGATCGTTTTCAATATTTTTCCAACAAGCCGGTCGGTCGTTTGTCAACTGCAACAAGTTGGGCTGATTCGCAAGTGTCAGTTATTATCTGTAAGCGCATTTCCTTTGACCGAGAGTTGAACACAATAGTTTCGACCTTCGCGAAACCTGTCCACCTGGACGCGGAGCCGTGTTTACTGTGATTCCGGGTTACGCCTGGCGTTAATCACAGCAGACCATCTTCGGTCATTCATCAACCGACGACAACATTAATCCTTTATTAGCTTATCCTGTATTACCGTATTTCTGGGCTACAGTGTGTCTTATAATGCAAGCAACGACGTGGTGCGTAAGTTGCTTAAGTTCAACCTTATGTGCGGGACCATCAGGCGAACCCTTAACTCAGCAAGTAAAGGAACACGCCTAAAATTCTACAAGGTGATGGGTCTTCCCACACTTCTTTATGGGTCTGAGAATTGGACTTTAACGAAAGGCCAGGCCAGTAGCACCCAAGCGGCTGAAATGACATTTCTCAGGCGCGTGGCAGGGTATACTCTCCATGATCATAGAAGAAACACAGATGTACGGCAGGAACTGAATATTATGCGTATACTCGACAGGATCGCCCAGTATCGGCTGAATTGGTGGGAACATCTTTGCCGAATGGATGACTGCCGCATCCCCAAACAACTATGGAACTGTAAGCCGAGGGGACGGAGAGGTGTGGGACGTCCGAGGAAGCGCTTGAGTGACTAGCTGGAATATTTGCCTATTTGAGACCGGAACAAACCATTCTTGGTTTAAACCTTGAGGATGATGATGATGATTAGCGTATTTTACTATTCAAACTTGATTAGGTCTCTCGTTTAATAAGAATACAGTTGAGAAAAGAACACTATAGATGCATTTTAATTTTTGCTTTTGTTTTGGTTTTTTCACATGTTAAGACCATGATCCACAGTTGGACGTGTTCTGTCAGTAAAACGTTTTGGCTGTTTCCGTCTTTCTAGGGTAATTATTGGAAAGATTGGGATCGCTGAATAGATCAAGACAGTTACTCAAAAGGGACTAAAAGTGATTAAATACCTAAAGCGCTTGTGACAAGCTCCTGGTGAACCTGGAAAATGGAAAGTTTGGAGAGAATGACGATGCAAAAGCCGTGGCTGATACTTTGACGTTGCACAAAAACCAAAAGATAAGGCACTTAAAAAATACTAGAAATTATTGTCAGAGTGTCATGAAACAAAAGTTATTTCATACGCGTATATATATTTCTAGACAATTTTATTAAACGATAAAATTAGACACAAGACACAAAATACACGGAGGTGGAGACGGCAAGACCTTCCGCCGTGTCATAAATTTTTAAAAATATAGTTTTTACTTTGATCCATCAGTGAAAAGAAAATTTACTTCAAGAAGTAGATAGGTCAAGTTTTCAGGGAATCGCACGAATAGGAGTCGTTACAAAGAGAGAAGCCAGCATTTTCAATGCTCTCTTCGGAATTTGTCAACTTTCCGACCATCTGAGAGGGGTCCGGTCCCATTCGTCCCCCCCTTCCGGAAATAAGTCCCTGTATAAATCCACCGGATTGTTCCCTAATAACAATTTTACTCAACGCTAAATGAAATTTTATTGAAAACAAGTCCTAACAGGACTAGCAACATCGCGTATTACTCCTCGCTGTGTGTATGAAATTACATATGCCATGCGACTAATATATTTGACTTACAGATTATTTTATTATTTATGAATTTTGTTATTGCACTGAATAATTACCCAATTGTTGCATATATAACTCCCATTAGAAGATGCATGCCGCCCGCGAGTAGGCGCGGATACACGGGGGGGGGGGGATGGGGGCACATCAGACGATAGTTTGTTCGTTATCTTGTGATTCTAGAATGGTTTTGTGATTGAGAATATGATACAGAATTCATATCACGTTTTAGGTTCATGGTTTTACTCTAAAATTACTTTAAATTGTAAATGTACCTTGCCACCATGATAATTTTTGTTTGATACGTAAAAAACTTAAATGAGTAGTGTGTAGTTTAAGTTACAAGTGAGTATTATTAAAAGAACAATGAACTGACAAACGCGGATATGATTTTATACTTGTACGTTAATGAAATAGTTGCGATGATAATAAACACACTGTATTTTATCGTAACCCATTCCTATCATTTATACTTGAGACCATTAAAGAATGGTCCATCTTATCATTATCCCCCCCCCCAGTCAACTCCCCAAAAAATTGCTTCCTGGATCCGCCCCTAATCGGCCGCATTTTGTGTGTGTGTGTGTGTGTGTGTGTGTGTGTGTGTGTGTGTGTGTGTGTGTGTGTGTGTGTGTGTGTGTGTGTGTGTGTGTGTGTGTGTGTGTGTGTGTGTGTGTGTGTGTGTGTGTGTGTGTGTGTGTGTGTGTGTGTGTGTGTGTGTGTGTGTGTGTGTGTGTGTAAAGCCTAACCGAAAGGTGACATCATTACTTCAAGTAAGGTACACTTAATCATTTTTACCCGTACTTCAGCTGATTATTAACTTTGTACAGAACTGTTTACCGTATTTAAACAACGAAAATATTTATCTAAAAATCACTCGTGTTTTTTTTTATTGCGTCACATACTGCTGGACGCAATTTATACACTTTTACGTAACTATAATAAAATAATACTATCACAAGGCTACAAACGTTTACCTGGAATTAAAGCAGACGAGCGTTACAGCAAGGTTTGCTGAAATATCGAAGTTTATTTGTTTTCTATCTGGCTAATCGACCTGAAACCCATCGAATTGCCACCTGTTACATTACATTGCCTAAGTGGGACGCATGCACTTACTTAAGAGACTTGAAAGGTATACTTGAAAAAAAAAACTTTTAAAAAACGTTCGCTGTTATTAACGACGGTAAAACGTATAACCATATACACAGTGTATGTATGCCTTGGATTACTTTCAAGTTGTTTTCTTATTAAACTAGGTAAAATTACTTTTTGCCATTACTCAATAAATAATAAAAAAGCTTGGATACATTGTCTAGCCATTAGGATAACCGCGATACCACATCAAGTAGTTGGTTTTTTACTGAAACTCAATGGTCGCCGTCATTATCTTGTCGCATTCTACATAAATTAACATGTGAGAGTTCCCTGCAAACAGTAGGCCCAGTCTGGAGTACACCTATACAGAAAAAAAATGGCAAAGAGAAACACCGAACAGAAACGTCTAGTGTTACAGAACGTAATTTCGTTTTGTAGAGAATGTTGACAAAAAACAAATATAAAATCTCTTCATCATCACCACCTTCTTCTTCTATTATATCCTTCTATTTTCCTTCTTCTTTATTTTTCCTTCATCATCATCATCACCACTCCACCACCACCACCATCAACATCATCATCATCATCATCATCATCATCACCAACATCTTTACCATCTTTTTCTTCTTCATATTCATATTCTTGTAATCAGTCTTTCTTTTTCTTCGTCATCATCACCTCCTCCTCCTCCTCCCCTCCTTCTCTTACTTCTTCTTTTACTTCTTCTTTATCTACTACTACTACTACTACTACTACTACTACTACTACTACTACTACTACTACTACTACTACTACTACTACTACTACTTCTACTACTACTACTACTGCTACTACTACTGTTTCCCCCTCTTTTGTTCTTGTACTAATACTATTTCCTAGTAGTACCCTAGTACTGTACTACTATTAGTGGCAGTAGGACTAGAGCAGTAGTAGTAGTAGAAGTAGTAGTAGCAGTAGCAGTAGTAATAGTAGTAGTAGTAGTAGTAGTAGTAGTAGTAGTAGTAGTAGTAGTAGTAGTAGTAGTAGTAGTAGTAGCAGAAGTAGTAGTAGTAGCAGAAGTAGTAGTAGTAGTTGTTGTAGCAGTAGTAGTAGTAGTTGTTGTTGTTGTTGTAGCAGCAGTAGTAATAGTAGTAGTAGTTGTTGTTGTAGCAGTAGTAATAGTAGTAGTAGTAGTAGTAGTAGTAGTAGTAGTAGTAGTAGTAGTAGTACTAGTAGTAGTAGTAGTAGTAGTAGTACTAGTAGTAGTAGTAGTAGTAGTAGAAGTAGTAGTAGTTGTTGTTGTTGTTGTTGTTGTCGTTGTTGCTGTTGTTGCTGTAGTAGTAGTAGTAGTAGTAGTAGTAGTAGTAGTAGTAGTAGTAGTAGTAGTAGTAGTAGTAGTTGTTGTTGTAGCAGTAGTAATAGTAGTAGTAGTAGTAGTAGTAGTAGTAGTAGTAGTAGTAGTAGTAGTAGTAGTAGTAGTAGTAGTAGTAGCAGCAGCAGCAGCAGCAGCAGCAGTAGTAGTAGTAGTAGTATTTGTTGTAGTTGTTGTTGTTGTTGTTGTACCAGTAGTAATAGTAGTAGTAGTAGTCCTCTTCTTTTCCACTTACAACCAGTAGGCATGACGATGCACTTCAGCAATATTATCCAATATTATGTAAGCTTATTATCTGCACGGTCATGTCACTGACAGTAGATGATATGATGTTTGATTTCGTATTTATGAAAGCTTCGGGTATTTTGAGATTACCTGTATTCAGGGCTTGATTTCAGGTGGAACGCGTCGGAACGGCGTTCCGGAACCTCTTGGATGGAAAAATAAATTACCGAAAAAATATATGAAAAGAAAAACCTAATTACAGTACTAAAAAAATTTACTACTACTTTTTAAATTGTGCCCCTCATCAGACTCACTGCAAAACTAAACATTGTCAAAATCAAACACCAGCACTAATCTTAAGTATCCTTCATTTTTTTAATACGTTCTACGTAACATTCTCTTGTAAATAGAACGTATTTTAAATCATTTCAACAAGGCTCACACGAAGACGACATTCGCAGTTTTTCACAAATTAATGTAACCATTACATCTTTAAGAGCAACTCTAAACTGTATCCACCCTCTTATTTGTGAAAATGAACGGACCTCCTCTCCGTTTATTTGATCCATCAAAGTACGAGGAGTCATAATACAGCATTGGACACAAAGAGTAAGGAAAGGTCAAGAAACAAACAATATGACCACACAATGATAAAACTATGGAAACTTTTTTAAAATGTTCGAACCACCGCAACCATCACTTAGCGTTTGTTTGGGGCTCCGGGATGACGCCATCATGAGTGACATCTTTTCGATTGTCGTGCGGCTTTCGATAGTCCTTCTTTGAAATACCCTGATGTAAACTTATACGCCAATATAAAATATAAGTATATTTGTGTCTGTACAACGTTTGAACTGATGCGTTCCGGCACCTATAGTTTTAGAAATCAACCACTGCCAGTATTTATACAAGCCAATGTGCATTTGTTGCAGGTTTGATCACCAAATTTGGAAATCGCTTTTTCACACACAATGTGCTTTATTTTTACCTTATATCGTCATTCTTAATTAATTCTTATATCGCCATTCTAATGTCTAAACCATACTCTACGTTTTAAAAATCGTATCATTGTTGACTGTATCTTCTTCTCGTTATGTCTTGACACTAACCATGTCTTACATCACATACTTTAACCATAGATTCTTCAAATTATGAGTGACGTGAGTTACGAGTTAAAACGCACTCATGGAGAAACGACTTGGAATACCAGTGATTTATAAGGTTTGCTATGAAACAAACGTATGTATTAAAATAAAATATGAAATAACTAATTCCTCGTACTTCAAAATACAGAATCTGATTTGCAAAAAGCTGTTTTTAAGCTCCATCAGATTTGCAAACAATATAATACGAGCATAATACGATTAATATAATATCTCCACTGTACAAACAAAGGTAATGGCATTTCGTGGCAAGGAACCGGTCAAAACAAAAATAATGATGAATGGTCAAATTTTAGAACAGGTGAGCCATGTTAATTATTTAGGAAATCATATTGGTATGATATTAATTATGATATTGATGTTAAGTTAGGTAAAGTTCCAGACGATCTGTGTGACAAAAAACCGTATTTTTGCAAATAAATTACGTCGAGATACAATATTAAAGTTGTATAAAGTTATGGTAATCCCTGTACTTTGGGTGTGAATTATGAACAGCAACCAAGAAACAGGATAGTAAAATACAGAATATAATTATTTCACTACGTCTCGGAACACAAAACTTTTTATGGGTAAAAACGTAAAAGCTTTACCTTACAACCTGAACCGGTTTTTACTTTTTTAAGTGACAAAACGAAATCCAAGAAGTAAAATACAGGGCACATAAGTGGTGCTCATAAGGGAAGTTAAAAAGTGTTATAAACTTGACCGTATAAAATATGAGGCCACAAGAGAAGAGTTACATGCTTTTAACATGAATGAAAAATTAAACGATTAGAAATAACGGTGGAAAGAACGCTTTCAAAAAATGTCAGATTCCAGACTGGCAAAACAAACCCATAGAAGACAGATGTGTGATGTGTGGGTAGACGATGGCTGGAGGACTTTTGAAGGCGGAACAAGCAGTCCCTTGCCTATGCCGTGTTGCCAACTAATTAACTGAATAACGTATAAGAAATTATGCGATTAAAGTTAAGATAACATTTTAAAAATCTAAAATATAAGCGTAAAGTAGGTCTATATATGTATGAATGGAAATTAGTAATGCTATGGAAGTAAAAAATAAATTAAACGAAATTAAAATTAAAATACATAAAAGTAATATGTAATAAAAATGCGATAAAAGTGGATACTATAAAATCTCAAACAAGTCAAACACTCGGTCAGATCAATAAGCAAATAATTTTTAAATTTTATATAAGTAGTTTTGGCTTAATTTTGCAAATTATAATTCAAAACTACGGATTAATTGGAGCTAATTATAAATAATTTCATATTTGTTACATATAGTTTATTAATTTAATAACAATTATATCAAAGAATACACCATATTTATATTTACTACTTTGGTGCAATAAACCAATTTCAATGCTTGTTTTATGGTTGTGTTAAAATTACAGTTTCTGAATGTAAGAATGTTATTGAATGTCCTTATGCTTTTATTCATGTGTAGTATACGGGTTTTTGATTGATATCAATAATTGTTAATGTAAATGATAGAAACAATTTGTTAAAATTGATTAAACTCTCTATTAAAAGTGACTGACAAAACGACCCTGAGACCGCATTTGTTTCTTATTAATACTGATGACAATTTGTCACAAATACATTTAATCTTGTGATGAAAACAAGTGTTTATAAGAAGATAGTTGTTGCTGAACTTGTTATTGATAAATAAAAATTACAAGATAAACGAGGAAAGTAGTTTGTTTTCATCTTTTTATTTGTCACTTTTGAACGAGGTGGCATCAATCAGGATCGTAAGACAATTTTAACAAAAATTCAACGAACTAGTTATCTTTTATTTTGTTACGCGCGCGCGCGCGTGTGTGTGTGATCTGTTGAGCGACCTTAGAGCCTATGCGTGTCGTGTGATGTATTGGTGGCTAGAGGTCGGCCGATATACCTATAACAATTGGAAGGGTATTTTTGTAGAACGGATATAACACTGATTGAAAAGTTGAAATACCTGTTCTGATTCAACGATAACCGAAAACTGAAAAGTCGAAATACCCGTTTCGATTACTCGTGGCCTCGCGGTTCCGAGTTGCGGGGCCCCCCCTACGTAACTAACGAATAAACAAATAAACGAGTACTATGAGTATTACGAGCATTACGAGTACACGAGTACAAACACTTTTTGGTGCTGAATACTTCATTCTGCGCATGTGCCAATTGCCATACAAGTATGAAACGAAGCAAAACAGCGAGGTTCAGAATATCTCTATGCCAAAGAGACGAAGCTGTTTTTAATAAATGAAAAAAATGCATACTGATGTTACATTTATTCTCGTGTGTTATGCAGATATAGCCTATAATACAGATTATAATAACAAATTGTATATTATACTAGTCACCAACTTGATCAATTTTGAAAACGCAAATTATATTGTGTTATAACCTACAGAATGATTGATAGGCCATATATAGTATTTTTTAATGTGATTTCGAATTTTAACTTCACTGCACATTCTTTGTTGTGATATTACGTGCACTCTAAATTCCATTGCCTGAGTTTCGCAACTGATTTGTCTAACCAAAATGGTATCAATAATTTAATATTAAATCTAAGTCAGTTTGTTTACTCCTAGTGAAAACTTAAATTATTATTCCCAAAGGGAGGTAGGCCTATAAATTCTCTTGTTTCTTATTTTCAGCTTAATACAGTTACAGTGTAAACTAACACTGTTAATACTTTTAGTTTCGATTTATTTCTTTTGACAAATTATATGATACAGGTGTATGTATAATACGTATATAACAGGTATTTGTACGTATTGTTTTTTTGGAACGGTTTCGTTCGTACCTGTTATTTTCAAATACTAGTTTAGCACACCTCTGGTGGTGGCTTGCTGCTGTGTTTTAGTGGTGGTGGGGGGGGGGGGGTAAATACTATCGCTAGGTGGTAAATACTAATTCATTTTTGGAGATCAGCTTAATATTCAACTCAAAGCGGGTTCAAAATACATAGCCGCTATACTTATTCCACTATATATTACCCATGAATTACATTTTTTTTTCTACGCATCACTCTAACCTAAAAATAAATAATTGCAGTTTATTCCTGAGGAAGATACAACAGAGAAAATAACATTGAAAAGCCGACAGATGACAAAAGCACGACGCAGACACAGGGCTTATTTACGGGGGGAACGAACGGGACAGGACCTCCTCCCAGAGGGTCGAAAAAAGTTAACGAATTTTGTTAATCTCGTAATTTTTAGGCTCGCTTATAATTTTTTCAGCTAGTAACTCTTTTTTAAATATTCAAACAAGCTGATTACACATCTCTTGCGTATAGGCCTACGTTTGAATAGTGAACGTATAGGAAAATCAATTCAGTCAGTAAGTATCTTATAAACAATGTTTCAGTAACGCGTATTTTTATTGTGTTATTTATTGTATGTTTTTATTTTAGCCCTTACTTTAAATGAATTAATATCAGGATGTTATCTCACATTTTCCAGAAACTTTAAAGGTAGTAATATTGATTAATCTTTACTTGTTTTTTCTTTCTATGAAGCCGACTCGACCGGAACCCGGCCCCCCCCCCAGGACCAAATTCTAGATACGCCGCTGCGTAAACAAAATGGAAACAACACTCCAATACTCATTTTACCCATTAATTTCTTTTTTCATAACTTGGCGGGTTTTTTCGGAGACGTAAAGAATTCTTAAAATAACAACTTAACTACGCTGTTTGTTAGCATGCCTGTCATCTGTGCAGTGGAATTCCACAATCTGCGTACAGTTTTATTAATAACAATACAAACAGCTACTGCTACGGATTTTCCTGTTATCGCACGGTTTAACAGTCATTATCGACTTGTCGGCAAAACGCGTGTTTGCATTGGGATGTGAACTGTATCGCGTGAATGGGAACTGCTAGACGACCCAAACAGGTGTACGAGATAAGCGGTGTCGCACCGCATGGGACACAGTAGGCCTACACTGTCATTTAGCGAGGTCGATTTCTTCCGATTGTTCCATTGTTGACGTCGGATAATCCTCCGGCCGTCTTTGATAATTAACAGTGACTTTATGTCACTGGGCCACGGCGCTCGTAACCAATTAGTTTGTCAGCAGGTTCCCATACACGACCCACTAATCGCAAACAGTGTTTGACGGATCCCCAATAACTAGAAAAAAAATAATATTAGCTAACCGTCAAATCTGTTTCTTAGGTTTTACGGGCAACGTCATAATTATTAAAACGGGTTGTCGGTACTGGACGGGGCCGTCATCGTCTGCTTACCTCTTTGTACTCTGCACTTCAAGTAAGGTTATTTTTATGGCCACTAAAAAGGTGCATCTATTGTTAAGACGGTTGTTTTAGAGTAGAGTTACGGTCCCGTCCAGAGGATTGAGTGGCATTTTAGTCAGTTAAAAGTAGACCTACCTTTAGTTGGTTCAAAAACATTTATTTTATTATTATATAATGATAACAGCGCAATATGGTAATAATAATATTAGTAATAATATTCATAATAATAATAACAAATGATGAATGATTATTATAATATCATATAGCTTAACTGTAATAATATAATTAATATATTACATAATGTTATATAATCGTTGTACTGTTGTCGTTATATAATAATAAAAATAAATGTTTTTGAACCAACTAAAGTTGGGTCTACTTTTAACGACTAAAATGCCACTCAATCCGCTGGACGAGGCCGCCTCAGTAACTCTACTGTAAAACTCTCTTAAACAGTAGATGCACCTTTTTAGTG
Organism: Magicicada septendecula; assembly: GCA_034769895.1. Classification (NCBI taxonomy): domain Eukaryota; kingdom Metazoa; phylum Arthropoda; class Insecta; order Hemiptera; family Cicadidae; genus Magicicada; species Magicicada septendecula. The sequence continues at coordinate 41,140,585 of CM068370.1, read as the reverse complement.
GCCATAAAAATAACCTTTCTTGAAGTGAAGGGTACAAAGAGCTAAGCGGACGATGACGGCCCCGTCCAGTGCCGACAACCCCAGATGTTTCGCCCTTACCTCTGAGGCCATCTTCAGTGTAAAAGGACTTAACAACTGACAAGGTGTACGTCAGTACAACAACAGTACTGTGGCAAAGGCTCTGCCGTACCTATTCCTTGTCAGTCGTTAGGTCATTTTTACACTGAAGATGGCTTCCAGAGGTGAGACCGAGACTTTTCTACGCGAAGAAAATGGAAGATCACGGCCTTACAGCCCGGATAGTAGTCTTAATAATTAAGCGTCAAATATTCTGCAAGAGACAAAAGATGAATTACAACCAGCTATATTTCAACTGCACTGAATGAGCCAGGAGTATATAACATGAGCATTTCCCTCAGGAAAACCAAAGTGATGGCATTCCGTGGCTGTTTACCCAATGCGGACGAACATTGTGGTAGACGACTTCTGTTTGGAGCGAGTTCGGTATTTGCAGTATTTGGCTGTAATACTTCGTGGTGTCTAGACAGAGCTGTGGTGGACAAGATGAGTTAATATGTAAACATCTTTGGGACGATTCAAAGAACGTTAAAAAATTAAGCTAAACCAGACCAGAAACCAAAATTAAAATTTATAAGATTATAGCGGTACTACTCTGCTGCATGGTTCAGAGCCGTTGGCTCTGGGAAAGGATGCTCACGATTAGATATACAGTGGAACTCGCGAATGAGCAAAATTACGAGATTTTGTCGGTTTTGTATCTTAATAGTGGTACTTAAACTCGCTTTTAACGAGTAGGAACGCATTAGAGACTAGGTTATAACAAGCCAAGCCAAATAGAGATTTTATCTCAACCAATGGATCAGGGAGTAATACGTAATTTTAAAGTGCATTATAGGCGGTTAATGGTCCTGCAAATGATTGTGTACATGCAAAAAAAAGAATTCTAAATGGCGGTTTTGGATGCTGTAAGGTTTATGAACAGATCTTTGAATAACGTAGCCTATCGAGCGCTACAATTCGAAATTGTTTTTAAAAAATCAGGCCTCATTCCACGCCGTAGTTCAATGGAAGATTATGATGCTGAGGACGACAATCCGCTCACCGAATGGATACAAACACTTAATTCGACCTTTCAAGAATACCCAACGGATGACTACATAACAACCGATGACAGTGTACTTTCTACTGAAATTCCGACTGACGAAGATATAATTGTAGAGGTAAAACACGGTCGCTCAGGTGACAGTGAAACTGAAAGCGAAAATGAAGAAGAATCTACTGCTGTTCCGATCGTATCAATGAGTGATGCTAAAGAATGTTTAAAATCATTAACGCAATTTAGTGAAACTAATAATGTAAGTGATGAATTCGTGGAATACTTAAATAAGTTACAAAACTGTTTTGATATCTACAGATACAAAATTACTAAACAGATTTAAATTAGAGTAAATTTTTTTGTAATTTAAAAAAAAATATTGTACATGTGGCATGGAAGGTTTTGCGTATTTTGCCAGAGAGCAGGCTGAATTTTGTTAAGTTTTTACAAAACACTTACTTTTACTATATTTCGCGAATGTACTACACGTTATACTAACTAACACGTTATAATAATACTAAAATTATTTACCAAAGAATGTTAGCGTCTAAAAAATGTTTAAAGTCTAAATTTCACTTTTAAGCGTAGAATGTAAAACATGTCAATATTTTATTGTGGAAAACCTCTTCTATAGTAGACTTTTGTTGTTGTATGTTGGACAATCACGGTATAAAAAATGTAGGTTTGTGAGTCGACAACTCGGATGCAGCGAGCACCCGGTTTTAACGAGCACATTTGTCCGATCCCTTGAATCTCGTGTTATAAGCAAGTTCCACTGTATTGTTTGAAAAATTTCATGAATATGAGATGGAGGGAACGTTCCGATCGTATCAATGAGTGATGCTAAAGAATGTTTAAAATCATTAACGCAATTTAGTGAAACTAATAATGTAAGTGATGAATTCGTGGAATACTTAAATAAGTTACAAAACTGTTTTGATATCTACAGATACAAAATTACTAAACAGATTTAAATTAGAGTAAATTTTTTTGTAATTTAAAAAAAAATATTGTACATGTGGCATGGAAGGTTTTGCGTATTTTGCCAGAGAGCAGGCTGAATTTTGTTAAGTTTTTACAAAACACTTACTTTTACTATATTTCGCGAATGTACTACACGTTATACTAACTAACACGTTATAATAATACTAAAATTATTTACCAAAGAATGTTAGCGTCTAAAAAATGTTTAAAGTCTAAATTTCACTTTTAAGCGTAGAATGTAAAACATGTCAATATTTTATTGTGGAAAACCTCTTCTATAGTAGACTTTTGTTGTTGTATGTTGGACAATCACGGTATAAAAAATGTAGGTTTGTGAGTCGACAACTCGGATGCAGCGAGCACCCGGTTTTAACGAGCACATTTGTCCGATCCCTTGAATCTCGTGTTATAAGCAAGTTCCACTGTATTGTTTGAAAAATTTCATGAATATGAGATGGAGGGAACATGTTCTTCGCCACATATTTTTATGCTCCACCGGGTAGTCGTAATTTAGAAAGACCCAGAAAACGATGGTCTGATTTTTAATTCAACTTAAAATATTTTCAATTAACAACTATTTAAATTTACAATGTATACATGGCTTCTGAAACCGGAATAGTGTCTACACTTACTCCAGGGTGGAAGAAGAAGAAGAAGAAGAAGAAGAAGAAGAAGAAGAAGAAGAAGATGATGATGATGATGATGAAACGACGAAGAAGAAGAACCGTCAAATATTAAAACTACATATATGACAGAACCATGTTCATGAAAATGTTTATGGACCTACGGTACACAGTTTGAGGCGACTGCTTCCGTCTCCAATATCAAAATAATGCAGAAGGTCAGTCGAAGGCTTTAAAAATAATCGTAGGAGTTCGTCGAGAATGACGTTATGTTTCGTGTTCTGCAGACCAATGGCGGCTCGCAGGTAAAATTACCGGTTGTTCTGTACGAAACTGAATTTATAATAGAAAACGATACGAATTTTAAAATTAAGTTTTTTTTTACATTTTATGGTCGTTATTCTTGTGTTGTGTTATCACTTTTATCAATTGTTGCAAAACTTTATCTTTAAAATAATTTATATGCTATTGTGGCTTTGAGTAATGTTAAAACGCTTTAACAAATTTATAACGCATAATTTGTCATACAGAATAACGGGTTATGTTCACTACGAGTGACGCTTGTCCATCTCCGTTCTATAGTGAAATATATGACTCGCTGTTATCAAATGACTGTGTAGCGGAGACAGGGAAGGCTCGTGGACAGATTAAGTGTTAACATGTTGGTTTGTGCAAACCGTGGAACTCGCGTTCATTTTATAGTTGTTTAGTCTACTATAATGAAGAAACAGACCTGTCAAAAGCAATGAAACACTTGAATATTAAATAGATTGGCCTAACTATTAATATTTTGCAATATGACTGGTGCTTCTGCAGCTCTTTAGGACTTTCTGTACAGCCGCCATTGCTGCGGTTGCCTCTCGTTAGACAGGACATCCGGGTACAGCCGGATACAGGTAGCGCCTACAGAAGGATCTTAACAAACTGACAGAACAAATAATGGTTCCAATCACAGAGCATCAGTTGAAACGTAAAATTCCCGCTGATCTAGTATACAACACAAGTGACTAACGGATCTATGACTACGTATATACACAATCGATTGTACTAATGTAAAGAGGAATATCTGGAACCAACCGTTATAGTTTTACTGTCTGTCTTACTGAATGCATGTCTTTTTGTTGGCTGATTGCAATACATAAATAAACAAAAAACTATATTGAAACAAATAACTGCGATTGATATGTGGTATACCGCCTTATTTATCACTAAGGCTTCTTATCATTTCCGCCTTGCCGATTAAGCCCTTAATCCCTAAAGCCCTTATTACCACCGCCTTATTGATTAGTAAGGTCTCTATTACTGCCGCCTAATTGACTAAAGGCTTCATATTACCGCCTGTTCTTCATTAGTGTAATAAGCGACATCCCTTATGATTACCTGTAAGGTAGTCAGTAATTCTAAGTTAGAATGGATTTACAACACTTGTAGGCCTATGAATCTACAGCACAGAACTTTTCTAGATTACAGAGATTGGGGCCACTGACAGCGCTAAATGGAAAACGATACTGTCGAATCAAACCAATTACAACTTCGTCGTACCTGCCATGCTCCGGACGAGGCCTTTCAGTGCCACGGCCTGACATATATTTTGGTCGTGGTTTAGGGCTTGATAATGGTGGAGACATTGAAAGGTCTCGTCCGAAGCATGACAGGTAACAGTTCAGCAATTAAGCACGACAAAGTTGTAATTACAGAGACTGCTAATTCAAATACCAAGATGATCAAACCAATTAGTTGATTGATAATAGTAGGTTGAAGGAGAGAGAGAGACGACAAACGGACAGACAGAGACAGAGAGATACAAAGAGAGAGACAGAGACAGAGAAAGAGAAAGAGAAGTAGACAGATAGACAAACAGCAGTAGACGAACGGGCAACAACCTCAGGCTACGATGTCCGACTTTATGTAACTACATCAGATTCAAACGCCTCCTTCCTCTCCTCAACCCACAGGCTGGTGGGCTTGCAAGTTCTTTTCTTCAGAAGACAGTACCTTAATCTATGCATATTTTCTTCCGCCTTTGATTTCATCCATACACTTCTGTCTAAGCCTTCCCATTACACTAGGCCCCTCAATCATTCCCTCGGACAGGGTGGTGAACCAGTTTGAATGGCGTAGTAGAGGTAACCAACTACACTGCTTTTCCTTTTCGCAATGTTTTTAAACAGTGTCCTTTCACCCACTCTTTTCAGTACCTCATCGTTAGTCGCACCTTCTGTCCACGGTATTCTTAAGGTCTTCCTTAAGTGTCGAATCTTAAAAGCTTCAAGGTGGTTCCTTTCCAATTTTCTAAGGGTCCAGGTTTTTGACGAGTATGTGCACATGCTACAAATGAAACATTTTATGAATTTCTTGCTGGTTTACAGGAGTCCTGGTTTCTGGACGTCAGAAGAGATTTTTCTTTAAAATGCTTCTTTTGCTTGTGCAATTCTGCCTTTTACGTCACTGTAGTATATTTCATCTGACTCCGGCGTAAAACATGATTATTAGATATTAGTAAGCGTACAATATGGGGAAAGGCGACTTTTGTATCATCATATTTCAGACGTTTGTAAGCGATAGTATGCAAAAGACGGCTTTTCTTTAATTATATTGTAACAACGAAACTCTCTCGGAGCGTTCTTCCACCCCGTTTCTCCGCTCTCGTGCCTCGTCTGTATCACGTAACATTCAAATACCTTCCAGAGTGTTCTGACGAGCACTCGAAATACGCATTATGCTGGTACGCCGCGGTAAGGATGGAAAGTTATTCTAGAACACCTGCACTACCTATGTAAGCAGCCGGCTTTGTCAGTCAGTTACGTTGAGAGATTTGCTTAATGCGGATCGAGTGGTGGTTGAAGATTAGTGAAATGTGTTTACTGTGTTATAGATTAGTGCGGAACTCTATTACTTGACATTATTATTAGGTGTGGACAAATTTAACTTGAATTATTGTACGAGAGTACCTTGTTGATTACAAACTGTTATTTGTGACTGGGAATTAGTGACTTCATTGGTGACTGTATTTTTGTTTTCCACTGTACCATACGTCGATCCGTGACACCGCCGTGACAATATTATTTCTTCTCAATGACAACAACGGTCACAATCATCATCTGATCTCCACACTGCACGAATTCCGCAGTGAAGTTGTCAACGAGAACACTTACTGCCGTAGACAATTGTCTCGTCGTTACCGACACATCAAGGTTGTGTGAGTATAAACACAAACGTTTGTGTAGCTCTTTACGTAATAACCCTCGTCACGTACTTAGCGTAACTCATCTCTATTCCTGTTCTGTTCGTTACGCCGTTTTTACAGTAATTTTTGCAAACGTTACTCAATGAAAATTGCATCCGCCCAGTTATGGAACACTGTGCCAAGCGCTTACTTGAGGCTATAATTGTAGTATTAACTAAGAGCTACACATAACTGCGAGAGATTATGGTACTCGTTTGTTCGAATCGTAGCTTCAAAGTTTTGTTCAAGTTTTTTATAGTGGAAATTTAGGCATAGGAGACCTTCAGCAATTCTTGATTTTCGAGGAAGTCATGGGGAAGATTTCATGTACGGAGAAGTACTAGTATTTAGGGGGGAGTGAATATTACGACCAATGGAAAGCAAGACAGATAAATAAAATCAGAATTACTTTGGGAAAATTGCTATCTCTACAGTAAATGGAATCCTGTGGGATAAGCAAATTACAGCAGAAACTAAAACCAAAATATTTAAGACCATTGTTACAAGTATCATGACTTACGGCTCAGAAGTTTGGACTACTAACAAACACACAAGAACAAAATTAATGACAGCTAATACGGACTTTTGGAGACGTTCGGCAAGAGTATCCAGACGTCAGAAAATTAGAAATGAAGTTATTAAGGATAGAATGAATGTGAAAAATTCAATTGTTGATTTTGTTCAAACAAACAATTACAATAGTATGGACACACGAAAAGAACGATGGAATGGACCCCACCAGGAAGAAGGAAAAGGAGAAGGCAAGACCACCTATCGCCTGGATAGAAGAAATTCAAACTATATTGAGGGAAAGAGAAATTGAACAAGATCTTTGGATGGACAAGCAGCAGTGGAAGATGAGAATTCAATCAATTCTGTAATCTTTGGTTCCGGAAATGTGTAAATATTGTACAGCCTGAATAATAATAAATAATTTAGGCACTTGTAATAATTATACCCCTGGTTCAATGGCTGTCTTCATACGTCCAGTGAAAATGACCGTCATCAATAACCAAAGTCTCCACACTAGTAAAATCAACATAAAAGTGAGGTCTCTTCAATTTTGCTTTAAACGAGGAAAAATGTACTTTCATTAATTGTGTGCGTGCACGCGCGTGTACGTCACATGCAGAAGAAAAGAGAGGCAGATAAATAGATAGCCAGACATAATTTCTTCTTATTCTTCTTCTTCTTCTTCTTCTTCTTCTTCTTCTTCTTCTTCTTCTTCTTCATTCCAGGATTAGGCGACATCACCTGATTCGGTCTCTATTTTCAAGCCATCTTTTGCGTGGTCTTCCCATATCTCTTTTGTCTTTAGGCGCATATTGTAACACTTGTTGAGGTAGCCTTTTCGCTTCCATTCTACCTATATGTTCAGTCCATCTCAGCTTACATTCCTCGATTCTTGCATTTACAGAGAATATACCCAATTCATGTCTTATCACGTCGTTTCTAATTCTATCGTTTCGTGTACACCCCTTTACGTATCGAAAGCAATTCATCTCTGCAGCTTGTATATGACTTGTATCTTTTTTACAAACAGAATTATCACTGTTGCACACCACTATAGAAAAATTATTCCGATTAGCGCTTTAAAGCTTCTCAGCTCATCGTCAGATCGGAAAAAAATTGACGATGAGCTGAGAAGCTTGAAAGCGCTAATCGGAATAATTTTTCTATAGTGGTGTGCAACAGTGATAATTCTGTTTGTGATTATAACCACTAACACAACTTTCTTAATTAAACTTGTATCTTTTTTAGATAATACCCAAGTTTCGGACCCGTATAAAACAGTGGGGACTACCATTACCTTATAGAAATAAGGTATTAGTTTGCTTTGTGTTTTATGTTTGTATATTTGTAAATTTTCTCAAATTTTCATTATGGTCCCTTTGTGTGGTGTGTGTTTTATTAGTGTCATATTGGTTATGCCTGGAAATTCATGTCCAGTGTTTATTGCATGAGTGGCCAAATTAGATTTATATATTTCTCGTTTTATGTACGCATTTTGGTGTTCAAAATAACGTTTTTTCAGCTGTTTATTTTGTTTGTCCTATGTAACATTTATTGCAATATTGGCATTCAATTTTTTTATATACCATTGGTTGTTGTATTATCTTTGTTGTGTGGGTTATTTAGTTTTTGTAAATTATTTTTTTTGGTTTTGTATGGTATTTTCATATCTGTGTTTTTAAACAGTTTTGTTAGCTTTGTCATTTTATTATTTATGTATTGTCGTTTTATTTTTAAGTTTATAAATGCTTATAAATATTCTTCTTCTTCGTCTTCCTTTTCATTCCAGGATTAGGCGACATCACCTGTTCAGGTCTCTATTTTCAAGCCATCTTTTGCGTGGTCTTCCCACATTGCACGGCGCATATTGTAAAACTTGTTGAGGTAGCCTTTTCGCTTCCATTATACCTATATGTTCAGTCCATCTCAGCTTACATTCCTCGATTCTTGCATTTACAGAGAATATACCCAATTCACGTCTTATCACATCGTTTCTAATTCTATCGTTCCGTGTACATCCCTTTACGTATCTCTCAAGAAATTCGTCTCTGCAGCTCTTGTATATGATTTGTATCTTTTTAGATAATACCAATGTTTCGGAACCGTATAAAAGAGTGGGGACTGAGCGGAAGACTGTAAAACACCTCCCGGGCTGTTAGCCCCTGGTCGAACGCTATTAAAATTACAGTTGCTATCAAAAAGCTGGTCCATGATAGCAACCCAGTCAACATAAACTGTACAACATGATATATGAAAATTCAACAAATTCACAACAATAAGAAAAACAGACGTTTCGGCCAAGCCCACGACGGCCTTCTTCAGTGTGGGGGGGGGGAGAAGTAGTAAGCACCGCGAGAGACTGAGTTTGAGAAACAGATAAGAGTGTTGTTGTCTCGTCTCTTAGAAGAGCAAACGCGACGTACGGACAACATTGCCAGCGTTCTTACCATACAGTGGAGACTGAAAACGATACCAGTGACGGGTAACGCAGGATTGGACAGTGAGCGTTCGTTAAACGATTCGAAAGACAAAAACCGGATTGCAGAAGTGGATTCGACTCGCTAAAGCGAACAAAAATCAAACAGAAAATTGAAAAACTTACCGATCCGTTAGCATCGCTCGTGTTCCAAGGTTATCACTTCTTTTTGTAGTCCAACAGGTAGACAGGTGCAAATACATGTCCACGCGCGTGAGGATTTCAGATAGCCTTGTTACCGTGTGTCTTCATTCGCAAAATTAACAATCCGCAAACCGTTTAGTTTAGGGGATGAGGGGTTTTCCCTCGCACGTAAACACTAATTATACGGTTACACAAACTGCACCGTGTTAGTGTTTGTTAGTTGCTTATCTGTTTTCCGATTCAAATGCATACATTCCTATGCATAAATACGTAAATACATTTGTGCATAGGTCGTAGGTCACCACATCAACTCAACTTCGTACAAATATGAACAGAAACTCAGTGAAGTTTTTGAAAATATGTAGAAAATAATTACCAAAAGGCAAAAAATTTTTAATCTTGGAAATCCTGTATGTGTACACACGCGCGCGCGCGCGCGCACACACACACACACACACACACAGATACGTACAACAGTCAACTGGAAAACCCAGAAAGCGACGAACGACAGTTCGTTTAATTCGTTTAAGACCTGAAGATGGTGGAGACACCGAAAGGCCTCGTCAAGAACGAAGTATTTAGTAGTGTGGCAATAAGTTGTGATAAAGTTAGTGTTAAGATGGCTGCTAATACAACTAACGAAACTGGGAACGACAGTTATGTTACTGATAAAGTAATTAAATCGTACTGTAAAGGAAAACACAACAGATCCTGTTTAAGTACTGTGCAAAAATGTAGTAAGTTTTTCAGTCACGTAGCCATGTGGTAAGTTCTTACACTGAAATATAATCAAAATACGTTCTTAATAAGAAGTTTTATTAAATTAGTATTAAACACGCGGACGCAGGCACAACTAGTCACACATGCGCGCGATACTGTGTGTAGTAGTCAAACGAAAATGTTCTGATCTTATCAAAGTCCGATCAAAGATACTCTTGTTTACGCTGGCCAATCCTGATCTAAATTTACTTGGTAGCGTTATAACGGAAGCTCCATTTTAATGCACTCAGGCCTCGTAACTCGAACCTCGTTGACTCGAAACCCTTGAATATTTAGAATTATTTTATTTCTCTTCTTTTTATAAAATAAAACTTCTTTAAGTAGAAAATAATAAATCATCATCGTCAGTAGCTCCACAGACCACCGTGGACCTCAGTTTCCCTCAGGATTTTCCTCCAGACTTCCCTCTGGAGGACGAAATAATTGACAGCTAATTTTAACTTTTCTGAAGCCGCAATTACATCATCATCTTCATAACACCGCATAGGCAAGGTGCTGCCTGTTCCACCTTCAAAGATCCTCCAGCCATCTCTGCCTGGATCTACCCACACATCTGTGTTCTATAGGTTTGTATCTCCAGACTTGTTTGGCCAGTCTGGAACCTGACATTCTTTCTAAGAGTTCTTTCCATCGTTGTTTTTAATCTTTTAATTTTTCACAAGTTAAAAATTAGTAACTCTTCTCTTATGGCCTCAGTTTTTATATGGTCCAGTTTAGAAAACCTTTTAACTCCTCTTAAGAACGCCATTTCCGAGGCCTGTATTTTATTGTCTTGTTTCTTGGTTGTTGTCCAGAACTCACACCCATAGTACCCATACACGGACTGCCATAACTTTAGAGAATTTTAATTTTATATCTCGACGTAAATTGTTTCTAAAAGTACAGTTGATTGTCCACACAGATCGTCTGGAACATGCCTAACTTAACAACAATATTAAAATTCCTATCATAGCCAATATCTTTCCCAAATAATTTAAATAGCTCACCTGACCTAAAATTCGACCATTCGTCATTATTTTTGTTCTTAGAAGCCGTTATATAAAAATTATAATTCTAACCAAATATCGTTAGAATGGGATTATGTAGGGTTTCTATCTGCCACGGATGAACTCTCTGAAAAATCTGGTTCAAAAGTAAGACAGTGCAGAACATGAAAAATGTCCACAACAACAAAATCGGACACATTTGACGTGTCATTAACATTACACTTTCATTGTCAAAATTAAGTAAAAAATTTTCAAAATGACTTTTGGTCTGGAAACCATTGTTTATAAATGTTTATAAAAACATTGTTCACTGTTTTATAAACGTCTAATACATTGTTATAATGTATAAAATATTGTTATAATATAACTTATTGTTTGTTTTTACAAATTAGTATCACGTTCTTAACAAAAACGATTGTTTAATTAAATAGGACAAGTGTTGACTAAAAAAATTAAACGTTAATCGGAAAAAGTGAAAGAAAAAATTAAAATCCTCAACTGACACAACCCATACTTTTCTTGTTTACCCACTCTACTAAGTTCATTCTCAGTTTTTTGAAGTAAAATGTCGTCGAGAAAATCATCGGCAGTTTTTTTTTTTAAGAATTGATAAATCCCGGGCTAGGACAAAAATTTCTCCCAGACGTTTCCCTGTCACAAAGAAAAAAGGCCATGCCCGTGGAAGACTGATGGTAACTGTACAGTAGCTAGCAAGGAAATGCTGTAATAACTTTAAAGTAATTAAAATTTTTAATGTATACAACATTTTACTAAATTGTTTCATACCACAAAATGGTTTAAACAAGGGTGCACCTTGTAACCTACCCTGTTTAAAATATATATCCAAGAAGCCATCAGTCACTGGAGAAGGAAAACAGCAGTAATGGGAATTCTGCTCAACAGCAGAGATGAGCAGTGGTTAACAACTCTCCTATTTGCCGACGATCAGGTAATTATAGCGTGTGACGAGGACGACACACAGACTATGTGTTTAGAAAATTGAAAGAGGAGTACGAGAAATTGGGTCTAAACATAAACACTACTAAAACAGAATATCTGAAAATAGGAGACATGCAAGAAGAAGACCCAGATCTGCAAATCCATAGAATCGGAAAGTGTAGCGAATTCAAATATTTGGGAAGCATTATTTCAGAAGATGGAACAACAAAAAATGACATCACAAATAGGATACAACAGGGAAAAAGGCTATTCGTTTGCTAAACTCGTTACTTTGGTCGAACAAAATGAAACTTCAAACTAAACTGATAATCTACACAACTACTGTGGAGCTCATTTTAACTTATAGCTGCGAATGCTGACAGCTTTCAGATAAGGAGAAAAAGATGATAGAAACTGTGGGAATGGACTTCTTAAGAAGACCGTGTAATATTTCTAGAATGCAACATGTTAGAAACGAAGATATAAGAAGGAAAACAGGTCGCGTATTTGTAACGGTACGAGATTGTAGGGCCAAGATAACATTTTTTAAAATTACATTCTCTATACAGTCATTGTTCACCCTTGTAGAACCCCAAGTTAGTCAACCAGATAGGCTGTGTTTATTGCAGAAAAAACGTCTATGTTTTGTCTCCGCACTCATGCAACGCAGACCGATGGTGAAATAACATCAACCTGCGCCTCAGCCGTGAATTACGAAAGAGAGTATGTAACTGCACATTGCGCCAGGCGGCAAAAACATTGCTCACCTTCCCGCCTCTGCTAAGGCGCTCTTTCAATAGCACCAATGGGAGCACATATGCACGATCACGTGACCAAAAAACACTGTATGCAATTTAGCAAACTAACGCCAGTGCCAGTTGTGACACCGGGCCGCCCGGCCAACCTAAGCGAGCTAAGTGTTCGAAAATATATGTCGGCCGACAAAACAACACTAAATGCTATTTTAAAGTGAACTAAAGTAATAGTGGCGCATCAACATCAACTTATTTGAAATAAGCAATAACAGTACCGCGGTTAAACAGTGGAAAACTAAATCATGGTGTGTTAAACAGTGCATTCACAGCAGAGGTGCAAAACAGCGGAGTTCTTCAGACGTTAAGTATTGACTGAGTTTTAACCAAGATTATTTTACCTTTTTCCCCAGAGTATAATTCAACATAAATAAATTATAAAGCTAAAATGTAAATCAGAGATCTCGAAGTGGGGTTTAAATAGAACGATAAAATCAAAGAACGAATGTGTGTGAGTGTGTAGCTAAAGCACGTATTGGTTCATTGCAGATAATAAATAGTGGAGGTATATCGTAGTGTCATAAGCTAGTTAATTAAGAAATATTTGTGACTATATTTGATTTTACAAATTGTTGCTCCTTCTACAAGTATTTAATTTAAATGTCATGAAAGGGAGACGAAGTAGTTATTTTGAATAATAAATCGGAGGCAATTTGTTTTAGCACAAACGGTGTATTTGATCTTTGCCTATATCAAATCCAAATAATCCCTTTTTGCAGCAGTTTCGTCTGAACGACCCTTGGAGTAAAAAACCCGAAGGTAAGAGATAAATATAATTATAATTTTGTAATTAATTCGTAGAGTTACATTTGGCCCCGAACTAGGGACCCGAGTCATATAATTTTGTATGTAAATAGTAGAGTTACATTTGGCGCCCGAACAGGGACGCGAGTATAGGTTACAACCTATATTCGCCAGACCTAATTAAGCTGCAGAAAGGGTTATTTGAGAGGGAGGACGCTTTGGTAAATTAAATATAAAAAGAGTTAAGTCAATAGTGGATAAGATTAATATTCTTGTGTAACATTATATAAACTTGTACAAAATGGCAGCGAATAATGACGATGTCAATGAAGTAACTAATGTTGACAATTTTGATGAATCGGCTATTATGCATAATATTGAGGTCCACTCGACTCCAGATGGGAGTCAGGACAATAAAATAAAACCAGATATTACAAATGAAATAAATGTTACAGATGATTCGGGGATCCAAACGACCCCAAAATCAAATAGAGAAAATAAAAATAATGACAATGAAGTCGGCATCACTGACGACAATTACGAAATGTTTAAAATGATACAAACAATGTTAGAGTTAAAATTCAATGAACAGAATAGTAAATTTGACATTATAAATAGTCGTTTTGATGGAAGTGATGTTAAGTTCCATGAGTTAAAGGGCGATATAAATAATATTGACCAAAAATTGGATAAGCGTTTATGTGAAATGAATACAAAATTTGATGAGTGTTTATATGATATGAAACAACAGACGAATGAATGTTTTAATACATTTAAAGAACAAATTGAGAAACAAATACAAAAGGTAACTGAAAATTTTGAGTATAAAACAGATGATAATTATAATGATATGTGTAAAAACGTGGTAGTAGAGAGTAAGATAAATAGTAACAATGATATTGAAAATGGTAATGTGATTGAAAGGGTGGTATCAGAAAGTGATACGTTGAAAATAGATAGTGAAACAGTAAGTGAGAGTGAGAAAATGATAAGTTGTAATGAAGTAATAATTAGTGTTGTTGAATTAGAAAAAGTAGATGAATGTGTAGGGCAGGGGGTAAATTTTCCCCTTATTTGTGATGAACCAGAGTGTTCAAAATTGTTAGTATTGGACAGCAAGAGACCCTTATTAGTGAAAGATTTGAGTTGCTTATTTTTGTTGAATAATTTTGTACCCTCTGCATGGAATGAGAGAGAAAGTATGATATGGTGTTATGATGAGAGAAGTTTAAATATAGAATGGTGTAGTGAAAGAGAGACAGAGTTATACAAAGTAAAGAGAAATTATAATGAGTTGAGAGAGATGTTAGAGACGAAATACTTACCTGTTAAAATAGAGAATGAAGATTATTTTGATGATACATGTTCAAACAATAATAATTTATCTTATGATGAAAAAATAACTGACTTGATAATGAATATTACTGATGGAGACTTAACCGATGTACTCAATGTTGACTTAGTATATGATTATTATGGTAAAAGGAATAAACAGAAATTGTATGGTTACAAAACACAAGATAACCGTATACGGAATGTAAATAAAATTGAAAATTGTTATTTGAAACCCCGATTAATTTTTGACGATGGAGGTTGAAATTCATAAACGAACAATTTAAATATGTCAATCTATGATAATGACCTAGCTGATTTTGATATTGAAGTGTGATATAACTGAATAATTATTGTTGAAGAGTTGTAAATACATGTGTAGTGAAAGTAATTGTATGTATTAGAAAATGTTGAATTGTTTGTATGAAATAACATTGTTGTTAAATGTTTCAGAGGTTACACGGAGATATTGGTGTGTGTGTGTGGTGTGTATTTTGTATTCATGTCAATAAGTGGATTGTAAGTATAAAGTCCAGAATACTAATCAGATAGAATAAAATGTTTACAGGTGTGAAAAGAGTGTAATAATAATAATAATGGTATTGAGATAATAGTATTAAATAGAAACTGTAATTGAAAGGTAATAATAATTGAAAGGTGAATTAAAATTATAGTTGGTTCGAATTGCAACAAATAGATTTTGATAGATATGTTAATAAAAAGATTTATAGAAGGAAAATTTTTGCAGGAAGCATATATGCCAGTACATGATGTAACCAGAATGTTTATACTATGTGAGTCTTGCAGACCAGTGTTTATATAAACAGGTGTGGTATGTTGAGACTAATGTCTGGAGTCACGCTTGGTGACAATAACAAAAAATGTAGCCTGCTGAATCAGTATCTGAAGTAAAACCTTATTGTGATAGAAAGGAATTGAAATTAAATTTTTTTTACAGACCAAATAATAATGAGGCAATTACTGTAACTTTTGAGATTAATTGAATTAATTAAAGTAAATTAAATACAATTAAACTAATTTAGTAATAAAATTAATAGAAACGATTTTTAACAATGAACTTAACTTTAGTTTCATTTAAATTCAAATTGGAATTATAAATTAAATGCTAATTGATGCTAATAATGATTAAAACACTTATTTAACACTGACAACTGATGGAAAATGTTCAGGATGAGATAGTATCTGGAAAATAAGATGTGTATATTACTGTCCATATAGATTTTTCATATGTTATGAATTTTTTATCCTGTACATATATAGTGGGTAAGGATACCTAGTATACTATGTACCATTTTGGAGGGCAACATTGTATGGGGAATATTATTCAATTTAACTGGAATTTATGTGTATCATTGTAAACCAATATTGTTTATTATATTATTAATATATATATATTATTAATATTATACTTTTGTTGGGTCTATAATATAAAATGAGCCAGTACGTTGTCAATGAACCAGTACGGCTAAGAGGAAACAAATCAGATGTGGGACATGGAGTGATGGAAGGCCGTTTGTCAATGTTTAATTACATGTTTTAAAGTCAGGCGATACTGGGGCGGGTATCTGTCCGAGCTTATGGTGGTGGGATCTTGAGTAGAGAAGTCCCGTAAGATCGGATGGGTGCTGTCGCAGTCGCCAGACTAGGGGGGTAAGAACCCATGATGTAGTAGAGTGTTCAGGGGGGTTGCGGCGCCATATCCTCACTGATCCTCTTAGATCTAGGCAATAAGAGTTTGAACGCTCCGGCCTTCAATCTCTTATTGGGGGGGTATTGTAACGGTACGAGATTGTAGGGCCAAGATAACATTTTTTAAAATTACATTCTCTATACAGTCATTGTTCACCCTTGTAGAACCCCAAGTTAGTCAACCAGATAGGCTGTGTTTATTGCAGAAAAAACGTCTATGTTTTGTCTCCGCACTCATGCAACGCAGACCGATGGTGAATAACATCAACCTGCGCCTCAGCCGTGAATTACGAAAGAGAGTATGTAACTGCACATTGCGCCAGGCGGCAAAAACATTGCTCACCTTCCCGCCTCTGCTAAGGCGCTCTTTCAATAGCACCAATGGGAGCACATATGCACGATCACGTGACCAAAAAACACTGTATGCAATTTAGCAAACTAACGCCAGTGCCAGTTGTGACACCGGGCCGCCCGGCCAACCTAAGCGAGCTAAGTGTTCGAAAATATATGTCGGCCGACAAAACAACACTAAATGCTATTTTAAAGTGAACTAAAGTAATAGTGGCGCATCAACATCAACTTATTTGAAATAAGCAATAACAGTACCGCGGTTAAACAGTGGAAAACTAAATCATGGTGTGTTAAACAGTGCATTCACAGCAGAGGTGCAAAACAGCGGAGTTCTTCAGACGTTAAGTATTGACTGAGTTTTAACCAAGATTATTTTACCTTTTTCCCCAGAGTATAATTCAACATAAATAAATTATAAAGCTAAAATGTAAATCAGAGATCTCGAAGTGGGGTTTAAATAGAACGATAAAATCAAAGAACGAATGTGTGTGAGTGTGTAGCTAAAGCACGTATTGGTTCATTGCAGATAATAAATAGTGGAGGTATATCGTAGTGTCATAAGCTAGTTAATTAAGAAATATTTGTGACTATATTTGATTTTACAAATTGTTGCTCCTTCTACAAGTATTTAATTTAAATGTCATGAAAGGGAGACGAAGTAGTTATTTTGAATAATAAATCGGAGGCAATTTGTTTTAGCACAAACGGTGTATTTGATCTTTGCCTATATCAAATCCAAATAATCCCTTTTTGCAGCAGTTTCGTCTGAACGACCCTTGGAGTAAAAAACCCGAAGGTAAGAGATAAATATAATTATAATTTTGTAATTAATTCGTAGAGTTACATTTGGCCCCGAACTAGGGACCCGAGTCATATAATTTTGTATGTAAATAGTAGAGTTACATATTTACAACAGCAGAAAGAATAGAATCCCGACTTTTAGTATGGTATGGTCACGTAATGAAGATGGAGGAGAAGCGATGGCCAAAGAAAGTATTGACTTACACACCACAAAACACAAAACGGGAGAAGAAAAGGAAGACTGGCAACACAATGGAGAATAGGAATTAGGAAAAGCATGAGAGATCGAGCTATTGAAGATGATGACTGGAAAAAGATTTACTAATTCATAAGTAAAAAAACGTTTTCTGTCGTGGGTAGTTAAGTAATCAATAAACACGTTACAAAAGAGAAATCTTGTCTGTCTACAGATCTATAATCTTTTACCCAAATGAGCTTAATACAATACAAAACACTTCATAAGAATGCCGTATATAGTATAGCCATGTACATAAGAATGCCGTGTATATATACATTTTCAAGCGAAACACACTTACTATATTTATCGTATTTCAGTTAGTGAACAGTCCAACAACGAAACATATGTAGGTACGAATGATAACAGTAGTCTGTCAATGTACTCGTTATTCTGTAGTGTATATCTCAACTCATTTAAATTAGTCGTATAGAAAATGCTGATTCACTGTAATGCGAACTACTTAGCAAGTCGAAATGTTGATATGACTAGAAGAAAAGTGTTTCCATTCTTCCTCGTCTTACAAAAGCTTGATTGCATGTACACGGACTTACATACATACAATGGTGGTAAGGCATGGGTCATGACAAGGAAGCGACATAGTTCTTATTCAAGAAAATGAGGATGATTTACAAAGAGCTGTGTTTCAATTATAAGGAGTGACAAGAGAGTACTCACTGACAATTTCAGTAAGAAAGACCAAAACCTTTAAGGCAAATATCCAGTGAGGACTTTGGAAGTTATAAACAACAACACTTTAGAACAAGTGAGTCATTTCAAATTACTCGGCTGTGCAGTAATGTATGAATCTGAATATGATATAAGAGAGAAGATAAATAAATTAAGGAATATTTTTGGTATGATTCATAAAAATCTTAGAAATAAAACAAGACACAGCGCAAGGATTAAATTTTATAAGACAATTGCAATACCCACGTTGATTTATGCAAGTGAGGCGTGGGTCATGACAAAAAAGGAAAGTGGCAAGATTCAGAGTGCTGAAATGCAGTTTCTTCAAAATACTTTAAATTATACGTTTCAAGATAGAATAAGGAATGAAGATATCGGAGCAGAACTCGAAGTAAAGGACGTAAATGAAATTATTTCAATTTACAGAAGACAGTGGTGGGATCATCTGCAAAGGATCGATTGCCGAAAGCGGCACTGAACCATAAAGCCATTGGTAGAAGAGACGTGGGTTGTCCGAGGACGAGATGGGTGCCGGAATAGGTTTATATAGCCTAATCCTTGAAGAAGAAGACACCTGTGGTACTTTAAAAACAATATTTTTGTATTCGGGGGAAGTCGGAAACATTATTTACTGCAAATAGAGCGTGTCTTTCAATTAATGTCTTTGTTTTATTAGTATCATAAGACTGGTAGACTTTTCTGCTTCGCCAGGGGGATATTAGGAAGGCAATTGCAACTGGTACCGGCAAGGAGCCAACAATCGACAGTATCGAAAAGGTAGACAACTTTAAATGCATGGGAATCATATTAGAAAACAACGGCACAGAAGAACCCGAAATCCGAAACAGGATAGTCCAAGCCAGTAAAGCGTATTTCGCCACATCAAGTATCTTCAGATCGAAAGACATCCACAGAAACTAAGGATATACAAATCAATAATAAGACCCATCCAAACCTACGGCTGCGAAACGTGTATCTTGAACTCCAAAGCACCAAACACTCTCGATATCTTTGAAATAAAAATATTACGAAGAATCCTGGGACCAGTTAATGACGTACACGGCTGGGGAATAAGATATAACTTTGAATTGTATCAAATGTAAAAAAGAACCACCGCTAACACAATACATAAAACTACAGCGTCTAAGGTGGGCTGGTCATGTACCCAGGATGGGGGAAGACAGAATACCACGAAAACTATTGAATACCAGAATCCACGGAAAAAGACCAGTGGGAAGACCGAGGAGAAGATGGGAGGACGCGGTGGATGAGAATGCGAAAGAAATACTGAAAGTGCGTTCCTGGATGAGGATGGCTACCGACAGAAGAGAATGGGAAAAACTGAAGGAGGCCGGGCCCAACAAGGGCTGTAGTGCCATAGGAGAGAGAGAGAGAGAGAGAGAGAGAGAGAGAGAGAGAGAGAGAGAGAGAGAGAGAGAGAGAGAGAGAGAGAGAGAGAGAGAGGGAAACCGGCAAGTGGCCAAAATCTTACAGTCGCCTCATTGACAGACTATAGTAAACACTCCATTACGCGCGCGCGCGCGCGCGCGCGCGCGCGTGTGTGTGTGTTCACCTCTCGTTATCCTCGCGAACGTATCTATAAAAAAAAGTAGATCAAATCGAAAGTACCGGTCACACTATGTTTATGCAGTGACAGGCCTAGTAATCTGCATCAAGTAAAGATCACTAGCTCTGTTGAATCAATCAGAATATTACTTTAGTCAAATCAGTTCGGTACAGACTACAAATTATCAGATTATTGATGAAGTAGAATCGTTAATACTGTGGTTTTTTATGATTAAATGTGCGTGCGTGCGTGCGTGTGCGCGCGCGCGCGCGTGTGTGTGTCCTATATATGTAACTCGATGAGTTTCTTGCAGTATAATATTGTATATATTATCAAATATAATTACTTCTGCAAGTATCTTTAACACTTTAACATTATATTTAACATTCCCACTGACGAAACTATAAATATTATAATAAACATGAATACTGAAAAAAAGTAATGAACATGACATATTATACATTAAGTAATTAACTAATACTTTAAAAATGATTTTAAGTCAAAATTATTTTCACTATAATAAGAAACTATACTGTCAAACAGATGGCCTTGCTATGGGAGCCCCAGCCTCCGCTATCATATCTTAAATCTTTCTACAAAAACTTGATGAAGAAATAATAAATTAAAAATTAAAATCTAATATTTCGATTATTTGTTAATTGATTTACAAAGCTCTGAATATACTGATATATTAACTGAAACGTACGTCAGGCAAATTGAATGTGTGTGTGTGTGTGTGTGTGTGTGTGTGTGTGTGTGTTCTTTGTCACTCATCCTCGGATGGGTTCAGACGCTGTCAAGGTGATTTGGGAAAGTGCTTCCTTCGGTTGCCTATGAAAACTGAAAATCTTTTTATATTTTTATTACAATTTTCAATCAGCCACTTGATATTATTACATCAAATACAGTATTTAAGGTTTATACCATGTACGCTTTAAGTTTGTACATAAAGTTTATAAGGTTCGGCTTCGTTATTGCACAATAACATTCATCATCATTAAAGGCTTATTTTTTGATATCGCAATTGTATTTGACGTGTAATATTATACTTCTATTCTGTATGTTAATAATCATGTGATGTAAAAAAAGTATGTAAATACAGCAGTTTGTATATAACTATTTTACATATTTAATGTATTATTTCAAGTTTTCTTTGTATCGGCCATCTAAGGACGACATGCCAATTGCAATACTTTATTCATTGTTCTTTTCTTTTTCTCCAATATTCTTTCATCTTTTCACTGTGTCTCTTCTTCCTGTCTTCAGTACACTTTGAACCTGCATTTTTCTCTCTCATATCCTAGAATCCTTCCATTTTTAACACTTTTTCCCCGAAAACGTCTCTTTTAATTGCTTCTTTGAGTTTATATTATTTCTTTTGTAAATCCTTTTGGGCTTCTTTAATCCAACTTGATGTTAACTTCTTTCCCCACAGATATCTGAAGATCTGTATTGTTAACCTACTGTCGTCCATTCTATATAAATGTACAAAAAATACTAGTCTTCTTTTTCTCATTGTTTCTGTTATATTGTCTATACTTTGATATACTTCATCATTACTTCTTAATTTCCAACCTTCTGAACTTTTTCGTGGGCCTAGTATTTTTGTAATAATTTGTCTTTCCAGCATTTCTAGTTTGTCTAAATTATAATTCAATGATATACATTCACTTGCATCTAGGGAGATTCTGGCCTCACTACTGTACTGTAATCCCGTATTTTCGCATTTTTAGATATGCACTTTTTATTGTAAATATCTTTAGTCATACTAATAACCCTTTATTATTGCTTACAATTATTTTTCTTATTTCTCTTCTCATATTTCTAAAATTAATTATTTCGCAAAATTCACTACTTTACTGTTCAAAAAAGTTTATTAAAGTTTCTTCTACACCCGCTGTCTCGAGGCGTTTACTTTCTTATCATACGGCTTAAGGTTGCCACCACTATCGTCGCTTTCTGAATCGCTCTGCTGAGACGGCGTGTCTTTTACGCGGAGAATTACGACGTCTGAGTCAGTGATACTAATTAATTTACCTTAGCTGTGTGTTCCACTTAAAACTGTGTCTATGAATCATCAAAACAAATATAGCATGTTTACTTTGTAACCGCGTGTCATGTTATCACACTTCCTTTTTTTAGTGAAGAAACTCGACCATGATAAGATCCAAGACTTCGAGTAAGTAGAGGAATTAGGAAGTTTGTTTGAACCTAGATTTGTATATTAGGAACGTAAAATACGAGAAACAACATACGGTCACATTCGCGTGGTATTTCTCGCCTGTATCGTACATACATACGAAGAACTTTATTGTTAAAAAATTAAAATTTATTAATTTTAATAAATTAATAAATTTTATTTATTAATATAGGAAACTTGAACTCTATTTGGTGGGACAAACATATTTCGAGAGCCACAAAGATTCATATAGGAAAAGCTTTTGTTGGATCAGTTCTGTCTTACGGCTGTGAGGTGTGGACGTTGAGCACGGAAATTATACGACAATTGAATGCCGTGGAAATGGATTATCTCCGTAGATGTGCCGGAGTCTCAAGAAGGGAGAGAATAACTAGCGAGGAGATCAGAAGAAGGATGCATGCAGAAGATACAACTATTAACAGACTAGAACGAAGAGGCCTAAAGTGGTTCGGTTACTTACTTCGGGTGGATGAACAGAGATGGCCGAGGAAAATACTTCAGTGGAAGCCCCCAGGCAGAGGAAAAAGGGGCAGACCTATGAAAAAGGGATCCTGGTATAGGAAAAGGGGTCCTAGAGGAAAAGGGGTCCTGGTGTGAAAACATGAGGAAGACCATGGAACATAACAACTTGGCGGAAGAAGATGCACAGAACAGAAATAGATGGCGGTTAGGTGTGGGTATGCGGCAATAGCCAATGAAAATCCCTTTGAGAGAGAGAAAATTTATTAATTCGATGTTACCTAATAATAAATATATGTCGTTCAGCGAGCATACTAGCATATTCTTATTTGTGTGGTGCATTAGCCCGACGGAAATTCTGTCTAAGTGTTCTAATTCTGACATTTTTTCCAAGTATTTACCAACGTTGTTGTAAACTTTTAATTTCTCATTCAAGTTAAAAACTTGTAACTCTTTTCTTATTGCCTCATTTCTTATACGATCAAGTTTACAACACCTTTTACCTCCTCTTAAGAACGCCATTTCCGAGGCCTGCATTTTACGGTCTTGTTTCTTGGTTGTTGTCCATAATTCACACCCTTAGAACAGTACAGAAACTGTCATAACTTTGTAAAATTTTGTAGAACGGTGTATAGATGAAATCGTTGATTTCTGTGGTAGAATGAAAACGCGGCTATCACAGAACAGAAGGGAGCGGGAGAAGGTGGAAGAGGGTGTTGTCGACGATGGTTCGTTCGCTGTCGGATCGTTTATGTACAGAATATCCTCGATTAGTGAACGAACAGATAATCACACACACACACACACAGGTAAGCCATATAATCATTGTATACACAAAGGTCCGTGTCATAGAACGCCAAAAACTAAGTGGATGTTTAAATACAGACGTTACCGTTAATTTAGCAATGGCTGTAAATTAATCGATGATGGAAGATTTAATAAGGGCCAGTCGTTAAGACACAAGTTTAAAACTCCTGTGTCAACGTTTCGACAAAATTCGTTGTTGTCATCATGGTTAGTATACGGGCAGTGCAGAATTATTAATAGGTCTACACATATAATAAGTGTTGTGTGTGTGTGTGTGTAACATGAAGCTCAGTAACAACTGGCACCAGCATTATCATCTTCACAACACGGCACAGACAAGGTGCTGTCTCTTCCGCCTTCAAAGATCCTCCAGCCATCTCTAACTTCCTGGGTCTACCCACACACCTGTGTCCTATAGGATTGTATATCCAGAATTGTTTGGCCAGTCTGCAATCTTACATTCTTTCTAAGTGTTCTTTCCACCGTTGTTTGAAATCTTTTAATCTTTTGTATTTTTGGATGTAGTACGCTGTGTTGGCGGTGTTATAATTATCTTGTTGGTACATCCTCTTCATTCACTTATTAAAATATTATATATTGCAACGTATTTATGTGTGTGAATTTTTATATGTACTTTAATTTGTATAGCCCCACGTTCTTTGGGAGCCAAATATGCAACAACACATATACATAAACACATATACATATACACAACTTTAGCGTGACCGGTCTCACGTTCAAGATTGACAAATTATGTAACAATATAACATTTAAATTGGGTTTCAGGTGTATCTGCAATAAGAACTCTATGTAACTTGTAACGGTATTTCAAATTTATTTGATATTATTAAAAATTTGTGCACATGGCACTGACTTCGATTTAAAACATTCGTTATTAATTGTTATTCTGCCGTAAGGCTTATACTATATACATCCTTACTGACTAAATATTCTATTCTACTAATTATTGTATTAAAGAAAAATCTCATTTTCAGACTACTCAGTCAATTAATGTGTTTCAAAATATCAATATTTAAATCTCTTTTTATATATTGTAATGTACTCAAAATATTAATAGTTATTTAATTTATCTTTTGTTTCTCAGTACTGTTTTCTCAAATACTAATTGTTTTCATTTAAATGCTTTGTAATCATTTTATATCATATTAATTAGAGCTCTTGTTACGTTAATCGTATTTCTAAACATCTATGATTTTAATTCTACTTTACAAGGAACACTGCTCTTACTTTTAAATAAAATAGAAATGTCTTTAATTGTCTTTGAGTTCTTTGTATGATTAAGATATAAATAAGTTGTTTATCACCTTATTGTCGTCAATCATACTCGATCATTTTGCTCCATCTGTAGTCGTCCTCGTCTCGCACTCCAGCGTCGGCTGTCTCTCTTCTCCTCTTGTCCAGCGTCGGCTGTCTCTCTCTGGAACTCTCCTCTTGTCCAGCGTCGTATCACTTCATCTTGTCTCGCACTCCAGCGTCATATCACTCTCTGGAACTCTCGTCGTGCTGTTTCTGACGTCAATGGATCTTCTTATGTAATTCTTCTTATGTACTGCTGTTATTATTTAAAAATGATTGTCTTTACAACTTAGTTACATAGTTCTATGTAACTGGAAAATTTGAACTATTTACAAAATAAATAAATACGCCGTGCGGACGGGCATAAGCTCCCGCTGCACCGTAGATGATTTAAGAAAGAGAACCACTGTAGCTTGCGTGTCCTATTTATACCCATGTCTTGGTCGACACCCTGCAGTGGTACGAAATCGACATGTCAGAAACTGTCTCTGGATTCAGTTCCCCCACTCTTTGTCAATTTCGCTATTTCTTATATTTCTGCGAATTGCAGAGTCCTGTAAGTACACTATTATACTTATCTTATAACTATTTTTACAACACATGTTCATTGTAATTTTGGACATTGTAACTTAACCCTTTCGATTTGTACACAGTTATTTCACTATTACACTCGTACGGTGTGGCACTTTCGCGTGGTTTTCGTACACAGTATTTAGTAAATTTTATTACATTTTATTGTGGTTTTGGATTTTAATTCTTAATTATAGTTTATGAATAATTACAGAAAAACAGTAATTGTGCAATTATTCATCTTGGGGTGGCAAACTCGCCTGCATAGACCTGCGTTCACACACACTAGCAAAATACTGGTGTACACACTTTCAGTTACATTTGTGTGTGTGTGCACGTCGATTCAGGTCGAAACACCTGTTCATATTTTTGTCTGAGCCAAGCTTGCAATCCCTGACATGCTTATTTCTAATATATTATTAATTATTTACAGTTTATTAGGTAAATTTAAATTTTTATATTCAATGCTCAGTACATCACTTATTTGTACTGTCGCAATATATATATATATATATATATATATATACATATATATATTAAACTTTCTCTGTGAACACTTACTTTTTGGTTTATTTTCCCAGACGTTTCGACGTGGTGTTCGTCTTCCTCAGTGGGATATAAAATAATTAAACTTTCACTGTGAACACTTACTTTTTGGTTTATTTTCCCGGACGTTTCGACGTGGTGTTCGTCTTCTTCAGTGGGATATAAAACACTCATATTTTAAATCCCACTGAGGAAGACGAACACCACGTCGAAACGTCTGGGAAAATAAACCAAAAAGTAAGTGTTCACAGTGAAAGTTTAATATATATATATATATATATATATATATATAATATTTTAATAAGTGAATGAAGAGGATGTACCAACAAGATGATTTTAATCTTTTATTCAAGTTAAAAACTCGTAACTTTAAGAATGGCCCCATTCTTTACACTGTCAAGTTTAGGACACCTTTCAACTCCTCTTAACAACGTCATTTCCGGAGCCTGTATTTTACAATCTTGTTTCTTGGTTGTCGTCCACAATTCACACCTATAGGACAGTGCAGGGACCGCCATAACTTTGTAAAACTGTAATTATGTGTTTCGACGTACCTTACTGTTGATTATCCCGCAGATCGTCTGAAACTTATTTAACTTAACGTGAGTATCATAATTCCTATCATAGCCTGTTATAATAACAAGTGTTAAACGTGTATTATTATTATTATTATTCTCTTAGCAAGACACAGTTTAACTTCAATATTCTGTTCATATCAATACTCATTATATTCTATGTAATTATTTCTGAGTTTTTAAATATTCTGTTGTCAACGACCTATTCTGGCAAAACGTTTCATAACTATACGTTGTCAAAAAATGCATTTTGTTCAGCTTTTAGTGGCCCACTCTGTGCTCGTATATTGCGACGCGAGGAAACCATTGGATGGGAAGGAATTCGGCCGATGACGATGACGACACGTACAAAACACGGGAACACTATTAATCCAGTAGAGAACTTCCCGTAATAATGTAAACTCTCTTGAGTCGCAACACGTACCACGATACAGACTAGACAACCTTTCGATGTAATTAGGTTGCATTTACACAAGTCTTTAACTACATCAAGAAAAAAAAAACATTATCTTTCACTTTAAATTATATTTCCCAGCGCTGACAACGATCAGAACAAAGAGACTTTGTTTTACATACTATGCACATGTCAGTGTTCACAGTGTATTCACTTAATTCACACTCGTAGTCACGTCCGTATGTACTCATCTCAGTCACCGGCACAAAGTGCATGTAATAATAAAATTATATTACACAATACTGTTCACATATTTGACAATATTTCTCTCTCTCTCTCTCTCTCTCTCTCTCTCTCTTTCACAATTTCCTGCCTTCCCCCACACGCCCATACACACGCGCGCGCGCACACACACACATACATTTGATTCTTGTTTATAACTGTTTATATAGAAATGGAAAAATCAGAATGATCACAGTTGCACACCACTATATAAAAATTATCCCAATTAGCGCTTTCAAGCTTCACAGCCCATCGTCAGATTGGAATAGGCAGGAAATTCGTAAAAACAACCCCTTCACCCCTCACCCCCACCCTGCTCACACACAATAAGCTATAATATAAATGACCCTTCCCCACCCCCTAAACCCTGTCCCACCATCTGTAGAGTTACATATTTTTTCTAGCAAATTCCTTGTGTTTCAGTGTTGTGTGTGTGCTGTGTGTTCACAATTCAGTGAAGGAATTTGCTAGAAAAAATATGTAACTCTACAGATGGTGGGACAGGGTTTAGGGGGTGGGGAAGGGTCATTTATATTATAGCTTGTTGTGTGTGAGCAGGGTGAGGGAGAGGGGTGAAGGGGTTGTTTTTACGAATTTCCTGTCTATTCCAATCTGACGATGGGCTGTGAAGCTTGAAAGCGCTAATTGGGATAATTTTTATATAGTGGTGTGCAACTGTGATCATTCTGATTGTGATTTCAACCACTAACACAAATTTCTTCATTAAGTGGAAAAACATCTATTAGTATGTTAAACATATAACACAAATACGTTTCACACGAAATGGGGCTCTTCTTCATTGCAATAAAGTTTGAAAACTGATTTACAAAACTTAGTATTTATAAAAATATTTGTGTACCATAATTAAATGTTACAAAGAAAACTAGTAATAATTAAAGTAATCTGAGGTGACTATATTATACGTATTTCTTCTAATTGTGTGCGCAAACATGCATCCGTGTGCGTGTGCGCGCTCACTCGCGTGTAGCCTACATAGTTTTTAGCTAGGCACAAATGAATCTTGTCATGGAATGGGATTTCATATGTGTGTGTGTGTGTGTGTGTGTGTACTGGCGCGCGCATAATATCAATTAATAGTAAGAATACATAAAATAAAAATTCCAAGATTTTGCTAAAGGAAGGACGTACCTTCTCCGAAATGTACGGCTATAGGAATACATTAAGAATTTATTCCCTGTATGTAGTTCATACACAAATCCTAATTCTATAGTGAGGATGTATAAATATATATAGACCCTACGTGTGTGTGTGTGTGTGTGTGTGTGCGCGCGCGCGCGTGCGTGCGTGCGTGCGTGTGTACATGTTTTATTATTTAAAACACTTTACTGTTTAACATATACTATGAAATAGGACTTCATATTATGTAGCGTAATAGCGTAAACTCTTCACTGTAGATTCAAATTTCTTGACTTAATACGAAGTACAGTTATATTATTGTATACTTTACTTATAACATTGTTATAAATCTTTCTTACTCAAGTATCACTAATAAAACATGGTACATCAATTACAGCTGATCGAATCAGCTGTTAGGCTAGGAATAAAGATTAATCATTAAAAAACATAGGAAGACGAATAACAATTCTGAATTTCTTATATACAAAAATAAATAAATTACGTTATTTAAATTCAGAATCTTATTCAAACTTTTCTTGGAATTTACCCAAGCATCAAGTAGCCTTCTGCTGACTAACGTTTTGAGTTTTCCACACGTATATTATGTGTATAAAAATATGTACTTCCTTAGAAAAATTCTAAAAAGTCTAAATATTAGGCCTATAATAAATATATGTAAGACATAAGTGTACGCACAGGTAAGCCATGTAGCCAGTGTGTACACAAAGGCCCGTGTCATAGAACGCCAAAAACTGAGTGGATGTTTAAATACCTACAGTCTTTGTGCTTTGTTTGTTATTGCGATTCGAGTATAAATTAAATTCGCTTTAAGTTTTCTGCGAGACTTTGTATTTACTAAACAAGCGGTACACGTACGCGTATTTGTTGAGAAACTGATGATGGGAATGACACGTGTTGAATGAAGTGTTTATTATTGCTTTTGCGCCCGTATGTTTACATCCTACTGCGCGGTAAACAGAAAGTTGAACGTGGAGCCTACAGCGCACATTGTCAGTACGGTACTCGCTTTTAAAATGGTCTCGAGATATTTCAAACAATAAAACGAAATATACAACGCGAATAAATAAAGACGCTGTAATATTTAAAAACAAATCAACAGATGAATTGCAAAATACATCATCACCTTCGCTACACTGCAGTTAAGCACAGCACTTGCCTGTTCCATCACCTTCGCTACACTGCAGTTAAGCACAGCACTTGCCTGTTCCATCACCTTCGCTACGCTGCAGTTTAAGCACAGCACTTGCCTGTTCCATCACCTTCGCTACACTGCAGTTAAGCACAGCACTTGCCTGTTCCATCACCTTCGCTACACTGCAGTTAAGCACAGCACTTGCCTGTTCCATCACCTTCGCTACGCTGCAGTTTAAGCACAGCACTTGCCTGTTCCATCACCTTCGCTACGCTGCAGTTTAAGCACAGCACTTGCCTGTTCCATCACCTTCGCTACGCTGCAGTTTAAGCACAGCACTTGCCTGTTCCATCACCTTCGCTACACTGCAGTTAAGCACAGCACTTGCCTGTTCCATCACCTTCGCTACGCTGCAGTTTAAGCACAGCACTTGCCTGTTCCATCACCTTCGCTACGCTGCAGTTTAAGCACAGCACTTGCCTGTTCCATCACCTTCGCTACGCTGCAGTTTAAGCACAGCACTTGCCTGTTCCATCACCTTCGCTACGCTGCAGTTTAAGCACAGCACTTGCCTGTTCCATCACCTTCGCTACGCTGCAGTTTAAGCACAGCACTTGCCTGTTCCATCACCTTCGCTACGCTGCAGTTTAAGCACAGCACTTGCCTGTTCCATCACCTTCGCTACGCTGCAGTTTAAGCACAGCACTTGCCTGTTCCATCACCTTCGCTACGCTGCAGTTTAAGCACAGCACTTGCCTGTTCCATCACCTTCGCTACGCTGCAGTTTAAGCACAGCACTTGCCTGTTCCATCACCTTCGCTACGCTGCAGTTTAAGCACAGCACTTGCCTGTTCCATCACCTTCGCTACGCTGCAGTTTAAGCACAGCACTTGCCTGTTCCATCACCTTCGCTACGCTGCAGTTTAAGCACAGCACTTGCCTGTTCCATCACCTTCGCTACGCTGCAGTTTAAGCACAGCACTTGCCTGTTCCATCACCTTCGCTACGCTGCAGTTTAAGCACAGCACTTGCCTGTTCCATCACCTTCGCTACGCTGCAGTTTAAGCACAGCACTTGCCTGTTCCATCACCTTCGCTACGCTGCAGTTTAAGCACAGCACTTGCCTGTTCCGTCTTTGTGTCTATCGTTGTTTTGGGCCTCCCACGTTCCTTCTTACTTTTACTTTATTTTTGGAAGCTCGTTTGCTAAAACTTCGAGCCTTTGTTCGCTTCAAGCCTTTATTTACCCATCATTTTTGCGTTTTGTTTACTTTTTATGCCTGTCATCTTTTATTTTTTTCTATACCCTGTACCCTTATATCCGTCTTCTGATCTCCTCGTTACAGATTCTTTGCAGTCTCGACACCTCAAGCAATCCACCTCGTCAGCGTTCTTCTTCTTAATTGGCAAAACAGCTCTTTGAGAGCCTTTGGAGAGCATTGGCCACCTGGACAATCCGCTTCCAGTCGTCTTGAAACTCTACTCTCAGTCTTCATCTTCTTATACCAAGCCTTCGCAGGTCGTCCTCAAAATCATCCACCCACCGTTTTCTGGGCCAACCCCTCCTTCTTCTTCCACCAGGTCTCCCCGTAAATGTTTTCTTCAATGTGGAAGTCTCTAACATTCTCTGGGCATGCCCTCTGCCCACCGGATTCTACCTTTCTTTATGTCAGTGACGACATCTGGTTTCCCAGAGATTTGCTGGATTTCTGCATTCGTCCTCATTCTCCAAGCACCTTGGACGTTCAATGCACCAAACGTCCTCCTGAGGACTTTTCTTTCCCACCTGCGCAACCACTCGTCCTCTGTCGCCGTCACTGTCCAAGTGTCGGACCGATACATGATCACTGGCTTAAGAACTGTTTTATAGAGACGAATCTCGGTTGCCCTGCTTATGTTTTTACATTTAAATATTTCTTGTACGAAGAAGTAACATCTGTTTCCATCAGATATTCTTTCTTTTATTTCTTCGGTTATAATGTTGTGCTCAGTAACTAGTTAGCCCAGTTATTTAAATTTTTCAATCTTTTGAAAGTTGTGTCCTCCAATTACCAGGGGTACTTTTACAACAGTAAAAGAACATAGAAAACATAGTAACAAACTTATTTACTCTTCTTGGAGGGTGAACAGTGGCCAATAGGTCACCCTACAGACTACACACTTCTCAAAAACCTGCACATTTCAAACTTATCTCTTTAGCCAAGCCACATTACTTTCTTGGTCCTGTCTAACAATTTTCCTACCAACTTTTTTGTCTCAAAATAAACTAATGAAATTTAGATGCATCTGTGTAACAATTCATAGGCATCTGAAAAATAAAAGATGCACGAAAGGATGCACGAATAAAATTTTACAAAACTGTGGCTGTCCTCACATTCCTATATGCTAGTGAGACATGGACTCTTGGTAAAAGGTACGTACAGAGGATCCAGGCAGCTGAAATGAAATTTCTAAAAGGGTCGCAAGGTTGTTCTCTCCTGGATCGGAAAAGGAACGAGGATATTAGACGCGAATCGAATTATACGTTGTATCGTTGCAACAGAAGATTGAAGACCACAGAAGGAGATGGTGTGAACAGTTGAATCGCATGCCTGATACCGTCTACCCGTGGCTGCCTTGGGTTATCGCCCTACTGGGAAGATAGATGTCGGTAGACCGAGGAGGAGATGGGTTCCGGAACAGGTCTATGGCCTAATCCTTGGATGATGATGATGATGATGATGATGATGATGATGATGATGATGATGATGATGACGACGACGACGACGACGTTTAATAGTCTACATCATAGAATGGTGTTAATTAACTCTTTACAAATCCTTAAAATAAGATATTATTGATAACCTATAGGCCTATACGACCAACCGCAATCGTTTATAGGTTAATGAAAACAACGTTTCATTTATTACAGATGATTATTACAGATGTCGTCTTCAAGTGATTTAATAAAATTAAAATGTACAAAAATATCTATCAAAAACCACAAAGATACTGCCAATAAGAATTCATATAAAAATCACTAAAAAATCATTAAAATGTTAAATAATGAATCGAGTTCAAATATAATTACACAGGACTTAATTCACCTAAATTTCGTTTGGTCTATCGTAAGGAATAACCAAAACTGAGATAAGTATATTTTATAATTATGCCTTATAATTATTTGTCCTTTCATCATTTTATGTTTTTTTTCCGATGATTTGTTATAGGCAGTTTGTTGTATGGCTGTTATTTAATTTTGTTAACTCACCAAAAATGATCACTGTTCGTTAGTGATCTATATTGCAATTGTAATATTATCTTGTTTGATGATACTACTACTACTAATAATAATAATAATAATTATTATTATTATTATTATTATTATTTTTAAGGTAATGGCTTTTTGTGGAACTGATCCCATACGAGCAAAAACTGTTATAGATGGTACTCTCCTGGAACAAGTTAGCAGTTTTTAATACCTGGGCTACAGTGTGTCTTATAATGCATGCAACGACGTTGTGAATAAGTTGCATAAGTTCAACCTTATGTGCGGCACCATTAGGCGAACCCTTAAGTCAGCAAGTAAAGGAATACGCCTAAAATTCTACAAGGTGATGGCTCTTCCCACACTTCTTTATGGGTCTGAGAATTGGACTTTAACTTTATCATCCAAGCGGTTGAAATGAGATTTCTCAGGCACGTGGCAGGGTATACTATCCATGATCATAGGAAGAAACACAGATATACAGCAGAAACTGAACATTACGAGTATACTCGACAGGATCTCGGCTGAATTGGTGGGAACATCTTTGCCCAATGGATGACTGCCGCATCCCCAAACAACTCTGAAATTATAAGCCGAGGGGACGGAGAGGTGTGGGACGTCCGAGGAAGCGCTGGAGTGACCAGCTCTAAAGCGAGACCGGAACACAACACCATCACAAACATACGAACTTGCTTTAATCCTTGAAGATGATTATTATTATTATTATTAGTAGTATTTTAACATTACACTATTGCATAATTAAATTATTACATTAACTTGTATGTGTCTGACGAGTTAAACATCAGAAACCACTATCACTAGATAATTATAGAAACCTTAAAGTTACTAACAATAGATTTAATGAAAATGGAGCGACACGAGAAAATATAACAAAGGCTGTATACTAAGTAAGGTTGTTACTGTACCAACAATTTGTGTAAGAGAGTAATGTAACTAATTCTGTATATATTCATACAGTCTTCGTCTGGTGAAATGTACCCCATATATATTAAACCACCATTTGCAAATTAAACATTAGATTTTTAATTATTGTGATATTAACTAAATACCTTGCGATCAATTACATTGTATATTGTCATAAAATAGTGTTATTTGTATTATGATAATAAAAATTTATGAAGTTACGTATTAAGGACTGAATGAATGTGAAAAATTCAATTGTTGATTTTATACAAACAAAAAAATTACAATGGTATGGATACATGAAAAGAATGGCACAGGAAAGATTGCCGAGAAGAGTTATGGAATGGACCCCACCAAGGAAGAAGAAAAATAGGAAGACCACCTATCATCTGGATAGAAGAAATTCAGACTACGTTGAGGGAACGAGAAATTGAAGAAGATCTTTGGATGGACAAGCAGCGGTGGAAGATGAGAATTCAATCAATTCTGTAATCTTTGGTTCCGGAAAATGTGTAAACATTGTACAGCCGGAATAATAATAATAATAATAATAAAACTTTTTCGCGGGTAGTGCAGTTATACTTTCTAATGATCAAACCATTAAGAAAACATTCTCTCTCTCTCTCTCTCTCTCTCTCTCTCTCTTTCACTACAGCAGATGACACACTACTACACACACTTACTCATAAACACAGGTTCGTGAGTATATACAGACTAACGGAAATATACAGTGCATCGTGTTCGTAAAAGTCTGGAAACGTAATATTTTCAAGTTATTCCTTCCAAAAACATTTCGCAAATTTTAGTGTGAAAGCATAACTTATTGAAACTATATCTTAGCAAATTTTGCACACATTTTTTAATTTTATGGTAAAATTATTATTTTATAGTTTTTAAACAGCAGAAAAATCAGAAAAGACGGCCTAAAATTTGTAGCAATTTCTCAAAAAAGATTAACATTTAAAAATTAATAATTTAAAATAAAATTTAAAAAACCTAAACTAAAACTCCAATGTTTTAGGTTTTAGTTAAAACTGTTGACACTTCTGTACATAAGTATTTTAACTTATCTGAAAAGAGTAAACCTATGAAACACTTTCATACTATAAAAAATAATGTAGCGAGTTCGTATTGCTTTAACATAACTGTTCGGTCTGTGTACATAAATTAGATGAAACAATTTTTTTAATTATTTAATACAAGAAAACAATCCTTTTCTTAATTTTTTCATTTATTTATTGTTAAACAGTAAAATTGGCGTTTCTAAGGTCCTTCCTTAAAAAATTTATTTTTTCAAAAATTATTAAATCAAAGGCGTGATCTGAATTTCCAGCGGGATGGTCCATTCTTTATTTAAATTAGTATAATGTTGTGCAACATTTGAATTTCAAATTTAAAATGCTTAATGTTTAAATTAAATCTTTTAGCGGCCGTCGTTTAAAAATTATTCTCCACCATAACTATGTTTGAGTAATTATTTTATTTTCTCCTAAAACTTGCACTGAAAGCATTTCGATTGCTTTGCAGACACTCTGTACATATATACGCAAACTCACATTCGATAATACATTTTATTCATATTCATAGATAATGGGAATCTGGCATATTCTTCACTTCTTTAATCTACGATAATCGCAATCGTGAGCTCATGCAATATTTAGTTTTCTGCTGCCAAAATTTGTAAGCATTTATAAAATAGTTTATTTGTGCTATAAATATTTAAAAAAATAACTTTGTAGAACTTTAATTTTGATTAATTTAAATGAACTTTAAATTAATGAACTTTAATTTTAATGAACTTTAATGAACTTTAATTTGTGCCTTGTTTTTGTAAATACGGTTGATTGTCCCACAGGTCGTCTGGAAAATACCTAACTTAACATCAATATCATAATTCCTGTCATAGCCAATATCGTTTTCCAAATATTTAAAATGGCTCATCTGTTCTACCATTTGAATGTTTATTCATATTTTGAAAATTATGTTTTTATATGTTACATAAATTATATGTATATGTTACGTACACATTTTTTATATATTTCCAAAAATTTTGTTAACTCTAAAGGCAGAAAATAAATTGTTTTTAATTATAATCTTATTTGGTGGAGTAAAACATATTTTTAAAAAAATTTAATATTTAAAAATAACTATTATTTTTATACTATAAAACATATTTAAAATAAAAAATATATATTGAAGAGTTTACGGCGTAAATTTTTATTTAAACACCGCTTACCTTGTGCGTCCTGTCCGAAGTGGTTAAAGCTCTAAAAATCACAGCTAGGCTATTTAGAATTCTTAAACAAAGTTGTTCGTATAATCACACAACACCATCACAAACATACGAACTACTAATTTTGCCTTCATATATTAGAAACGGAACTATTTACCAGGCCCTCGACACTGTTTTAATAGTTTATGAGGATTTTGTACGGAAAGCGAGCACTGAATGTTTTTTTTACGAATTTATACTACCGGAGAGGATCAGATAATCCATTCGGGCCGGAGCGTACGCGCGTACAACAATGTGTGCATGTGTGTTTGTGTGTGTTTACAACAATTGCACGGTAGGACTACGGCGGCAAGATGATGTAGTGTAGTGTAATATACGGAACCCCCACTACCTCTGCCCCCACCTACCTGTGTTTGGCTTTCTACCTTTCGCATTCATTGTTGTTTTTGTGTCCCCCAACAATCGCACCGTCGCGTCACCTCATGAATTTCCTATTTGATCACCTTGTGTCCGTGCGCACACTACTCCACCAGGCCAGATAAGATTATAATTAATAAACAATTTATTTTCTGCTCTTAGAGCTACCGAACATTTTTGGAAATATATAAAAAATGTGTACATAAGTATATAAAAACGTATTTATCTCACATTTATAAGTAACTCTTTGAGTTTCTTGCAGAAATCTTATACTGTCAAATTGTTATTACAACTACAATTAGACTGAATTGTTTTTTATCGTTTGAAAATCCTGACTCACGTTTACATTTTACTAATCACAAACAGGATAATCACTGTTGCACACCACTATAGAAAAATTATTCCGATTAGCGCTTTCAAGCTTCTCATCTCATCGACAGATCGGAAATAACCTTATTTATTTAGTTACTTATTTATTTGTTTGTTTGGTTATTTATTTTATTTTATAATTCAATTTAATTTATTTTATTTAAATTAAATTTATTTATTTATTATAACTCATTTATTTAGTTATTTCCGATCTGACGATGAGCTGAGAAGCTTGAAAGCGCTAACCGGAATAATTTTTCTATAGGGGTGTGTAACAGTGATTATTCTGTTTGTAATTGTAACCACTAACACAACTTTCTTAATTAAATTTTACTAATCGTTGGAAAAATTTGATTGTATGTTTGATATATCTACTGACGGTCATATCGATGATGATCATTTAACAAAGGTTTTCCAAATTTGAAAAATAGTTTGATTGCTTTTTTTCGAAGATCACAAGTGATTTCGAGGATTCTTACTATGGCAGTATTCATTTTCAGTAGCTATGGCATGTTTCAGAACAGAGAGATATCAAACACTTTTGGTTGCTTGATTCACATGCTAGAGGGCCAAAGGGTTACAGATCATTCACGGGTGTACCGTGCTATATGCGTTTTATGAGTACTGAAGCATTCCGTACAGTTTTATTTCGTAATCTGACATAAGTTAATGGTCACTAACAAAAGCCAATGATACAATCGTAACCCCAGTAACGCAGACATTCCAGTCTACTGGTGAAATTTCCAATTCAAGAGTGCAAGTATAAAATGTAGTATTCTGCCGATACCGGCTCAGTACTCGTCCAGTATCCATCATGGGATCACCGCAGAAACATGACCTTTTGAATAAAAAAAGATTTATTAAAATCGGTCGAGGCGTTCTCGAATAATCTGCGAACATACACATACATAAAGAAAAACATGGGGACGAATATAGAACATCGTCTTTTTTGAAGTCAGTTAAAAAGTAGGAATTCAGGATGACAGTGCTTTACAGCGACTATTTTGAATGTAGTAATTGGTAAAATTGAAATCAAATAGTCCATTATTTGTATTAAGCAGATTTAGAGATAACTTCAGTGGAATCCAACTACAATTGTCTTAGTGGTATTTAGTAGTCAAGTAATATTAAGCACTAATTAAACACTAAAATCGAAAATTTCTTCAACGAAAATAATATAACGGAAATAAATAAAGACTCCACACTAAAATTTCATAAACAGATTAACAAATTTATAAATAACACAAAACATATAATCAAACCAGAAAGCGCCAAATACCTTAAAGAAATAAAACCTAACCCTCCTAAACTAAATGCATTACCAAAAATACATAAACCTAACATTCCCATCAGACCATTATTAAACAACACACAGGCTCCCTCCCACAAAATCGCAAAACACCTAGTCAAAATAATCAGAGAAAACATTATTCTCAATAACAACACATCTATCAAAAACAACATCGACCTAGTCAGGAAAATTGAACACATCCACATCCCACACAACTCAACTCTGGCATCTTTTGATATAACCAATCTATACACTAATGTCCCCATCAAAGAAACCATCCAAACACTAGAACAACTACTCAGACAAAACAACACACCTGAAACACACATACAAGAGATCATCACACTTGCCAAAATAATAACTGAGCAAAATTACTTTACATACAATAACAAGATATACACACAAACAGAAGGTCTCCCGATGGGATCCCCCATATCAGGAATACTAGCAGAAATATATATACACAACATAGAACAGAACCACATAATAAACAACAACAAATACACCAACAAAATTATATACTGGCACAGGTATGTACATGATATATTACTTTTATTCAAAGGCAACACAAGACAAGTTGAAAACTTCCACAAATACATAAACACTATACACCACAAATTAAAATTTACACTGGAAATTGAACAAAACAATAGTATAAATTTTCTAGACCCTACAATTAACAAAACTAACAATACACACACGTACAAAATATACAGGAAACCAACCACAACTGACATGGTTATACACAACACATCAAACCACCCAACACAACATAAACATGCGGCCTTCAACCATATGCTCCATAGACTAACTAAAATACCCTTAAATAAACAAGATTACACCGACGAACTCAACACAATTAAATACATAGCAATCAAAAACGGTTACAACCCTAATTTAATAAACACACTACACAAACGCATCAAAAACAAAAACAACAAAACACAAAATACCATCAACACACAGCACAATAAATACATCACACTCACATACCACAACTCCTACACACACAAAATCGCCAACACATTCAGAAAACACAAATACAAAATAGCATACAGAACAACCAATACCATCAAAAAACACATCAATTATACAAACACAGACATAGACAAATATAACAAAACAGGTGTTTACAAATTAAATTGTAATAACTGCAATAGTTTCTACATAGGCCAGACGGGAAAATCTTTTTCATCCCGTTACTCTGAAAACTTAAAAGCTTTAACCAACAACAATATACACTCCGCGTTTGCCACACACATACACACACAAACCACAGTTACACCAACATAGACACTAATCTTGAAATTTTACATTACTTACCCAAAGGTCGAAAACTCAACACAGCTGAACAATACGAAATATACAAACACCACACAACACAACCAAACAACATACTTAACGACCAATTACAATATAAATCACATACACTTTTTGACACAATTATACAAAAAACAAACATTAATTTGAATCCCCGCGCCAATCCCCTTCCTCCACGCACCACCCCCACTACACCTTCCATACAACAACCGTTACTAAATACTGGCAGTCTGTCTCTAAGCTGAAGAAGGCGAATACGACGCCTAAACGCGTTCGACGAGAAGAAAAAACAGTAAGTTCACAAGTAAAAGTTTCATTTTTAGATAAAAATATTAAGCAGTGTGAAGTTTAAGTTTAAGCAATATATTCTTCGTTTATAAACCACAAAACAGTAACTCTTAACAACAGCAGTAGGATAAGAACGAATCAGTGAATTACCAAAATACCTTCCTCAGCTACACTCATACCTTGAGGTACCCTGAAATAAATGTTTATTCATATTTTTAAAAATATGTTTTTGTCAAATTGTAATTACTACTGCAAGTAGACTGTACTTTTTTTATCGTTTGAAAATCCTGACTCACGTTTTATTGACTTTACTGACTGTATTACTGTCTTCAGACATTTATAAATGAAAATAAAAAAATTTTAATTATTTATAAAGGTCCGTCAAAATTATTTATAAATTAATTTTAATAACAGTGAGTGAAGGTTCGTCATCGCTAAATACTCCCTATTTTGCTCTTGAGTGTTAAGATTTTTCTTGCAATAATATACATTCTCTATAATACTTATCGCCTACTTTAACTATATAATCTATGTCACTCACAGTCCCAGTATTTGGATCTAACAAGGAAAAAGCTACACAATCAACCGCTGCTATTCTAGTGTACTGTTTACCACGTGAAGTTACCTCTAAACCCGCTTAATAAAAATAATCAACTATCTGATTTCAATTTTAACAATTATTACACTCAAAATAGTCGCTGTAAAGCATTTTCATCCTGAATTGCTAATTTATGCGTTCATTACTGGTAATTTTTTAAGAAATTTGAACTCGTTTGCCTTTACCATCATCATCATCAGGTGGGTCTTGGCCTGCTCCAAGAGTCGATTCCATTTCTTTGTATTGGATACCCTGGCTTTCCAGTTTCTTATGTTCAGCTTTCCGAGGTCCTCCTCTATCTGGTATTTGAATCTACTTCGGGGTCTTTCCCTTTTTTTCTACCTATTGGTTTCTGGTAGAAAATATGTTTCGTAGGCTGTCCTTCCTCCATTCTCTCTATGTGTCCAACCCACCTTATCCTGACAATATCCTGTATATTTTGATTATCCTGACAATGTCCTGATATTGTAAAGATGGTATAGTTCATAATTAAAGCGCCTGCGCCACATTCCATTTTCTTGTACTCCTCTAAATTCTCTTGAGCATTCACAACAATAGCTTTTTCACAGGGTGAGGTCGTCAGCCTCACGCCCAACCCCAACCAGCTATTTTGATTTTGGGGCATTCTTCCTCTAGACAGGCTGCCTTCACCTCGACTATAGAGTCCTGTCCACCCTCGCAGTTCACCTGCCGTACCACTCGCCTTTAATTCCGCCAGGTGATGTTCAGCTATGGGCCCAACTGACTACTACCGTCTTCGGCCCCATGCCGATACTGGTTGGTGCTGCTGTTCTCCACCAGGGATGTTTCTCGACTTCCCAGCCTAGATCCGTACTGTTCTGCGAAAACAGGGTCACCTCGACTAGGATGTTGCTCTTCACCACGCAGTACGGTCTTGGTTGGGTAGAAGCTAGGGGCTCCATTGGGGCGCCATCACTTCCTCCAGCCCTGAGACTTGTGAGGACCAGTGCTCAGTCAACCCGAAGCAAAGGTGCTACCTCTCCAAGATCTCTCGACCCGTTTGCCTTTACACCTGTGGAAAAAATTGCTTCCATATTAGAATTTTATGTTTTCTCCATACATACTCTAACGAATATACGTTTTAAATATGCTGGTTGTCATTACACTGTTTCATCAACCCAGATCGCTTTCTACTTTTATCGATGACCTTCAATGTTTTGAATGTGAATATTTGTATTGTTCCGACATTCAATACCATAGCTATGGTTAACTTACAAAAATGATAACCTTATTGTTTTGTTCCGTACCTGATTTGACGGTACTTCCAACTTCAACGTTTTTACAATAATCTTGACGTATCAGAATACGGCAGATGCATAGCGTCATAAAAAGTTTTCTTACTTTCACGGTCTGTTCCCCGAACCACCCAACAAACTTCCGTTCTCCTATTTTTTGTTATTTCTTCTTCTTCGTCATCATCTTCACAACACGGCATAGGCAAGGTGCTGCCTGTTCCGCCTTCCTGGGTCTGGGTCTACCCACACACCTGTGTCCTTTAGGGTTATATATCCAAACTTTATTGACCAGTCTTGAATCTGATATTCTTTCTAATTGTTCTTTCCACCGTTGTTTATAATCTTTAGTCTTTCATTCAAACTAAAAACTTGTAATTCTTCTCTTATGGACTCACTCTTTACACGATCAAGTTTATAACACCTTTTGACTCCTCTTAAGAACGCCATTCCCATTCCCACTGTCTTGTTTCTCGGTTGTCGTCCATAATTGACACCCATAGGACAGTAGCCAGGGCCCGCCATATGGTTGTAAAACATTAATTTTGTATCTCGACGTATCCTGTTTCTAAAAATACAAAAATAATAGTACCATGTTTCTAAAAACACCCCGTTTGTGTAAATAATGTTACAAAAATTAAAATATGGGCTAGAAAAATACGGGGTCTAAATAAATGTAGGAAGTACGAAAGTGATGAGAATAAGTAATGAGGAAAATGTATGACTAAAAATATATAAGGGGCACAGGTGTAGTTCTCTCCAAATATATAAGGGGCACAGGTGTAGTTCTCTCCAAATATATAAGGGGCACAGGTGTAGTTCTCTCCAAATATATAAGGGGCACAGGTGTAGTTCTCTCCAAATATATAAGGGGCACAGGTGTAGTTCTCTCCAAATATATAAGGGGCACAGGTGTAGTTCTCTCCAAATATATAAGGGGCACAGGTGTAGTTCTCTCCAAATATATAAGGGGCACAGGTGTAGTTCTCTCCAAATATATAAGGGGCACAGGTGTAGTTCTCTCCAAATATATAAGGGGCACAGGTGTAGTTCTCTCCAAATATATAAGGGGCACAGGTGTAGTTCTCTCCAAATATATAAGGGGCACAGGTGTAGTTCTCTCCAAATATATAAGGGGCACAGGTGTAGTTCTCTCCAAATATATAAGGGGCACAGGTGTAGTTCTCTCCAAATTTCTCACTATCCTCCACAAGTTTCACTTTCAGCGGTAGGTTATTTTTATAATTGTAATTATTACTATTACTATTATGATTATTTTTATTAATTATAACTCTATTTTATAAACAGAGACGTAACTTGTTTCTAAAAATACGGTTGATTGTCCCACAGATCATCTAGACCTTGCCTAACTTAACATCAATATCATAATACTGAACATAGCCAATATCATTTCCCAAACGGTTAAAATGGCTGAACTGTTCTACAATTTCATCGTTAACCATTATTTTTGTTCCTATTGGTTCCTTGCCTCGAAATGCCTTTATATTTTTTTTTTGTAGTGGAGATTTATATATTGTATTTTGTATGTTATTTTTTCTTCCAAACGTATTTTAATTAATCTCCACAGTTTTACAAACAACTTAAATTGTTTGACCATTTTCCACAAACCATTATAATTTCATGAAGATCAGGA
Source organism: Magicicada septendecula (assembly GCA_034769895.1). NCBI lineage: Eukaryota > Metazoa > Arthropoda > Insecta > Hemiptera > Cicadidae > Magicicada > Magicicada septendecula. Next base: position 41,097,522 of record CM068370.1, on the reverse strand, counting down.
ATCAATTTTGTTCTGTGTTTCGGCTTACACCAGTTTCACTGAGGGTAACATTCAGTGAATAAGTTAAGATCCACACTATAATAATACAGATGAATGACTCTAGCCCAGTGGCTCCCAAACTTTTCAGTCCGCGGACTCCCTCCCCCCTGAAAAAAGAATTAAAAATTTCACGGACCCCGTCTGAGTTATGAAATAAAACAAACAGTAAATATAATACAAACTCTTATGTTTCAATTAAAACGTATTAAAATCAGAATTCTCTTACCTTGCAAAATTATAATATTAATGATATCAAACACACTTTAATGTGAACAATGAAGCTGGTTTCGAACAATTAGCTCTGCAATATTAGGTTTAATGTCTGATAATTTCAATATTTAGTCACTCTCGAAGTCAAGTTTATTTCTTAACTTTGCCAACCTTGGCTTTATCTTTCCAGCCACACGTGTCGAAATCCAGCTACTTAGGCGTAAAACCAGGTACATGGAAAAACGTTTTGCTTAGATACAGTGCTTATACGCGGAGTAACAGCGCGACCAGTTCTGCGTTCATGCGGCGCTCTAGTCATCTCGGCTGACAAACAGATCTGCTACACGACATAATTTAAAGGTATTATTAAAACCATTAGTTTGAAAATATTTTACAATTACAATTAGTTTGAAAAAAAATACTGGAATCTTCTACTAATTGTTTTAAGATTCTAAAATTTAGATTTTAGTCATAAAACATCGGAGACAATTACGGTACATTATATTTTTTCTTGAAAGTGTCTGCGGACCCCCAGAAACATTGTCGCGCACCCCACTTTGGGAACCACTGCTCTAGCCGAATTTTTGCTCGTCCAAAGACGTTACTGTCGCGTAGAGTTGCATTCGGTCTACGCGCAGAAAACTGTGAATTGGTTTCTTTCTTAAACTAGTATTCATATTGCCACACCACTATTTCGTCAAAAAAGACGTAAATTTTGAATACCATTCTTCATACTAACTGTCTGTAGTGAAATTTGAAATGAAAAGATTCAGTTTGAAATAACAAAACTGATAAACAAAGTAAACGCGTTGAAGACTAAAGTCGAAATAAAATGAACAGAAATATATGAATGAAATGAATTTCTAAATTTAGAAATAAATGACTCAAGTGGACAGTTGTGGACAGTTCAGGATTTTTCAGTATCGCTTAGAGCACCACGTGGTTGCGTAATTGATAAGGGACTTTTGATAAAGCAATGTTATCGTTCAACAATGGATTCAAGTATCTTAAATAAGCTGGCAAAATACCATTTCTGCTCAGACAGGTATAATGGATCTCTTAGATGGCATTTAATTCTGATACATTTAAAACTTTATATAAGGTCTTTGATTGTCAGTCACCATCATCATCTTTGTATTTGCCTGTTTCGTCTTCAAGCATGTGACCATTACATCGATCTTTTCTTACATCGATCTACATTAAATCCGATCATTTCCATTGTCTTGAAAGCAGTGGCGGATTTAAGATTTTTGAGGCCCTAGGCCAAGTTTTCTGAGCGGCCCCCTCCCTCGGATGTGACTGTGAAGTAATATATGTACTCCAGAAGCAATTTGATGTCAGACTAATACTATCAAACCACTAGGCTACTACAAAAAAGCGTGCTTTCATTTAGCAAACTTTTTCAAAATATTAAAAACCATGCAAAAGAATTGAGCAAATTAATTTATTTGTTGAGTAGGTTAACTTAATTAAGCTTATTCAGAAATTTAACATAATAATGCAATAAATTTCTTTTTTATTGTCTATGCATAACACATTAATTTTTTTCTTATAATTTTTATAAAATAAAAAAAAATTGGTCTAGATTTTTTTTATTCTTTGACTAAAGATACAACAAGCTAATGATAAACTAATATTCAGTGACTATGTAGGTTATTTCGGGGGCAATATAGCGGACGTTCCAAAGTCTCATGCGCAGATTAGTTTTCAAGGATGCCAACGACTTAAAAATAAGCACGCAATATTTAAATAAGAACTGTATTCCATTTTTATTATTAACAAAAATTGATCATTTAATTTCAAAAAATCATACTTAAATAAATCAAAGTGCCTCCTACTTTAAACAAAATATCTGTAGCTTGCGGCCCCCTCTGAGCCCCTGGTAAATCCGGCACTGCTTGAAAGTTGAAAATATCACCCTGCGATTAAGTGAGACACTTGGTAGGGCTGCGTAACGATAAACCAGATTTCATTTTGGAAGTTTCTCTCCTAGGCAGAGTGCTTCCACTACAGTTTTAGAGGTCTGTCTGCCGTTTTATTGTGAAGCTTCCGCCTACTAGACTACTGAGACAGACTGTTTAGAAATTCTCAACAACCCGATTGTGTAATAAAAACCAGAATATAAAAAAGCAAAGCTATTCAATGAGAAAATTAAAATTATTGCTTTCAACAGCAGTAAAATCAGATAACCGAACAAGTGAATTGTAAAAAGTTTGAAAGCATTAAAAAGGTAGGAGACTCAAGAGCTCAAAAGAAGTAACAACGTACTAATTAGAGATACCATTGATGTCAAGCTAACCATAATATAAGAAATAAAACAAAAAGAATTAACTTGTGCAGAGAGTGTCGGAACAACGAATTCCAAAACAGATTATAGAGTAAAAATGAGTAGGCCGAAAGCACAGTGAACTAAAGGAATTAAAAGGAAACGAGGTTTAAGTTAAAGACGGTGGCAGGATAGAAGGTTGTGGAAAGGACGGCGCAGGATCCCGTAATACCTAGTAAAACAAGTCTTTTCAATGGATAGATTAATAGACTTTTATAGGGCCATTAAAATAACATTTACGGTCTAGTACAGCACACAGATAATAACAACGGCGCGTTGATATAAAAGGAGTTTTAAATTCTGTTATAGCCTAATAACAAAATTATATTAAAATATATTAATAAAATGTAACAAAAAAATGTAAAATATAAATGTAATTACAAATATATATGTCTGAATTTATTTTTGTACAAATAAACACAGGTTTTTACAACGACAAATCTGTGTAGAGGATCGCAATGCAGATTTTCAATACTTTTTATAAAAAGGGTTTTGATTACGACCGGTATATTAAGTACAGACACCGTTTATTAAAGAAACTCTAATAAAGTATATAAACGCAAGCAATACAGCCTTAGTTAACTAAAACATGGCCGAAATCCTAACACATAACAATTAACATCCTAACAACATAACAATTAAAATCCTAACAAATAACATGGCCGAAATCTTAATTAATGAACAATAAACTGTAACTTATTATTCTGTTAAGAAATATCGGTATGAGGAACTATACATGACTTCCATGTTCTAAGATTTATATTTAAGATCATTTTCGAAATGAAATATTTCAATAGAAACTACTTCTTTCTACTTCTTGCTTCAGCCTTAACCACAGTACTGTGGTCACTACCGTATACCACCTCACGTTAGCGCACTCGATTTTGACTGATGATGGCAGTCGATAACACTCCCAAAACGTCTGGTTTTGCAGAAAACATTGGACCACGGCCAAACAGTCCGGGAAGGAATTTTAGCAACAAACTACTTCTTTGTTGCCGATAACGTAGTACACAAATAAAAATCGGTATGGAGAACCATACATGACGTCCATGTTGTAAGATTTATGTTTAAAATAATTTACTTGAATTCGGTTCGGTAATTTCTAAAAAAATATCGCCCACCCTCAAACTAATTTCACTATTTATAGATATTTTTGTTATTATGGGGTAGTCGTTTAATATAATGTTATTTTCAGTCACTTTATCCATAAAAATTAGTTAGGCTTACTTTATTCTTAAAAGAAACCGAACTACGCAGATAATCATCCCTCCTCCGAAGCGCTCCGAAGTCACTCATGGACCCTGAGCATCTTGCAGAGGGTTCATTCCCTAAAGACGAAAAGTCTGTCTATGAATCGTTCCTCTGTAAACACGTGCAGTTACACTGCACAGCGATCCACAGGAAGCAAATCGCTATCCACTTTTTCGGCTTGCACGCGTTGTGTTGGTGTGGGTTTCGGCACTTTCCATTTAAAAAGCGTGCAAACGTAAGAAAATAAAAATGTGTGAGGCCAGAAATAACGCGAATTGTGTGTGTGTGTGTCTGTCCTGCCTGCCTTTTTATTGCAGTAATCACAATAATAAAATTTTGGGAACGTAAACATTACATAATTGAGATATGCTTGCCTGCCAGGAACGATATATTTTCACTCATATAAGATTTAAATTAAAATGAAAAAATATAATTTTGTTAAAGTGAAATGAAATGTTTCCATAGAAACTACTTCTTTGTTGTCAGTAACGTAGTACACATATAAAACATAAAAATTTACCTCCTCCATCACAACTACCATTTTAATTTATAAAAAAAATTACCCCCTCCCCCTTCAACTATCCTTTTCATTTATAGATATTCCATCTACTTTTCTACAGTGGATTATTATGACATTCTTTTCAGGATACTTTATTTATCAAAATTAAGCACTCTACTCTTGTTAAAACATAAAACGTTGCAGGTACACTACCCCTTTCCCTTAACCGATCTTCACAAAACAATAGGCCTTGAGTCCTCTACAATTCATGGCTGTATGTAAAAAATTATTTGATTCTGTTTGAATTTGCGGCTGTTATCGTTTGCCATAGAATAAATTCTACACACAGACACTTTTCAAAAAATGACTTTTTCATGTTTTGATGGTAGTACAATCAGAATCTGCTGTTATCTCGAACACGATTTTTTTCGGGATGACCATACTTCCATTTCCTTATGGAACATGGAAGTAAAAATTATCCCTTCCCCCCTCAACTATCATTTTCATTTACAGAAAATTACCCCGTCACCCTTCAACTGTCATTTTCATTTACAGAAAATTACCCCGTCCCCCTTCAACTACCCTTTTCATTTATAGATATTTCATCTACCTGTCTACAGTGGATTATTATGACCTTTTCAGAATAATTTATCAAAAGTAAGTACTTTACCTGCAACGTTGTTTTAACAAAAGTAAACTACCCCTTCCCCTTAACCGATCTTTACCAAAATCAATAAGCATTGAGTCCTCTACAACTCAGGCACATATGCAAAACATTATTTGATTCTGTTTGAATTGACGGCAGTTATCTTTTGTCATAGAAAAAATTACTCTTGTTAAAACATAAAACGTTGCAGGTAAACTACCCCTTTCCATTAACCGATCTTCACCAAAATCAATAGCCCTTGAGTGCTCTACAATTCAGGAGTGTATGCAAAACATTATTTGATTCTGGTGAAATGTGCAGCAGTTATCATTTGTCATAGGAAACATTCTACACACAGTCACTTTTCGAAAAATGACTTTTCTTCATGTTTTGAGGATAGTACAATCAGAATCAGCCCTTATCTCGAACACGATTTTTTTTGCCATAACCATACTTCCATTTCCTTACGAAACGTGGAAGTAAAATAGCCGATGGTCATTTTTATTACCAGAGTGCTACAGTTTATTGTTAATTAATGCGTCATAAAAAGGATTGCCAGGAATTTTTCTTAGCGTAGCTTAAATAAAACTTATATAAAACACAATTGGGCGTAATTAAGAAGATAATTGACCTTCCGTTATTTTGCTGATGTTTTGTCGAATTCGATCTCCATATAACGTATTATTTCGACTGATTATATTGAATTTTGTAACGTATAACGTCAATATTTCGAATGTTAATGATCTTAACAATTATTTGATAATTCGATCAAAAGTAGTCTTTTTACGGCATATAATTTGTTTTACGCTTGATTTGTTTTAAACAGATGTGATTTTATAGCGGTGCTGTAATCTAGTTGTGTCTGGAGACATTAACGAATCGTACACAATTTTTACTACTGTTTATATTTATAAACGGTAGTCTACTGTTATCATGCAACTCTGGGAACAGTATTAACACGCTACTGTCCAATGATAACATTTATTATCTACGTGTCAGTGTCGGTACTCTGAACGTAACTGTCCCGGTCTGCAGGAATGTCTTTCTCTTATCCCGTGATTATAAAGATAACTGTCTTCGCTTCAGGCAGGTGGATGAGCCAATACTGAGCCAACTGTTACAACGTTTCTGTTGACAGTACGGTCTGAGTCGTTTTTGTTTTCATAAGAAGTTACGTGAAAATGGGTGTGAGTGTTGAACTTTGATAAAGAAGGAGAGAAAGAAGGTTTGAAATGTGGTTTGCAGATGACTCGCCAAAACGAATTCGGTAGAGATAGGAATAACAGGGAGATTTTGAATGGCTTTGCTAAATTTTACAGGCATTCAGAGACCAAGGTTTTGGAGAAATGTTCTCCGGCATGATATCTTTCCTCTAAACGTTCTTGAAGGAAATGTGTTGGGGAAGAGACTGTCATAGCTTGTCATATTTGTGAAACGTGATAGTGGTTACAAGGTACTACAGGATGTACACCAATTCCCACAGTACTGTGCGAGTTGGCGTAGATCTTGCCAATTACTCAATCGTTCTGCACACGGAAGATGGTCTCCAATGGGGGGGGGGGGGCGGAAACGTCTGTAAGCTATGTCAGCAGTAGACCACGGCCTAATAGCCCAGTGTTGATACCGGCCGTGAAAGGCTTAATAAAAAAAATTAAATTAAATAGGTGCAGTATCAGTAGACTTGCGTAGATGTTTTGTTCCTGATGCACAGATCCTACTGACCCCTCTTCTAGTAAAATTAACTTCTGTAAAAGAATTAACATTAGACATGTTATACAACAATACATACGTTAAATTAAAAAAATTGCAAAAAATTTGACTTTTAAAAATTATAAACAAATTGTGTCTTAAGCTTACTGCGTTTCAGAAGTAAGAAAATGTTGAACTGAACAAATACTTTACATTCAGTTGAAGCCTGTTTTAAAATTATGATTATCTTAAAAAGTATTTGAAGATAATGCTTTTTCAAAATTGTACTCTTTTTTAATAAGTGTTTTTCTTGCAAAGCGATAAACATTAATAATTGAATAAATGTAATTAGAAGTGTTTATATTACAAAAAAGAGACACTTATAATTTTTGTACTTGTACACTACAGATATCGCATTTTATCAAAACTTTCCTATTACGTCAGGAAACAGCTTTTCAATTCAATCTTACAACTGAGTATTTCGATAAAAAAAAAACCTTCCTTTAAATTCACTCAAAAGCCTTCCAGTTTTAGAATCATTAAACTATTTATAAAATATTGATCTCAAGAATCTTACGTAACAAAATTACTCAGATCACTTTATTTTGTTTGACATTTCCGATTATTTCAAATTTAATTTCTTGTCGTCGTCGTCGTCGTCGTCGTCGTCGTCGTCGTCGTCGTCGTTGTCGTCGTCGTTGTTGTTGTTGTTGTTGTTGTTGTTGTTCTTCTTCTTCTTCTTCTTCTTCTTCTTCTTCTTCTTCTTCTTCTTCTTCTTCTTCTTCTTCTTCTCCTCCTTTAGCACTACAGCCCAACGTGAGTCCTGGCTTCCAACACCAATCTTCTCCAATGTCTTCTATCCATTACCATCTCAGTGTAATCCATTCTTCTGAGATCTTCTGGCACATCACCCAACCATCTTATACTAGGTTGGCCCCTCTTTCTGTTTTTATAGCTTGCGCCTTCAAAATTTTCTTTGGCAAACGCTGATCATCCATCTGCTGTAGGTGGCCCAGTCATCGTATTCGTTGAGCTTTTATGAATCTTACAATGCCCTCATGATTCAATAGTTTATCTATTTCTTATTCTCCATTCGTCATCTTCTCTAACCGGGCCATATACAACTCCTTACGATTGTTCTTTCAGACCTTCTTAGTGTTACTTGTTCCTTTTTTTGTCCACGTCTCACCTCTATAAGTAACAACCGGTCTGATAATTGTCTTATATATTTTTATTTTTGTGTTGCGACTAATGATTTTTCTAAAATTTAATTGTGCATCGATTGTCACTAAATTATGACGTCAGTGACCTCATTGTGAATATGACCGACGAGGATATTTGGAGCTCGCCTGTAACACGGGGGAATTTATCCTACTAGTTGATACAGAACTCCTAACCTTTTGCTTCAAACAACATACACCTTTCGATTTAGTTAATTTTTTTTTGTTTTCGTCTAGAATTAAGAGCAATTTCGTATTATTTATTACTTATTATAGTATCATTTTTCAATAACAACTAAGAACGTTTAGTAAATATTTGAAATTTTTAAAATTTTGACGTTGTAAATACGCAAAAAAGTAAAATCACCGGCTAACACCGATTAAATCAGTAAAAATCAATGTCATTTCGTCTATTTTATGACTATAGATAAAACCACAAGCAATTGTCGAGCCTACCACAAACATCGAACAATGAAATTTACAACACCGTTCTTTCTTTAAACTTGTAGTGAAATTCGTAGATAATGTCTATCATTAAAACGTTCTATCATTCCGTTCGTTCGAACTATTATTTTATTTCAATCAAACGTTCTATCGAACGTAAACAGAAATTATTTCCCATTTTTATATAAAAGTTTTATAACACCCACACATTAATTAATAGAATTAATAAGTCTACTACAAACGAGGAAAGTCAATAATTATCCAACAGTTCATCCATTCTGTAGACATATTGTCTTATCAAAATCTGTTTTTACAGATAATGCTTATGTGTACGGAAAATAATCATACTCATTAAGTTCGTTCTTTTATAGAAATATGTTCAGGCCAGTGTGATAACGTACCGATCATTGCAGCAGCAAATACTTCCTCTTTAAAAGTTTTGGACCAAAAATGTATGAAAAGTTTGTACAAAGTGTATAAGATTCAACGTTTTGTATAAAATGTATGAACCTGTAAAAGCAAGAGAAAAAATACAATGCAAAAGAACTCTGAGTAGGTAAAAAAAAAGGAGGAGAAGATCTAATAAGATTTATTAAACCTAGAAGAATTGATTAATTAGGACATGCGAAGAGAATGGTTCGAGATGGGCAACCAAAGAGAATCTTGGATGGCGGCTGTAGGAAATGGCCCCAGGTTTTGGAAAAATGGGAATCAGTCATCTGATACGCCTGGCGGTAAGAAGAGCCTCGAGGCGGGCAGTAGAGGAAGCCAATGCCTACACAAGGTCGGAAGAAGAAGCAGATATTCCTCCCCATTTCTGTATACATATTATCTTAGTGAAACCTGATTGTACACCTAGCGTGTCACACGAACCGCGTGTTCAGTAAACATTGTAGAGAATTAAATTTTTAATAATTGAAAATACAAATTCTACATTTTCATGACGCAGTGTTGTTATAAGCGATGAGAAATAAACGCTTATCATACGATATGGGTTGAATAAGAAGTAGCCTGTCTCAGAGATAGATAAATAAGAACAAGATCAATTTTCAACAGCTGTAAAATTTTATTATAGAAACCATTAAGATTGATGCCTTAATTACAAGATATTAGTCGTTTAATAGAAGTTAATTATAAGGTGCTTAAAAATTTTAATTTGTCACTTTTCACATTCCTGTCTTTATATGAAGCACATTTGTTGTTCCACAACTCCGGTGAAGTATGTTCCACAACTCCGGTGAAGTATGGTAGTCTTCAATAAATAAGGTTGTTTTCTGTATATTTCACTCCATGTCGCCCGTTTTCTGCCGCACTCATCCACTACCTTTTGGATATTGGCAACATCGTACGACACGCTTGGCGACACGGCGACATCGTGTGACGCAACTGGCGACACGGCCCAACAAGTGGCATGCGTCATTGTTACTTCCTACATGTCGCAGCGTGTTGCTTCGCTTGAAATACTCATTGCCGCATGCGTCAGTGCCGCATGCCATATGTTGCCCAGAAGTTGCCTCAGTGGAAACGTACCTTAATACTCGTTGTTTGTGAGGTTGGAAGGTAAGTTAGGGGAAGGGGGGGAGGCAAAAATATTCATCGGCCTAGGGCGCTAAAATCTTAAGTCAGGCCCTGGTCTTTCGTATACTTCTTTTTTATTTGTTAACAACAAATTGCAAGAACTAATACTTTAATATACAGTAATTAAAAGTACATTCTGTCTATAGTAATGTTAGTTCAGAAGTCGGTTGAATACAATGTTGAATGAGATGAACGTGGATGACTACCAAAAAGCATAAGGTCACAGATCAGTCATGAACTCATTAAAAAGTGTTGGAGTGTAGATCAGAAATACAAAACAAGTCAAGAAAATATTTAAAGAATGCAACATCTACCTCATCAGAATTTTACCTAATCAACTCTGCCTGGTTGCTAAGATACCTCTGCATCTATTCTGCTGACACTAATACCTTTAGACTATTCGCACTCGAATAGTTCATAGCTCTTTCACTTAATGGAAAATTGCAAGTCACTTAGGTGCTCACAAGATCTTGGTTATGGTGCACTCTACTCTTGTTAAAACATAAAACGTTGCAGGTACACTACCCCTTTCCCTTAACCGATCTTCACCAAAAACAATAGGCCTTGAGTCCTCTACAATTCATGGCTGTATGTAAAAAATTATTTGATTCTGTTTGAATTTGCGGCTGTTATCGTTTGCCATAGAAAAAATTCTACACACAGACACTTTTCAAAAAATGACTTTTTCATGTTTTGATGGTAGTACAATCAGAATCTGCTGTTATCTCGAACACGATTTTTTTCGGCAGGACCATACTTCCATTTCCTTATGGAACATGGAAGTAAAAAGTCGGTATGGAGAACCATACATGACTTCCATGTCCTAAAATTTATATTTCAAATCATTTAAATATTAACTAAGTGGATGCTTGAGTTCTGAAGAAATTACGTATCAGCTAAAATGGTACCCCCATATCAGGTGGGTGAAGACTATCCTCAACCTTTGTGAGGAAGGACTGTACTTTTGAATAAAATGTTTGTAGGTTGAACGAAGAGCTGGCCAAAGGGAGCTGCGATCTGATTCCTGTAATAAACTTAGGCTCTCGCTGCGAGTTATCGGCCGAGGGTGAATGATGACTATAGTGTTATCAAAGTCTTTCCTGTTAATACAAACTAGTCAATTTTCTTTTTTAAAATCGAGTCTTTCTTTCTTTCTTTCTTTCCATTCGTCTTCTGAATTCCGTATAATTATAAATTTCTCAGCAAAACATTTCTTCCTTAATACGTTTGTGTCTTCTGTTTAACACCCACCATTCTGATCCATGTCATAACGCTATATTCCACACAGGCTAGTAAATAACTAGTCATCAGTGAGGTCAAAATATTTTCCAGGAGGGGCAAACAATTTTCCAGAAGAGAAAAATATTTATATATTTTTCATACATACATACATGCATATATTAGTTTGTAATTCTTATATTATAACAGAAATAAATACACAGATTGTATTAATTTATTAAAACATTTATTGCTTCAAAATATGCATAAAATTAATGGCTTGTAAAAGTTAATGTTTGATCTCCATTAAGCAGTCCTCAAGTTTCCAAAGTTTTAATATTATTATGTCCGTAATCAAAACATCAGAGCAGGTTTTAGTGTAAATGAGGGTACACCATGGAAAAAAATCAACATTCCCTATGGAGCGTTGCTCAGAGTAAAGCTGCGAATCTACAGTGTACGTTTCACAGAACAAACACGCGGAAAAGAAGGTTCGCTCCGAAGTCTCTCATGGACCCTGAGCATCTTGCAAAGGGTTCACTCCCTAAAGACGAAAAGTCTGTCTATGAACCGTTCCTCTGTAAACACGTGCAGTTACACTACACAGCGATCCACAGGAAGCAAATCGCTGTCAACGCTGGACACCTTTTCGGTTTGCACACGTTGTGTTGATGTGGGTTTCGACACTTTCCATTTAAAAAGCGTGCAAACGTAAGAAAATAAAAATGAGTGAGGCCATAAATAACGCGAATTGTGTGTGTGCGCGCGCGCGCGTGTGTGTGTGTGTCTTGCCTGCCTTTTTATTGCAGTAATCACAACAATAAAACTTTGGGAACGTAAACATTACATAATTGAGATATGCTTGCCTGGCAGGAACGATATATTTTCACTCATATAAGATTTAAATTAAAATGAAATTATAAAAAGGTAAAAAGAATTTTTTTAAAAAACGCTTTTATTTAAAATTTATAAAATATTCAATGTACTAAACAGGCAAAAATAATGTTTCTTATACTAAGTAAATAATGATCCATGTACTACAAAGGAAAAAATAATTTAACTTTTAATCAAATCATCAAATACAATGAGAAATAATGAAAATAATGTTCGTTAATCAAACATTTTTGTAACATTAAGTATCACTAATAATAAAAGCGTGGGCGCCGAAGGAATGTTAATGTACCATGTTTACATCAATGTTTAATAAAAAATACCTATAATTGATACTATTTGTCCTACATTTAATTGATTATTAAAGAATTACATTTTTCAGAATATTCATATATATGTAAATTTTTTGTACAAGTACAATCGTGTGCGATTCCACAATTCACGTTGCATAAAGAGAATTGTGTGCTGTATAATTAAATTTGAAAGTATAGAAGATACTTGAAGATTCCTTTCCATTGAATGAAGTCATACATTTGTATCATCTTTAAATCAATGTTTAATAAAAAAGACCTCGAATTGATTGTTCTACATTTAATCGACAATTAAGGAATTTTATATTTCTTATATATGAATATTCTGAAAAATGTAATTCTTTAATAATCAATTAAATGTAGGACAAATAGTATCAATTATAGGTATTTTTTATTAAACATTGATGTAAACATGGTACATTAACATTCCTTCGGCGCCCACGCTTTTATTATTAGTGATACTTAATGTTACAAAAACTTTTGTTTAACGAACATTATTTTCATTATTTCTCATTTTATTTGATGATTTGATTAAAAGTTTAATTATTTTTTCCTTTGTAGTACATGGATCATTATTGTACTTAGTATAAGAAAAATTATTTTTGCCTTTTTAGTACATTGAATATTTTATAAATTTTAAATAAAAGCGTTTTTAAAAAAAAAATGTACCTTTTTTTTTATTTTAGTCTTTTTAGTCAAATTTATGGATAAATTAGATAATGGAAAATGAATGATTGGCAGCCAATAAACAATTATTTATGAAATAGATAGACTGATAAATAACTTTTTATTGTATATAATTTATATATGTATATATATAATCACATGATTAAAGTAATGTTACAATTGCATTCGTATATTGTAGGGTATTTACTATACAGTAGTATTTACAAAAAAATAGATACAAATGAATATAATTACAATAATTTACAGTATCATTATTATTATTTGATACATATTTTAACAATATTTATCTCGGATGAAGTGATCGCATTCTGTCCATTTCAGCTAACGCATCATTATTGCACGGTTTTTTTCCAAGAAGTTTTGTGTTATCTGTTTCTTCAATTTGAAGTCCTTCCAAAGATTTGACTCGACTAAGAGCGACATATGCCTGTCCTTCTGCAAACATTTTTGGTCCCAAATAAACAACCGCATGATCTACAGTACTGCCTTGCATCTTGTGCACTGTTGAAGCCCACGACAAGACCATTGGCAGCATTCTTCTTTCAACAGTGCCATAACTGAATTTTGCAGGAAATTGGACAGACATTGGATCAATTTTATGTATTTCATACCAAAGTCCACACGAACTGACGGTATGTCTTCTTTGTACACTTGTTCGCGGCGAAAATATGGCCATATGATTTCTGTGATAAATCCAATCGCACCATTCACAAGACCTTTATTAAGATCTATGTTTGAACGTAACATAATTTTGGCCCCTATAAAAATTTCCAACTCTTTTGGCATACCTCCTGTTTTATTGATCTCAGTCGGGATGATATTATCCAAATTTTTATCCTCCATGCTCCGAGTGGCATCCACTAGTGTATCTTGAGCTTTTATTACATTCATTGTGATTCCTTTACTTTTGAAATGGTTAATTACTGCCTGATTTAGTTTAAACACTTGCTCATTTGTAGGATAGATTCTTAGATCTCTTTCAATTGAAAACTCACCAGTCGCTTTATTACTGACTTTTTTCATTAATATCCCAATATGTTCAGCTGTAAGTTTTCCATTTCTTAAAGCGTTGAGAATATCAATAAAAGTTGTATCTCCTTGTTGTCTCATATTCCTAGTAAGTTCATGTAGAGTAAACAATCGCCACAAATGTGTTGCCGGCACTAGATGGAGAGGCTGGTGGAATACTTGACTTCCTCTGACAGGAGGTAGCTGCATTAGATCACCAAATAATATAACATTGATACCCCCGAAAAACTCATCACAATTCTTTAATTGCTTTAATCTTGAATCAATCATGCATAACATTTCGTAAGGTACCATTGATATTTCATCTATAAATATAAATTCAATATATTTCCACTGCAGACGCATTTGTCTTAAGTAAAGTCCAGTCAAAAGAGGCATTTGTAAAATCCTTCCATCTTTTTGAACGGGCAGCTTCAAAGTGCTGTGTAACGTAGAGCCTCCAACTAATAGTGCTGCTACTCCAGTTAGTGCACATACCTTTACAGCATTTTTTCCATAACATCTATTAACCTGATTTTTAAGAAGATGTAATGTGAAACTCTTTCCTGTTCCTGCATTTCCTGTAATGAATAATCGAATGCGATCTTTAATGCCGTTCATGATTTGGTCGTGAACGTTTCGCGTAATGAATGAAAACACTTCTCTTTGTCCAAAATTCATTGCTCGCTGGGCTTGTTGGAATTCATCTTCATTCATTGGTCGTTCTTGTACTTCTGCGTAATTATCAGAATCTGTATAAACAGGCTCTTCATTGAGTATCTCGAAAGCATGTACTTGATTCATTGCATTCTCGAGTTGTTGGTCTCGTTTTCTAAACAATTGCATGTGCTCGTTCATGCGTTTCATTTTTTCTTCTCGAGCCATAAATGCTTCTTTTGAATTATTGTAGTCTGCAAGCAATTCACTTTCAACACGATAAGGTAAGTATTCCAAAAGCATACTATAATAGTAATTTTCTGGATCATCTGATACCTTGAAGGAAGGTACCTGTACAACTGCTGGTTTATTTCTTATCAACATTTTACTATTGTCACTTAACGTGATAAATCGGTTTCTAGTTTGTACAACCTCATTTTCATACTGGTCAATGGATTCTTCATTTTCATCTTGTTTTTATTATAGTATGGTTCAAATCGCATTGCGAATTCGAGCAAACTCATGTTTTCAAAGTAGTAGTCGTTATGTTGAACAGGCCTTTTTTCGTATCGCTCAAATATATTTGCACAATACCCGATCCCACGGCCTAAAGCATCAAATTTGAACACCTTGTATCGCTGTTGAGGTTTTCGTGTATTGAGAAAAACACATTTTCTGGAACTTTCTCTTAAGTGAAGGTGGCATAATCTAAATACACATTCACATGCTGATACCTGTCTTTTCTGCAATATTCTCATACATATCTTGAACAATCTACGAGCAGTATCACTTTCTTCACGTTGTATTTCTTTAATTGCTTGCGCAATACCTGAATTCAGCTCTGTTGGCTCAGATTTCGATAAATATTTGCCAATGTAGTATGCTATTGCCTCATTTGATCCACAAGGTTGTATATCCATATTGCCTTTCCACATTTTTAATAAAATGGGATTGTAATTATTAATCCATCTATCTTCCTTACGACGCTTTAACAAACATATTCGACCCCCACTCCGAATAAAATCATCTGATGAATGAGCAACAATTTTAGTTTCAGCACATTCTTGACGAGGAAAACTGAATCTACATGTTGTATTATTCTTTTTACATGTGATTGTGTGTCGGTGGACTTGACATTTCATTACTAATTCGTGCAAATCTGATTCCTCTGATGGTAATTCACAAGAGCAAATTTTATCTATTCGACGTAAACCTTCTTCTGAATCGATTGTAGGATGATTTTCAATCCATACGATCATATGAAGATGAGGGCTCCCTCGATTTTGAAATTCAACTCGCCACCAAAAGTCTAGTAGTTTGCCTCCAAAAACACATCACAATTATTTCTCAAAAATTTGATTAATGCACTGACACGAAGCATAAAATGTCGAGAGACGATAACGTGATACTTTTCGATCAAACGTTGCGTTTCATGTATATCAAGATCGTTTGGATCCACATTTGGCCTTCCATCTGCAATCAACAATGCTTTTCTCATATCCAACCAATGTAAATCGTTGCAACTAAATGTTATAAAATAGTGAGGTGTGCCGATGCATTTAATCATTGCAATTAATTCATACAAAGCTTTTCGCCAGTAAGCTGCTGTAGCTCTTAAGTTTTTTAAGTATAAATGCACGTCTTCAACCATTCCACTTTCTTTTCTTTTATAAAATTGCTAAACTGCTATAATTGTTATTATTTAGACAAAGCTTTTCGTCATCACTGACATCTTCAGGTCTTAAACAACCTGACAACCTGACATCTTCAGGTTGTTTAAGACCTGAAGATGTCAGTGATGACGAAAAGCTTTGTCTAAATAATAACAATTATAGCAGTTAAGCAATTTTATAAAAGAAAAGTAAGGATGGCGGCTAATTTAAACAATACGGAGAATAAAACATTCCACTTTCACCTTCAATTTTTTTTCCACAAGCTGAAATAGTAGACCTTACACGTTCACTCTCAAACATGGATAATGCATAGAAAAGATAATCATTTCTTTGGAATCTTGTATCTTTTCCGAGAATTCTAAACTGAAAGTAACCCAAATGGCTAATTTTCACTCGTCTTGAAGGTTCTTTTAACCCATTGATTCCAAATGGGAAAAGATAAAACCAACTAAATTCTTCTGCTTTCAGTTCATGGCAAACATTAACAATGTTATCTTTTGTTTTTCGAATAATTTTATTCAATTCATTTGATAATTCGTATTGTTGTTCGACATCTGGTTCCCCAAAATCGATTGGAGCCATAACACTTCTTTGTACTAATACGTGTTCTGGTTGTTCAGAGGGCGCATCTCTAGCTGTCGAATACATGTTTTCTTCTTCTCTTTCCTCGTATTCTCTTACACGTTCCAAGACAGGGTCATATTTTATATTAACTTTTATATAATTTATCGTGAATTGTTGATTTTGTGAACCTATTGATTGCTTACATACGCGTTCAAATTCTGGAATTGTATCGCATTCAATTATACAAGCTCTGCCAAGATCATGTATAACACTCTCACCGTTTAGACCGCAAGAATGTGAATCCGTAAGATAAAATTTGTTATCATAATACATTACCCCAATAGATTTTGATGATGAAATTAAGATTCCAGCTTGATGATAATTGAATAATGTAAGCAACCCTTTATTCAACGTCATTTCAATTCCATATTGATTTTGATCATCTTGGACGTTTCCAAAGATTTCAGTGTCATCATTATATTCTATAGAAAAATTCATATCATGCATGATGAAATCTTCTTTAATTACGCCGAAGTTACGCACATCTAAGTATCCATCTTCGCAAATAGGATTGTTTCACCGTCTGATTGTTCGCCGTTAATTTTCTAATTTGTCTATAAATTTCATCTCCTGCAAACATGTTTGCATCTAGAGTATTTGTAGACCATCGTTTTGGTGGGTATATGTATGCTTTTACTATGTTTGCTAATGTCATTGCACAACATTGAATACCTGCATAGCCTGAAGTGAACACTGCTGGATTATATTGGTTCCATGAAGCTCGTACAATTTTCGATTCATTATTAATCTGCATATAAGCATTAACTTGACTTGGTTGTGGCTCAAAAGCATTTCTAGAGCATTGTTGTCCAAACGAAGCGTTGCATTGATTCTGTTGTTGATGTAATACTTGATTATATTGTTGTTCAAACAAACGTTGTTGATAAGTTTCTTTGTTATGAGTGAGATATCCATTATTTTCTTCATTTTGATTCTGTTGTTGATCTAAAAGTTTATTAGATTGTTGTTGAAACGTTCTTGCAGATATAACTTCATTTATATTAACGTCACTATAACTCTTTTCATTTACTGTATTTAGATCATTATTCATATTGATGTCAATATTATTTATATGAAGGTCGATGTAACTCAAAGTAAACAATTTATTTTTAGATCCGGTCGATCTTCTAATTATACGTTCAAGTTCTGCAAGGGTATCGCATTCAATTATACATGCTTTGCCAAGATCTGGTCTTGCACTTACGCCTTTTGGACCACATGAATGAGAATCAGAAAAATATAATTTTTCGTTGTAGTGTATTACTCCGAAAGATTTGGATAATGCAATCAAAATTCCAGCTTGATGATGTTTAAATAATGCTAGCAAGGCTTCATTCAGCGTCATTCCATTATTGTTCTTATTTAAATTATTTTGTACATTTCCAAAAATATTAGTGTGTTCCTCATATTCCAAAGAGAAATTAAAATTATATATAATTAGACTTTGTTTTATTACAGAAAAATTACGTATCTCTAAATATCCATCTTCGTTAATAGGAAATGCAGTTGGGTCATTTTCTGTTAATTCTCTAATTTGTTTACGATCTCCTTCAATCATGTTCATTATCTAAAGTATTTGAAGACCAATTTGTGGGTGGATAAATAAATGCTCTTACGATATTAGCAAGTGTCATTGCACAACACTGAACACCTGCATAACCTGAGGTAAACACATCTCGATTATCTTGACTCCAGGATGCTCGTACAATCCTTGATACTTCATTAATTCTTTTATAAAAATGATGCTCTTGATTAATTACTTCATTCAATTGTTGTTGTGGTTTTTCAAATACTCTTGCCAAATCCTCTACATTCATGCGTACATGTTTATCAATTTTCACATCTTTATACAGTGGATTATTATGTATCAACCATTTTAATGCATCATAAACTTTTTCACGTGATATAGAGAATTCTCTAATAATATTCAAGTCCACAAGATGTTCAGTAACTATCACTATTCCAGCATTACTTGAAGATCTTGGAAGCATATCTGGTAGTTTATCGCTGATTTCAAATATGTCTTGAGTAAACAATACTGCTTGGCCTCGAAAGCCGTATTGTCCAAATTGCCCATCAAATTTTAAAATTTTAACAAATGGCATTATTCTTGATAACAATCGTTGTTCACATTGAGAAAGTTGTTTTAAGATATCAGGTTGTACACCAGGATCCAAACAATTCCAGTAAGCTTTTGAAGGACACGTTCTCTTATTACTGGTAATATGTGTTTTACATCTATGACAAAGAAGTAGAATTGATTTTTGTTTGAGTTCATCAGGCAAATATGATTCTGCTGCTACACTTGGTCGGCATGTTGCAACTTGATTTGGATAGCACCGTTTTGTACAAACTTCACATATTTTATCACAAAATTTATTAATAGTGTCATAGAATATTTTCAAATGAGTATTCAACTGAGCACTTGCTTGTGAATATGTGACTCTTCGCTTCTCTAATCGAGTTTCTCGTTGTTGCAATGTTTCTGTGGCTCTTATTTGTGCATGATACAAACGATCATGCTCTAATCGTGCTTCTCGTTGTTCTGGTAATTCGTTTTGTAATCTCTGTGACTTACACATTTTGTATCGCATTAATCTTGCTTCTTTTTCTTCAACTGTTTCAGAAGCTACCATTAATGAAAAGCATCTTCGGCGGGTTTCCAACCTAGCTTTCTTTGTCTGAATATCTTCATTGTTTAAATTCTCCATTTTTTTACGTCGCATTTTTTCCAACCGCCTCTTTCTCTGAGTAGTCGTTTCTGTTCGACTCATTTTTTAACACCTAGAAATTTGAATTAATATTTTTGTACACAGTATAATAAAAATTAAAATTTAGGTAACTTGAGTTTACAATGAAAATGCTAAACTTATACATATGTTATTCAAGTATAATATATGTAATTAGTAAAATAGTATAACTCCTATTTCATTATAAAACTTGAAATTGAAACGTTTCGTACCAATTAAAATATTGAAAGTACATCATATAATGTAGGCAAAACGACATAACTCCTCTTTCATTGGAAAATTTCAAAGTGAAACGTTTTGTACAAAGTAAAATTACTTACCGTTATTTGGAATCACGTACAGTTTCACCAAACTGATTTAAATTTTAATTGCTCCACTAAGCCTAAAAGTATCCTGCCCCCCTTACGAAAATGTTTGCCGGCCGCTGGTACAGATGACACAGTAAGTTTGTATTAACGTAGATACAGCAAGTCAAAAACCAACTGCCATTATTCATTTTTCATTTCACATACATATTTCCAACGGTTGATACTGGAGGTTAAAGTCTTTAGTTATACGCATTGTTTACAATTAAGGACTCGGAATCGAACGTCAGACGGGTTTAGGTGTACAGTGAACCGGAGTTAAATTATAATCGAGTGATAAAACTATATAGTGAATTGTTAAAGTAATAATAAATGAATTATGTAGTGGAAACAACCAAAAAGGAATATAAAAGTGTGAATTTAAAAAGGAACGTATTGTGACATTAATCAAATTTTAAAAATTTTGAAGTGTTAACTTCTTATAGCAGAGGAGAGGGAAAAAATTTACACGGGAGAGAATCCGTAGAATGTGACGTCATCAGAATGGAATGCGAGAGAATCCGTAACAATTTCCCCCTCTCTGTTTACATGTTCATGTTTCATATATCACTCTTTGTTTTTTTAGTAATATTTTTTATTCCGTATTTATACGCACTGTTAGGTATTTATTTCGCACTTTTCCGTTAATTTACGCACTTTTTAAGGTTTATTAATTTAAAGTTTGAATTTTGTGCGCGGTCAAATGTAACATCGCGTGTTCGATCCCACGCGCGTTTTCGTCTTTCTCGCTCATAGATTCGATATTTATAAAAGCTATTTGTACAATGTTTAACCTTATTTACTACTTACACTACTTATAGTTATTTTACATAAACGTCATTTTTTCGTCTTTTTGTCATTTACGGGATATTAGTACTGTCTTTAGTCGTTGTATTTGTATTCATCGTTCAATTAGTTAATTGTGTGTGTTGTTCTTTAGTCCAACTTCTGTTATTTTTTGTTCTGTGTATTAGTTGGCTATTATTTCGTAGTTTTGGTATCTCGTCTGTATCTTGTATGTTTTATTATTGCTCGTCTCTCTCGGAATTATTAATTTGCTTGATTTTATTTCCACTGATTTGTTAGTTTCTGTTTATTTCCTCAAATCTTTATCCCTGTGTTTGGAATTTTCGGGTCAACTTGTACTTTTGTTTATCAAACGTTCAACTGTTTATTTTAGAGACATTTCGAGATGTTACATATGCCTCATCTTCAAGGTTGATAATTTTCTACCACGTGTGGCTAATAAAAGGAAATTATGGAGTGCTTTTTGTGCAATTCTTTAGTAGATAAACCTGGGTTTAGAGAAAAAAGGGAAAAAATTAAAAAATTTACTCCGGACATCTGGAATTCATGTAAACTTTACTTGAAATCACGTCATAAATACAGCGACGTTATATTTCCCGAAAGTTATGACGATGAAATTATTGGTTACCATTCCTCCTGCTACAAGGAATTCAATGTAACAAAAAAGTATTTGTTGAATGAAAGGTAAGTCTAATATGCATTGTACGTAAATGTTTAAACATTTAGTAATTATTTTCTTAAGTTGTAACGTAATTTTTAACGGTAATTTTTTAATAAATTATCTTTTTGAAATGATGTACTTTTCATTTAATTTGAAATGGTATTTTTAAGTTAACACTTCTGTCGACAATCCCACGACAGCCAGATTTTTTTTAACGGTTATTATAAACTAACCTGTGACACTATATATACTAGCGAACTATTTTTTTACAAACACTGAACTATCACACAATAACACTGTTGTAATTTTTTTGTTAGTTGTTATTCATTATTTTTGTGTGTTTAATTTTAAGAAGTGTAGTA
Organism: Magicicada septendecula; assembly: GCA_034769895.1. Taxonomy (NCBI): domain Eukaryota; kingdom Metazoa; phylum Arthropoda; class Insecta; order Hemiptera; family Cicadidae; genus Magicicada; species Magicicada septendecula. The sequence continues at coordinate 41,075,624 of CM068370.1, read as the reverse complement.
TTAATTAACCTAAAAAAGACCGTATCTGAGATCGAAAACTTTCAATAGTGCCATATACCAAGCCAGGGTAATTCATATTAAGAATTATTTATTTATTTTAATTTTAGAAGAGAAAAATTCAAAGTGAAACGTTTTTTACAAAGTAAAATTACTTTGCGCGTGATCGAAAATGGGAACCGGTGAGTTTCCATAGATACTACTTCTTTGTTGTCAATAACGTAGCACATATAAAACTTCGCTTATGAATGCGACTACATTTAACTTATAGTCTGTACATTGGTAAATGTATGTAGGCTATGTATTTTTTTCATAATATTGTATTGTCACGTGATTCAAGTGTGTATGCAAAATTTCAAGTCGCTAGCACATCGGGAAGTGTGCGAAAATTCGATTTAAAAAATCACCCGAGACCGACACGAAAAGCAAGTTAAATAAAAGCGTTTAATAATAAAAAATATAATTTTGTTAAAATGAAATGAAATGTTTCCATAGAAACTACTTCTTTGTTGTCATTAACGTATTACACATATAAAACTTATAAAATTTACTTCCTCCATCATCAAATACCATTTTAATTTATTACAAAAATTACCCTCTCCTCCCTTCAACTACCCTTTTCATTTATAGATATTTCATCTACTTTTCTACAGTGGATTATTATGACCTTCTTTTCAGGATACTTTATTTATCAAAATTAAGCAATTTACTCTTGTAAAAACGTAAAACGTTGCAGGTAAATTACCCCTTTCCCGTAACCGATCTTCACCAAAATCAACAGGCAAAAGAATTTTACAAAAAAAATCGACTACAAGTTTTGTGCAAGCCACTTGTTGAAAATTGTTTCACTCATCTTTTCCATGGATTTCAAAATCAACCTCCCAAGAAAACAAAATGACCTAATGACTTCAGTCTCCGTTAGTTATTTACTGTACCGTTTTCAAAATACTATTCAATATACAAGCTATTATATATTTCAAATGAAAACCTTAAAAGTCCGATGAAGATTCAAAAAATGAAGCGAGTGACATGGACAAGGGAGCAACAGTGACCAGTGTTACGTATGGAGATCTCTCAAGAATCAACTTCACCCTGCGATCAGGAGTAAACGACGTGGACTTCTGACTTCAGGTGTTTTGCTCCTTCTTGACAATGCCCGACCCCATACTGCCCATTCAACTGTTACCACAATCCAGTTTGAGTGTCTTACACGCCCGCCCTATTTACCAAACCTCGCCCGTAGTGATTTTTACGTCTTCGGACCGCTGAAAGAGGCGATGGCATTTCCGTTCCGATGAAGAGGTGAAAAACCCGGTGCACGAGTGGCTAAAGTCGCAACCAAAACACTTCTTTTCAAGAGGTATCCCCAAACTTCCGAAACGCTGGAATACGTTCATTGCACGTCATGGGGACTACACTGAGAAATGGGGTACATATATTTCTTCCGTATTTAATAAAATTCCGTATAAAAAATAATTAAGGCTTTCATTTGAAACTCCCTCGTATGTTGCGGTACAGAGTTTTTTACGAAATTTCATAATTTCCATATTACAAAAAAATTATTTTTAATATTGTACAATGCAAGAATGAAGAATTTGTACTAAATTTTGTGTAAAGAACTGAATTGTAAAGACTGTGGGTATACATAGTCTGCCATCCCATTCCTGTAAAAGATTGATTAAACAGTCCCAATCGTGCACACACTGCTCTAACTTGATAAGTATTGCAGAAGGTTTTTCGCGGATCTGGTAGCAAATGGTAAAATAGCTTCTACGTGAATGAGTTAAGATTTTGGTAGAAACACGAAGACTGTTGTGGTCGAAGAATTTTAATCACTGCGGTCAATAAAGAGTACAATTGGGCAACTGGAGATTTTACGTCAGTTGCGTGAAACTATTCGTAGAAACCGGCCAAGATAGTTTACGTAAATTGCCCCATAATGAAGCATCAGCACACGTCTCACAGCGTGCACAAGCCGTTTAAGCCAAAAGAAATATCGTACTGATAACTAAACCACCAAAATCGCCATGCGACTTTTTCTTTTCTCGATATGACATGATAGGACGTTTTGACGACTGTTGAAGAAATAAAACAAAAATCAAACTGAATAAAGTAAAAACAAAATCATCTCCTCGTGGTGGACAGCGGCCAAAGCCAGTGGTGGCTGACGTAGGTGGGGACTGAGTGACTCCCGAGATAAGGAGCCCCCCTTTCAATGGTATCTCATGAGAGCGGATGAGGAGGTACAGGTTCAGGGCACCTTTCTGCCCTTGTGATACTAAACTGTCTCTATAGTGAGCCAAAATAGTCAATGGCATGGAGATGGAAAAGTTAACAGGATACCACACCATTAAAGATCTTGGAAATTTTCTTAGTACTGTACAGTGTGGTCCTCTATGTTATAAATGAATTCGGAGGTAAAATTGTCCCCACTCCCGCAGATCAAAGACATGGAAACGGAAAAGGTCACAGGATAACAATCGACTAAAGATCTTTGAGATTTTCTTAGTGGCGTAAAGTGTGGTCCTCTATGTTATAAATGAATTTCGGAGGTAAAATCCTTCCCCACTCCCGCAGATCAAAGACATGGAGACGGAAAAGGTCACAGGATACCACTCCACTAAAGATCTTTGAGATTTTCTTAGTAGCGTAAAGTGTGGTCCTCTATGTTATAAATGAATTTCGGAGGTAAAATCCTTCCATCTCCCCGTAGGATCTCCAGGAGTGGACTACGTCGAGACGAGGCAACAGAGAGTTTGAATATCATCAAGGGCAGGAAGAGAATGCGGCAAAAACAAGGTAATGTGATTGTAGCAACACTGGAACGGCTGGTAAATGGAAAGCGGAGTATAGAACAGAGGAGAGGCCAGATGCTAGACGATATACGGATGCCATATCGTGAAATTAAGAGATTAGACCAGGACAGGAAAGCATGGAGGGAGCATGCCCCGTAAGACCTGTCCTTGGGGAGAGTTGATCACGGATAGTCGTAACTTTTTATTACATAATATTTAATAAAAACGAAAGTAACAGTGTTTCGCAGGGCCCGACATACCATTAGGCTGAGGAGGCTGTAGCCTAGGGCGCAAGATTTGTTGGGGAGGTGGCGCTAAAACTTAAGAGAACAAAAAATTAAAAAATCATGTTGCATTGTATATATTTTTTTTCATCGTGTCGTTCCCGAAATCACATCATTTCAAGTGCAAAATCTCTTTTAATCGCAAAAATATTTTTTTAGTAAAATAGTTGGTTCATTTGAAATTGCAAAAGCCAGAAAAATAAGATTTGAGTACACAAATAATGGACATAAAAATTACTTGAAAAATGTATGTTCTCAACGATTTGATTTACTTTGTGTAAACGTTAAGTCTTTACTTATGGGTCTTTTGTAATATTCTCGTGACTTATTATAATTTGTCAACGTGTTTGTGATATTGTAATAAATAAATTTACGTGATTAAAAGGGACACAAGATTAACTTTTGTTTATACAACCCACATATTCCAAAACAATAAGTAGTCTATAACATATGAGTAAATAAATCGTGCCTAATACTCATTGTTTGTGAGGTTGGAAGGAAAGTTGGGGGGGGGGGGGAGGCGAAAATATTCATCAGCCTAGGGCGCTAAAATCTTAAGTCAGGCCCTGGTCTTTCGTATACTTCTTTTTTATTTGTTAACAACAAATTACAAGAACTAATATTTTAATATACAGTAATTAAAAGTACATTCTGTCTATAGTAATGTTAGTTCAGAAGTCGGTTGAATACAGTGTTGAATGAGATGAACGTGGATGACTACCAAAAAGCATAAGGTCACAGATCAGTCATGAACTCATTAAAAAGTGTTGGAGTGTAGATCAGAAATACAAAACAAGTCAAGAAAATATTTAAAGAATGCAACATCTACCTCATGAGAATTTTACCTAATCAACTCTTCCTGGTTGCTAAGATACCTCTGCATCTATTCTGCTGTCACTAATACCCTTAGACTATTCGCACTGGAATAGTTCATAGCTCTTTCACTTAATGGAAAATTGCAAGTCACTTAGGTGCTCACAAGAATTGTTTCATTGTGTCATGTTTCTTGGAATCCAATTCGATAATAAAAAACAACAATACACATTTTGGCATGATAACACACACAGTTCTACAGAAAGAGACAAGAGATCACATCGCTATGTTTGTTATCTGGTGGAAACCACATAAGGAAAAAATAAAATTAATTAAAAGTACAAAACAAAGAAAAACCGACCACATCAAGATAAAATTAGTTTTCGGAGAACTAGTCGTATGACAATTAGTCGAGAATGCATTTTGGATTTTAAGGGCCGTTGTTATTGGACGGCAATGACAAGGCAGTAATAATGTATAACCTAACATAAACACGTTATAATTATTAAAACTTAAAGAAACGCCGACTGCGAAGACAACGAATTTTTATTGAAAATCAAAGTACCTCTAGAAAAGAAAGTATTCATGAAAAACAATACTTTGTTCTGATGCTATCACGGCCGACGTTAACATTGTTCAAAGTGGCATTAGTCGGGATATTAGGCCGTGGTCTAAGATATTAACTACAGATGTTTCGGCTTTGCCACCGGAGGCCATCATCAGAAGGTCTACAGAACATAGCCTTAGGGCCGAAACATAGTCTACTTCTGTACTGGGGTTATTTGGCAAATAACTGCCAAAACAATTTTACGCTGAAGATGGTCCCCTATGACGAGGCCGAAACGTCTGTAGTTAATATCTTTAGACCACGGCCTAATATCCCGACTAATGCCACTTTGAACAGGACAAAATGTTATTCACTGGACTGAATATTAATCTAAGGATATCAATTAAACCTTTTAATGTTATTTTCATTAAAATTGTTCAACAGACTTTCAAACACTATTCTGATCAGTATTTTCCTGTATAGTGTTCTGCTGAAGGAATTGTACCGCACCGCTGGATGACGACGTGACGCCTTGCACCTAGGCCTATATTGGTGCTGCAGATTTACGTAACGCTGTAGAGTATTATAGGTCATGAGAGATTCCTCCCTTTGCTCGACTGTGTTACTGGACTAGCAACCGGCACGTTGCGTTCAATGTCAACTTTGACCCAGTCTACAGATTGTTCTTGGCCCCTATAACTACGGAAACTATCTCGGCACGCCGCCCGGAAAATGGAAGATTATTCTGGAATCTCAACAGCGTATGAATATAAGCATTCAGTGGCCGGCTCAGTTCAGTTTAGGTCTGGCGATATTACAGTGCGGAATGTTAGTTATTGTTGCGGACTAGTGGAAACTGATTGCTGTGATAATTAGTGCGAAACTGTAATAAGTTGACATTTATTTATTGTAATTGTTGGACAAATTTAACATGAATTATAGTATAAGATTATCTTTTTTTGATTTATAACTGCTGTTTGTGACTAGTGAATTCAAGTTTGTAATTACTAACTTCCCCAGGCCAGTCGCATCCAAGCGGCTGAAATGAGATTTTTCAGGCACGTGGCAGGGTATACTCTCCATGGTCATAGAAGAAACACAGACATACAGCAGGAACTAAATATTATGAGTAGACTCTACAGGATCGCTCAGTATCGGCTGAATTGGTGGGAACATCTTTGCCGAATGGATGACTGCCACATCACCAAACAACTCTGGAACTATAAGCCGAGGGGACGGAGAGGTGTGGAACGTCCGAGGAAGCGCTGGAGTGACCAGCTCTAATCTTTGTCTATTTGAGACCGGAACAAACCATCCTCCGTTTAATCCTTGAAGATGATGATGATGAAGATGATGAATTAGTAACTCCATTGGTGTCAGATATTCTTTTTCCAATGAACAACGCGCCGATCGATGTGATCGTCGTAACAATAGTCTATCAAACACCTTATCATAACAAAAAATGTTATAATGCTGATAAATTTAATTATTTCCAACTAGGTTAAATATGTTTCAAAGCGATCGAACCTATGGTAAACGATCCCAAGGCATTTGCTAAAGTAACTTGTTTGATGAAATAGCGCTTTTCTTCAGATATTGGCTTTTATTATGTCACGCAGTATGACCTACTGTACCACAATCCGGAGATGTATCATTCATACAGACAGGCGAAAACAACGGATATGACACAGAAGGTACGGTACAGATAACGAATTCGATTCATCGAAAGACGTAAACGCATAACGTGAATCGACAAGGTGCAAGTCGTCTCCGTCATACGCGGATTAATTTGTTATCATCACTCCTGATCTGAATTGCGTTTCAATAAAAATTTCATACGAAATACAAGTAACAAAGAAACAAATTTCATACGAAATACAAGTAGCAAAGAAACAAATTTCATACGAAATACAAGTAGCAAAGAAACAAATTTCATACGAAATACAAGTAGCAAAGAAACAAATTTTAAAATGTTTTCCGCTGCATCGAGATGTTCACACGTGGAGAGTAGCGTTGTCTACTGTGATTTCTCCCGGGGGAACACTTCCAGGGTTCTTCCAGGGTTATCAACACTTGTTTTATCTATTAAATACAATTGTAATATTTATAGTATATGTAACAAAGAATTAGAGCAGTGTAGTAAGGTTACACGTATGTCTGGAGGCACGCGGTTCACTATTCAGGAACACGCCAGAAAAAATAAGAATGGTAGGTAAATAACGTAGGTCTGAGTAAACAGTATCAATCAGGTGGCGTATCTAGAATTTGGCCTGGTGGGCGGGGGAGGTCCGATCGAGTTGGCTTCATACAAAGGAAAAAACAAGTTAAGATTAATCGACATTACTCTCTTTAAAGTTTTGTAGTAACATCCTGAAATAAATCCCATTAAAGTAAACGGTAATAACACAATAAAAATGCGTTTTATTGAAACATTGTTTACAAAACACTTATTGACTGAATTGATTTTCCTATGTTTTATATTTCAAACGTAGACAAAAATGCTGCGTAATAAACCTGTTTTTATATTTAAAAGAGAGTTACTACTATATCAGTCTACACAGCTGGAAAAAAATAATAAAGTAGGCTAAAAATTAAGAGCTTAACAAAATTCGTCAACTTTTTCGACCTTCTGGGGGAGGAGTCAAGTCCCCCCCGTAAATACGCCCCTGGTAGGGATACCTACACGTATCACTGGAGGCACACGGTTGATTATTCAAGGTCACGACAGAAAAAAATAAGTAACTGTGGATAAATAATGTAGGCTCGACATTATCAAAAAGGAAAATTCAGGAGACGTTTTAACAATTCACGGATAAGGGACGAAAGTGATGTTTCAATATTGGATATGGAAACTGCCGAAGTACCCTTCCCTTACTATTTTGACAACAGGGGTGAATGGGTCTATCCTTCATCCGAGGGAACAGAGTACAGCAGACTGATTAGTGAGCTGACAACTCTGGTAAATATAGACTCTAGTGTAGATATGTTGAAAGCACACAGCGAGTTCAACCTCCTCGTTACAAATTGTTTTTAAATTCTTGGATTTCGTTGTCCATGTCGTGTCCATTACTTAACTAAATGTAATTAATTCACTACCGACTCGGAACACAAAGTTTTTTTATGGGTAAAAACGTAAAGGTTTTACCTTTACAGCCTGAACCAGTTTTCGCTTTTAAAAACCTTCTTCAGAGGCTGCCGCTGGAAGCACTGTCCGTCTTGTTCTTGGCGACGGTATCGACTTTAGAAAGATCGATGTTGCGTGTGTGGGGTGTGATATGTTCGAATAATGCGTGTGATTTGAATTGTGTCTGTTCGTTTAGGATGTCGTTTTTATGTGTTTTCGTGTGTTTGTATATTTCCAATTGTTCAAGAGTGTCTATTGGCGACGGTATCGACTTTTGAAACATCGATGATGTGTGTGTGTTCAAATCACACGCATTATTCGAACATATCACACCCCGCACACACGCAACATCGATCTTTCAAAAGTCGATACCGTCGCCAATTACAAACTGAACTGCTCAGATTGCAACAAATTCTACATAGGCCAGACAGCATGTAGCTTGAAACAAAAATACATTGAACACACAAAGGCACTACACTCCACTACAGAATCCACCTTTGCAAACTACCTCATTGAAGCAAACCACACATACAAAAACATCGACAATAACATGAACATTCTACACGTACACACAAAAGGCCGAAAACTAGACACTCTTGAACAATTGGAAGTATACAACACACGAAAACTCATAAAAACGACATCCTAAACGAACAGACACAATTCAAATCACACGAATTATTCGAACATATCACACCCCATACACACACAAACACAACATCGATCCTTCAAAAGTCGATATCGTCGCCAAGAACAAGACGAACAGTGCTCCCAGCGGCAGCCTCTGAAGAAGGTTTTAAAAGCGAAAACTGGTTCAAAAAACCCAGATGTTGTGGTTATATGTGTAGAATTGTAACAAGTGCTTTTTTGTCCTGAGTTAACCCATTCTAAAATGTTTTATCAAAGGCAATATTCTTGTTATAATTTAGCAATACATGAAAGTGCAGTTAATCAAGCATTCTGTTGTTTCTGGCATCAGAGTGTTGCAAAAAGGGGAGCTGCAGAAATATCCTCAATTTTGGAATACATCAATGAAAAATTTACGAATTTGCTTCACGGTAAATCACGACATTTGATAATTTGAGCGGATAGATGTATTGGCCAAAATAACAATTGGCGGATGGTGGCTCTACTACACACTTAATCATACAAAATTTTTTACTACTGTTGAACAGAAGTTCCTAATAACAGGGCACAGTTTTCTGCCCTGTGATAGAGACTTTGCTTTGATTGAAAGAGCAAAAAACAATTTTTTAATCTATGAGCCAAAAAAAAATTCAGTTTGCATAATGAATACTGATGATTTCAAGGACATGAGTATTACCGAAAATTCTCTGTACAAATATAAATTCACGATAACTGAATATGTTGGCTACAGATGACATCAGACGATCCAACGACTCTCAGAGCTAGGATGAGCCACAGTGTTTTACGCTGGACGACACATCACTTAACCAAAAAAATAAAAGGACGAACAGCCAGAAATAATCCTCCTGTCTCTGTGGCTCAGTTGCCAAGTTTGTACTGGACCGCTGTCTATAAAGGCTGCTACAAAAAAAGATTTAATGGACCAGTGCAATTATATTACCAAAGAATGCAGAATTTTTTATTAAAATTTGTTATCTGATGAAACATGAGCTGTTTTTTCATTATACCGTGACAGTAAAAACTGGGAAATTATTAATTTAACTTCACTTAGAAATGAAAATGACAATTTAAATTTAACAGTAGATTATAATTTAATTTTCACATATTGTTTACCAATAGAGTATAGTTAATGCATTATTATTTAAGAACTAATTACATTTTAAAGGTATATTTTTATTTTGAATAAAAAATCTATTTTGAAGTGTACAAAAATGTAATACTGAAAACCAAAAATGTGTATATCTTGAATTTCATACTTTTATATTATATTTTATGTGGCAAATAAAGTAGGTTTTCAAGTTAAAAAATTGAACATCGCCTTTTTTTATAAAACCTTTTCCTCTTTCCTATTGAATGAACAACGTTGTAACCAACATAATGTGTCGCTGGTTACAACGTTGTTCCAGTTTTATAATTAGTATTCTTCTTGTTTCTTCAAAATTAGTTTATAAATTAAGTAAAAATTTATAAGTTTATTTATTCTATTCATTTTCAAGTTTTTATGTAACACAAAAAAAGTAAAAAGAAGTTATTGCTCTAAAATAAACAATATATTTAGTATTTGTAAAATTTAGTTTTTGATGGTTACAACGTTGTTCGAGGGGACGATTCTTAATTCTTTGTACCAGTGGAATAACTCTGAATTTTCCATTGAATGTGTATCCTAAATATTATTTCATTAAATGTCGTTTTATTGTGTTTCAGGTTGTGACAATACTGGCGCCATCAGACTTTGACGAAACTATGCAGTATCTGTGGAAGGATCAATAAAACAACACCATTATTTTTATTCATTTGTTAACTTAACTAGAAGTTCAAAAACAGAAAATAAACAAAACTCACTGTACTGTTGTTAATTTATTTGTATTTGTTAGGAATCCAAAAATCCAAAAAGATAGGGAATATGTAAAGAAAAATTCTACTGATGATTTCGTGTGTGGATTTAAGTTGGAGAGAGGATATTTAATAATGTAGGGTGTAATCTGAGGTCTGACAGCTCTGAAAAAAAATAATAATAGAAATCAGACAACTGTGGTAGAGATTATAGTTTTTGATCTTGGATCACTTTAAGACACAAGCTATGATAACCGATTATCGCAGTTATAATTCAGACAGGAAATCAGGTTCAGCCAATTTCAGTCAGACAGGATACGTGACGGTGTAAACTATATATTTTATATATTTGGATTTATTAATGTCTTACAGCCGAAACTGCACTGTGTAATTAAAAGAATATTAGCTAAAGCCTGAATAGCAACAATAAAGTATCAAACTTGTGCAGAATAGGTAGATGGAATTATGCAAACCTGAATACTGGACATAATAGAAGACAGGCACATCAAGTGAAGACATAATGGATAACGGACGCCTCAGAATATTTAAATAATATCAGAATATTTAAATAACTTTGTTCAATTTCAGTAGCAGAAAAGCTCACAGAAATGATGACACTATACTGGCCATTCTCTCTTCTAGGTTAGCAGCCCATAGGCTGGTTGGCAGCAGCTCGCCATTCTTCACGCTTCTCTGCTTTTCTTTTAAACTCACAATATGATGTCCAGTCCATATCGACCACAAACTGTTTCATGTAGTCTAAACGGGGTCGTCCTATGTGATTCTTCCTTTCAATTGTTCCCGCTATTATTCTCTTAACCAACCCATTGTGTCGTATATATGCCCTACAAACGTAGCTCTTCAGACTTTTAAATTTCGTAGAAAGCTCTCCTCCCCCTGAGCTCTTTTAAAGCCTTCCTCATTCGTTATCTTCTCCCTCCAGCTTATCTTGAATATTCTTCTGTAGCACCAGGTCTCAAATGCTTGGAGTCTTGTCTTGTCACTTTCACTGGCCATTGAAATATCTAATTTCATGAAGATTTTTGAAGTAATGAAGATTTAACTTGCAATACAAGAAAACCTCATATAATAAAAGTGTACATGCAAACAACAAGTGCTTTGTATACAATAATTAAAGAAATACTTGGTACTGTAGAAAATTTATTCGTAACAAAATTAAACAAATTTTGTTAATCGTGATGCGTGAATTTAGTGTAAAGGAAGAAGAGATATCCAGCCGGGTTTTTCATTCGTTATATAGGAAGGATAACGATATCTTACTATATTAGTAGAATTAGTCGAAATACTACTATTATTTTCATCATAGGTTTCAAAAAATTTAAAGTTTTTCATAAACACTAATTGAATTGTTAGGTATAAAAAGTAAAACCACAGTCATTAAGATTAGGGACACAGATCAGCTAATCAGTAACAACGGAAAATAATAAGAAAACTGCAGCAGGTGTTTACTAAGCTATCTTAGTACTAAAATTATTTGCAGCACTGTTTATTTTAGTCACTGACACACGCCTTTGTAAAAGGAACCGGAATATTCATTATTTTATAGCTATTTAACTAACTGCAGTCTATACGCCCTTTTAAAACAAATTGATAGACCTACATTTAAAGAATATGAAACATTGAAAAAATCAAAATGACCGAAATCGTGACTTATGCCCTTTTAAAAAGGATCGATTCATATTTGGTTTTGTTCTGAGTGTAGGCCTACATATTAAAAATAATTTTATAATTAATTAGAATACAGAAGTCATGTATGGTTCTCCATACCGATATTTAATTTTATTGATCTCATTAATAACTAGTATTAGTAATAGTGACCAACCCAATGTGTTTATGTAAAGTTTCATTTTTATTATTTCGTTGTAATAAATAATTGTACAATTTCACTTCCAAGTCGACTAATTTCCAAATTGTCTTTTTCAAATCTAACCAATATACACACGGCCGTGCTTATAGTTTTATTATTAGCTGGACTAAAGACAAGAGTTTTCCCGAGCGACCGACGAGAAAAATCTTTAAAAAATGAGACAAAAATGAGGGAAATACTATTCTACTGTATCTTTGAAACGCTAACCACACAAGGTCTGTGACACGACCCCCGCCAGGTTACCAAATTCGTTAAGCTCAAACTTACGTGGGTCAGCCGGAGTGTACGATGATAGTCAACTCACTGTTAATCCTCGGAGGCGATGACGTTAGCGATGAAGTGTTTATGTCGACTAATTGCAAACTAAAAACGTTTGACATTAAGTACTTAATGACCTTAATCCATACACTTAGCAGCTCCTACGTAACATTTTGTTTATAATTAATTCTAAACACATACGCGTTATGAAATCTGTGGAAAAAAGTCTGTACCTTTCATTTTAGCAATGTCAAGAGAGAGAGAGCAAATATCTTTATTCTAATCATGGGGTACTTTATTATATCAGTAACTTTATTCTAATTGGCTATGATTGTAATTATGATACTGATGTTAAGTTGGGTAAGTTTCAGACGATCTGTGGGACTACAGACCGTATTTTTAGAAACAAGGTACGTCGAGATACAAAACTCAAGTTTTACAAAGTTATATCGGTCCCTACACTGTTCTGTGGCTGTGAGAATTATGGAAAAGAACCAGAAACATGGAAGTAAAATACAGGCTTCAGAAATGGAGAGTTCTTAAGAGGGCTTAAAAGGCCTTCTACTTGACCGTATAAAGAATGAGGCCATAAGAGAAGAATTACTAGCTTTTAACTTAAATGAAATACTAAAAGATTATAAACAACGGTGGAAAGAACGCTTAGAAAGAATGTCAGATTCAAGAACGGCCAATCTAGTCTGGAAATACAAACCTATAGGACACAAGTGTGTGGGTAGATCAGGGAAGAGATGACTTCAGAATCTTCGAAGGCTTAACAGACAGCAGTGTGCCTATGCTGTGATGCGAAGATGACGATAATGAAGATGATGAACTTTATTCTAGCCCTGACGCTTACTTTAAATTTCTTCTAATTCTGTAGATATCTGATACATTCTGGGAGCTGACTTCCTTGGTTGGTAGAGTCATTTTAACTTTTAATCGAGGTTCCGAGTGTTCGTTTCTAGACTCTTTTTGTCCCTCTTTGAATATCCATTTGCTAGACGTGGCTATACCATATAAGTGGTTTTTGGGCGGTGGTACCTCAGGCATATTCCCCTTCATATTAAAATCATGATTTATTTTGTCTTTTACATAATCAGTCTCGTTTATATAACCTGCGTAAAAAAAATGGCAATCTGGTACGAATCTCCAAATGATAAATTTTAGAACCGTGAAAGAAAATAAATATGAAGAAAACGAAATACACTTCTACGATTTCTTTTAATGTAAGTAAAAGGAGATCACTAACACTCGGACACGTCATGACCAACAAAATCCAAGAATAAAAAGTGTTATTTTAATGCTTATCACTGTAAAATTTAATGCAATAATAACTTAAAAGATTCCTTGTTGATTATATTCCAATAAACACAGTTAAAGCATATTGTTTCGACGGTCTCGCAGATCGTCGTGTTGTACAGTGGAAACAGGATAACAGACACCACCGAAGTTGCTAATTATCGACTTCAATTAGTCACAAACAACAATGAAATATCAAAAAAATGCACTCTTAGACGGTAATTCAAGTTAATTTTGTCGAACAATTAATGTTACCTGATTACAGTTTTATACTAATTAACAGAACAATCACATTCCATTAATCCGCAACAATCACTTGATCCGCACTCTACAATATCGCACAGGTATGACTGACTGACTAAACCGGCCGCTGTTGCTTATATAGATCCCGCAAAAGTTCCAGAATATATATCCATACTGGTGGCGGTGTCCCAACATAGTTTGCAAGAGCTGGAACAGTCTGGATGACCTTGACTCTCCACACTGGGCTAGTCAGAAATGTGCAGTGTGCAGCTAATGACGCTCTCGAATTTTTGTAGCAATATTTTAAAGTCAAGATCGAGTATATACAAATGTATACCAAAACAAGTTACATGAACATACGCGGATCGAAGATCAGGAATCTCTCTACACTCGTAACGGTAGACGGAGGGAAAAGGATTCGATTCGATGATCAGTTATTATAATAAGTACAGTAATGGTAAAATATAAGGAGACCTGAGCAACAGGACTGCGATAGAAAACGACTACAAAAATATTACGTGAAATGAAAATTTAACAAAGCAACAAAAAACATTATTTTGCTTACACGAAAAAGCTGTACAAAATGATACTAATTTTGTATTCTAATTATACAGTAACAGTATCATCAGTGGTGTATCTCTTTTTTCTGGGCATCCTGCAGGAATCCTTTGCGGCCCCTCCCCCCCACCCTACTGGCCTCACTTATTTCAGACTATTGTCCCCTCTTGAATACTTGAATACTACCCCTCCTTATAGCTGTGGTAATCACTAAAATTACAAAATGTAAACAGAGTAGCTGTTCTCTATTGTATGATGTATACTCAATATACTCAGCTAATAAAATGTAACTCTTGTTTCAGTTAATAGTTTGTTTTGTTATCTTTTCTGTCTTTGATCAATTTTTAAAATTAGATATTGATTATCACACACGTCACTAGTAACCGATTATAATTTTGTCATTTATAGAAGAACTTACATGCATCTTTAAAAAAGTCAAATTTTATTACACGCGTAATTAAAGTCATGAAAGCGGTGAATATTTATATTGCATTTCATGTCGTACACTTTATTAACTAATCTCTTATCTTTTTTAAATCAAACAAACAAACAAACCAAAAATCTATTTCACCTTTAAAACTTTCTGCCATCTGCTTATAGCTTTATAATTTATAATTTTTGGTATAGGACTATACATATTGTCACCGGAATTAAAGAAAATATTACGATATAAAGACACTTTTTTACACGAACAGGCCAGCCTTGGACCACGCGAATGTCATTTACTTTTCTTCTCCTGCCAGAAAGCCCTCATTCCCACACTATGCGCCGCCTTCCTTTCCACTGTCCACCCTACCACGTCTTCTTCTCACCGCAGGAAACATCAAGATTTTGAATTTTGTTTGTGTATGTATTTCTATCTACACAGTCATTCATAGAGATACCCAGTTTCATCATTTCCTCCTTGAGTTGTTTGCTATATCCGTTCAGACTGTGTATCCGTAAAGACACTTTATTTTACAAAAACAGGTTTTTGTATTTCAAAACCCTACTTGAAATGCAATGCTTAACTGTCCTCGGTGCATTCTTAACGGGAATCTCTACTGTGCAGTTAACCAAATTATTTATGTTCTCAAAATACATCATTAGGTACTGGTAAAATAACGTGAAACATAAGTTATTTGTTTTTTTAAGTTAAATACATACGGGAAAATTTGGTTTGACTCAAGTTCAATGGGTATACACCCATTCGAAACAAATTCAACGAAATGTTTGCGCGGGCCTCCTTAGTATTATACTAATATTAATAGATTATAAGATTAATATTAGATTATAAGATTAATATAATATTATAATATAATTAATATTATAATATTAATATTAATAATATTATATAATATTAAAATTATATTCATATTTAATATATTAATATTAATATAATTAATATTAGATTAATATTATACTAATATTAATACTATAATAGACACGGCCATCAGGCCTTGCAAAAGAGGAGAGCAAAATCAAAGACCGGATATATGATTTTATTGAAAAAACAATTCAATACGAAAATTACATTCTCCACTAACACAGACCGTTTAGAAATTCTACAGTCAATTCGCCATTCTGACTTCACAGCAACCTACAGAGGTAGCCTGTAGGATTTTGCTTAGTATACCTGTAACAGCTGTATCAGCTGACAATAAATGTTAATTGTTAAAAACTATCTAAGATCAACAGTAAGTAAGGAAAGACTCAGTAATCTTTCGTTTTCAATCGATGTGTGCCTACTTTCAGTTGAAACAATACAAGAGGATCAATAGACTCGGAAAATATTAACGATAATTACTTTACATAGCCGTACATTTGCATTCTGACAGAGACAGGTAGACGTATCTTTCTTACGTTCGAGTCTAACCAGTTTTACCGAAACTTTTATTTTAATATGTTCGGTTAATACTGTTTGATTTGGTATTGTTTTATGTTTAAACATAAAACATTGTACCACTTTAAACATAACCTTTTTGTTGGATTTTTGATATATCGCACTTCATTGAAAATACATGATAGTAGGCTAACCTAACGTAACCTAACCTACCAAACATTATTAACTTGTAAAACCGGCCTGTTAGCTCGTGGTCGGTTGTTGATGTAGAGCGACATTAATCGACTAACATTTCGATCCCAGCCACCGGGAATCTTCTCCAGAGCCGCTGCGAAGCGACAGAGAACACGTACAGCAGATGTTAGCCGGACAAAACCCGAATCTTTTCCGGTTGTAAGCAACAGGCGGCCGGTAACACAAGGTTTCCTATATACGGTGACCTCGGCTACCAAGTCTCGACCAATCAAAACGCCTTAAATTTGTCGTTACGTTAGCCGACTAATGTGGCTCTTCGTCAGCAACCTAACAGCCCGATTCTACAACAAGTTAATAATGTCGATACCGGCCGTTATAGTATCTCAAAATTCCAAAATACCGTATTTCAATTATTTGAAACAGGCACCAAATTCGAATTTTGCCCCGGAGCGTAAAATGTTCTCGGCGTAAACCTGTAGCCAGTACCCTACATAGCTACAATAATTAAACAGTCCAAGTACTTATTTGGATTTTCTAAGAACGAAATTATCAAATACGTTGGACGGATGTCATGGACGTTTAGGAAGGGCGTCGATACCGCTCTCTGGATGGGGTCAAGGCCCCGTACCAGTGAAGACTTCTGTACTTATCAGAACAACTTTTCAGCTTCGCAGAAAAGGTATGAAAAAATTTACGGTCTCCTTTTACTGGCCAATTTCGACACGATTTTTGAAATCGCTCATTGAAATAGTGAGTTATAATTATTTAAACAAAAACAAAATCCTTGACAACGGACTAATGTTTAAAAACTTGCTATATTAATAATAATCGTTATTGAAGTTTACAATTTTAATCACATTTAGAACGCTCGGATTGACCTGAATGAAACAAACTTTGAGCAGTGACAAGTTAATTTTTGTTAAAGCCTCTGTGCTCTGTGACGTCATTTTTATCGTGTATTATTACAGGAGGAGAAAATTGTATGAAAAACTGCAATAGTTCATCATCATCATCATCATCATCATCTTCACAGCATGACATAGGCAAGGTGTTGCCTGTTCAGTTCTTTCCACCGTTGTTTATAATCTTTTAGCCTTTCATTCAAATTAAAAATTGTAATTCTTCGCTTATGGCTTCATTTCTTATACAATCAAGTTTAGAACTTTAAAATAGGTTAGATACCTGTTATTCCTTCATGCAACTTACTTTGGTTCCTAGGCACGACGCGTTTCAGGATCAAGGTCCCATCTTCAGGTGATGATCACTCGGGTCGAGCTCGTCAGTTCATAAAAACACATACATAAAAAACACTGAGTTCAACAAATACTCATACTGCGCGAGGGGACGATGCGCATCGTCGAGAAAGTAAACGTGCACTGGCCGTATAAAGTCCAATGCAGAGATAAGTTGGTAGTATTCATCATGTCTGTGCCAGTTTTTGTATCACAGTATCGAAGAGCGCGTTGGATTTGAACGACACCATATCGTTCAAAAGTCACTCTTTCTGTGACCTGGCCGCTTTATATATCTCATACTCTTCTAATGCATTCATATATCGGCCCTTCTTACAATAGTGTATGGGTTTAAGATTAACAGAGAAGTCAGTGTAACTGTGATCACAATCAATAAGTTGTTGCGCGTAAGTCGATTTACTGTTTATTACATTCTTCATGGGCAGGTTTTCCTTGAACCTCTCTTTAAAACGTCTCCCGGTCTGGCCGATGTAAAACATGTCGCAATCATCGCACACAATTTTGTAAACGCCAGGAGCTTTACAATTTTGTAAATTCTGACTGACAGACATACAGAGTGTGTGTGTGTGAGAGAGAGAGAGAGAGAGAGAGAGAGAGACAGACGGACAGATAGCAGGGAGGAGAGATTATGTGAGGCGATAAATAAACAACAACTGTTTCTAGGTGTCCGTTTGGCAACACAGCGATGTGAAAACCTGCCCATCGAAGACCTGTCAGAACCATTCTTTAAATAGTACTAATGTAGGTCGGCAAAATCATGGATTAGTGTCCTCGTGGTGGGAGCCCAACTTGAGATTTCAAACACGGCACCATTGTCCACCGTTCGTTCACTGCCCGGTTTAAAGAAATGCATTAAACAATCCAAATTAAAACTAATTCTGTACACAACATTCACAAAATGACGTTTGTTATAGTACAATGAAAAGAGTAGGATAATTAAATTCAACGGAACTTTGTGTACGTTTCCTAAATCCGCTCTGTAAAACTCCTAAACAGGAACTGATTTTCATCTAGTAACTCTCTTACCGGAGTGGCTCCATAAATTCAGTATAAAACAGCCGTCCACCCATTGTTAGGTCTTTCAACCTCCAATCACAGATAAGAAAGTTTTATTCCGCATTACCTTACGGTTAATTCTTACGTGTTAATGTTAATTCTAATTTATTTACGTTATACTTTTTAACTGATAAGAATTGTATTGATAGTTGTGAGTAAATTAAATTAATACCCCATTATAGGGTACTACCAGCCTGTAGATGGGTAAGGGCTGCCACCTTACGGGCCGTGACTTCCGGTAATACAGAATTGAAGTTCCAAAAAGTTATGACATTGATGTTAAGTTAGATAAGTCCCAGACTATCCGTGGAACATCAACCGTAATTTTAGAAACAACTTACGTCTAGATGCAAAATTAAAGTTTTACGAAGTTATGGCAGTCCCTGTACTGTCCTGTGGGTGTGAACTGTGGACAAGAACTAACAAACAAGACAGTAGAATATAGGCCTTGGAAATGGCATTCTTAAGAGGAGTTAAAAGGTGTTGTAAACTTGACCGTATAAAAAATGAGGCCACAAGAGAAGAGTTACAAATTTTTTAACTTGAATGAAAAATTGAACGATTACAAACAACGGTTGAAAGAACATTAAGACAGAATGTCAAACTCCAGACTGGCCAAACAAGTCTGGAAATACAAACCTGTAGAACACAGGTGTGAGGGTAGACCCACGAAGAGATGGCTGGAGGATTTTTGAAGGCGGAACAGGCAGCACCTTGCCTATGACGTGTTGTGATGATGATGATGACTTGTCAGGGTTCGAAACGAATCTTTGGTTATTAGAATTCGCTTATTGTGTATTGTGAGAGCCGGTACAGTGGTAGCGTCTCTAACTCACAATCAGAGCGTTGCTGTGCTGTCGATGTGGTGAGATCGAGTCAAGGTCACGTCTCGATTTACTCGTCCACCCGCACGTACGCGGGTACGTCAAATAATACGTACGTCTTCTCTGGCATACCCGGGCCAGATAAGTAACAAGGGCACACAATATATACTACACACATAAACAACACTCTTCCCCCCCCCACCGCACGGCTTTCCCCCGGGTGTGGGTTAAAAGGTTGGCTAATATCTTTCTGGCTGGGGTGGGGCGTGAATTCTATCACGACCGGAGGGTGCAACAGGTCTATGACCTAATGCCTGAAGTGGAGGAGAAGAAGAAGAAGAAGAAGTGTATTGTGATTATTGTGAAGATGAAGATGATGAGGATGAGGATGATTATGACTGAGACCCAAATTAAGTGAGGCTGAAACGTCTGATTTACCGACATGAGACCACGGCCTAACAGGCCGGCTAAAGCGCGTTCTAATAACGCTAACGCCGGCCGTGAGACCCTTAGACCATCCATATCAAGTGTTAACATAAGCTACCTGCGCTTTACTCTGCCACAGGGATCGTACTTATTCATAATTCTAACTTAAACTACTTTATGTTTGACTTGTTGTACTGATATTTCCATAACGTTCACAATCGATTTTGTACTTGCCTGACCACGGCCATCGGTCCCTTCTGGTCGGAAGGCCGGAAAAGTAAACAGCAGCATCCTGATGCAGATCCATTGTGGTGTGGTGTGATGTGATAACGAAGTGCGGACACAGTTTACGATCGGTCTCTGAATGCCACACGACTAAAACGAATTGTCACTAATACTGTCGTCGAGTTGTGTACGAAGTAAAGGAAAATCGTTTGTTGTGCGTCCGTGCGCGCGCGCGCTTGTGTGTGAAACCAGCTGAATAAATAACTGCAAGCTCTAACGTGGATTTTGTTCAACTGGCGTGCCCAGCGTACGGTAAAAATACGTATCATACGCTATACATACGTACTGTATATACTGTAAACAAGAACGTGATTAAAAGGTGAGACGTTTTAAAAAGCCTTTGAAGCCGGAATTCGTGATTTCGGCTAACCCGTTTCGGTAACTGTTTTGTCGGTTTTTCATTTAGTGTGAAATATTTTTCGCAATTTTAATCATTTTGATATTTACAATATGTAAGCCTCATAGAGTGTATCCAGCAGTAACTTATGCTCAAGCCATTACTGTACATTTCTTCACCCAGTGCTTTCCGGCAAAGTTCCTGTTGCCGTCTTATAGTTTTGTGCAATTCCTTTTCTGGTGCTTTATGTTCTGCTGGTTCAAGGTCGGCTCCTCTTCCTCTTCTTCGTGAGCTTTCCGCCTCAGCTGGAGACATTTCTTTCTGAGAGTAGCGATCTCTTCCGTCCACTAGTGGACTGTGCGTCTATTGTTTCGAGGTATTTGCCTGGGCGGAGGCTCATCGCACGCCCGTTGTATCAGCCCCATCACAGTCTCTGCCACTGCTTCTCCAGCATTCAGGTCATCTGGTCCCTTCAGAACCTTCTCAATCACGCGCCGACCCTCTTGTAGTACTGAAGACAGCTTTTCAAAATCCACTCTCGCCGTGTTCCATCTACGTGGCCTGGCTGTTACTTTTCTTCCTATCCGCCTTTCCTGACAAATGCCGTAAGCTATATACTAATGGTCACTTGCTGTATAATCCTCCACGATGCGCCACTGCCGTATCCTTGGTCTTAGATGTCCCTATGCTACAGAGATATCTAAAATAGTTTCCCTACATCCAGGGCGCCTGAATGTCGACGTCCTCTCAGTATTAAGCACTACTAGAACCAGCCTTGATGACGTCGCAGCCACTCCCTTTCCTCTACAGTCTGGTTCAGTTCATGACCCCACTCCAGAGCCTTGTGCCGTGACAATTTAAAATTGCCGCGGCAAGTTAAAAGTGAATCTCTCCGTTCTATGCTGTCGGGCTAGATCGATAGGCTGTGGCAGTCAGCGACGATGTTATTTGATCAAACGGTCGCAGTGACCTTGAACAGCAACACTATTAAGTAGGCCGCGCCGTGCCGGGGCAATATATGCAGCAGCGATGACTAAATCAAGGTTGCCGCTCGGGAACGGTGATGAGATAAAGCAGGAAGGCAGCCTTCCTGTTTTGCAATTTTCTGCTGGCTTTCGCAAACCATGCTGGGTTGACGAAAACTCTGTGTCTGCCACATTCGCTCTTTTGCCCTCTGACAGTGCTCTACGTGGTCTGACGGCAGGGTCTTTGCTTCGCTGTGATTTACTATGGGTTACTATTCTCGTAAAGGTCTCAGGGTTCCCGACTCGTCGGGAGAAACGCGGGTCTTAGATGGTGTCAAGAACATGGAACGCCATCGGCGGAGAGGACAACTAGAGAGCTCCCACACCCAATGCTGTCAGCCACGTGCTCCTACCCTGAAAAACTAGATGGACCGACACCTAGAAACAGCATCATCAACACTTCTTCAATGCCAGCATCACAGGTCACCACTCAAATCCACATTCTTCGGAAAAACTGGTGAAAAAATTCCATATATTCTATCTAGCAATTACAACTACACTTCAACAGTTACCAAACAAAGGACATGCTGATAGACTAAAAGTTCAAGTTATTCACACATGATATATCAGGTTTATATATACAGCTCAACATTTTCTGAGCTCAGTGATTCATATTTCTAAAGATTCATAAACTTAATTATTCTGTTTTAAAATCCAAAAAAGGTTACTGTAATTTGAAATCTGATTAGTACTGATGACAATAAAAATAAAAATTTTGTACATAATAAGATATCCAGTAATTAACTGGACGTTCAAACATTGTAAAGCATGTTACTGACATAGATTGATATGCAATGATGGAATGGGGATTTGTATAGTAAGTGAATTCATTAGAGGGCTTAATTGGTGTAGTCTGTATATTTAACTTCAGTAACAGCCATTGCTGGTTGGCTGAATTAAAGTTATATTGCCAGTTTCTTGATCACAAAAACTGATAGAATTTCTTTAAGTGAAAGTTTGTTTTAATAATAATAAGTGGCTACCTTTGTTTGTAATTTCCTTTAAACAACGGGCATTGTTGCTGTCCGAACATGAGCTTGAGAATTAATAATTTGTCAGATGGGAAGGCTGGGATTTATCATTCTAATTGTTTCGGTTTGGAAGTCTCTTTCTTCCGTTATTGTATTGAATCAAAAGGTACCAAGACAATACTGTGTGTGGGGTTTTTGAAGTTGAATTGCTTAATTATTTATTGTTTTTTAATTAATTATTTTGATGATTTAAATATGTACCAGTACGTTGCTCATGATTAAGACTGGAAGTTTAACAAGTTTCTGTAAATGTTATTATTGAAGAGCAATGCTGTGACAGGTGATGTCTATTGTGGATCATAATCCAATTAATCGGAAATGAGAACTAAGAATTGTTATAAGAATATAATATCAAAAAAATTTAATATTCATGTTTAATATGGTAACCAAATCACTTGTACGAATTAATAAATTATTTACCTTAAATTATCCGCCGTGTGATTTCTTGTAACTTCGTCTATTACGCGTTTCAGAGCTTATGCTAAATCATCAGATATTAAAAAGATAAAACTATCACTATTGCGAGATCGTTAAGTAGTAAAAAATGTCAAAATGAACCGCGTGAACAGTACGCGGATTTGGGTGCGCACCCGTTCAAGTTCATTTTGCCACTGAGCGGTTGCTACCTTATCGTAGCCCCAGCGAGCAGACTCAAGGCGGTATCGTACAATCGGTTGGATACAAAGTTCAGGTGGTCATTTAACACGATATCGCGACTCCTTGGGTTTGCATATGCACTGTAAATTTCAAATTCCTCCAAGGCATTCATGAAACGGCCCTTCTTACACACATGTAACGGTATTAAATTGGAACTAAAATCTGTGTAATTATGATTGTATGAAGTCAGGTGTCGGGCGTAATTTGATTTGATGTTGTCAATGTTTCTTATTTTCTTAGGTAAATGTTCTCGAAATCGTTTAAGGAAACCTCTCCCAGTCTGTCCAATGTAGAAGCACTCCCAATCATTGCATGTTAACTTACATATGCCAGTTTTTTCTTCTGGAGGCGTGTGTTTTTTCGGTTTGAGAATATCCAGTAACTTATTATTAGTCCTGAATGAAATAGTGAAACTATTATTATTCAATATAGAAGACAAAACCTTAGACATAAAGCTAGTGTAATTAGTAGATATAAAATTTTTTTGCGTGTTGCTGTTTATTCGGGGTTTAAGCATTCTTTTTTCATGTTTTCTCAACAGTTTGTCAATGGTTAGACTATTGTAACCATTGGCAACCGCGATATATTTTATGACATTTAGCTCATCACGAAAGTCATTATCATCCAAAGGAATTGTCAATAATCTATGAAGGAAACTATTGTACGCTGCCATTTTATGTGAAACAGGATGATAAGAGTCTCCGTGTATTGTGGTGTCAGTGGTAGTCGGTTTCCTATAAATGTTGAACTTTAGTTTATTCATCTGTCGAGTGATGGTTAAATCTAGAAAGTTTATCTTGTTATCAACCTCTGTTTCAAGAGTAAACTGGATGTTTCTATTTATTTTATTTAAACAGTTTTTAAATAATTCGATTTGTCTTATAGTACCATCAAAAATTAAAAACGTATCGTCTACATACCGTGCATAAAATATTATTTTATTTGCATATATATTATTGTTCAACAAGTGAGTATTCTCATAATAATTCAAATAAATATCGGCTAGTAGGCCAGAGAGGGGTGAGCCCATAGCTAGGCCATCATCTTGAATGTAAAACGAGCCATTAAAAGTGAAATAGTTTTGTTTCAAAACAACCTCGAGTAAATTAATTGACTCATTTATCGTCTGTGTGTTCATGTAATTATTGTCAGATAAATTGTTTCTCAAAATCTGTAATGTATCTATGACTGGGATGTTCGTGTATAAATTAGTTATGTCGAACGACGCCAATTTGTGGTTAGGTTGTAGTTCAACAGATTTAATTTTATTAATAAAATTATTGTTGTTCATAATACTATGATTATTACGTAATTGTAAATTATCTTTTATCAAACGAACTAGTGCTTTTGCAGTTTTGAAGCCAGGAGCAGTGGTAAAGTTCACGAGCGGTCTGATAGGTACGTTATGTTTATGAATTTTAGGCAGTCCTGTGAATATCGGGGCTTTAGCGTTGATGGGCTTTAAGTAACGTCGTGTGCTTTCATTGAATAAATTGATACATTTATTAATACAATTGTTAAGTTCCCTGCAATTCAGTGGGGTCAGAGTTTAATATTTTAATGTTGTTGTTAGAAATAAAATCATGAACTTTATCACTGTATGAATCAGTGTCCATGATAACTAGCGTATTTCCTTTATCTGCCTTAACGATTAGGGCATTGTTGTCGATTAATTTTGTTTTCATGTGTTTTAAAGTTTTATATTCACTAGAGTACCTAGACTGACCACGTGAAACGAGAGGTAGATTATTGTTTAATTTAATGGCTCTATTGAATTTATTATTTATAAGTACACGTGCTTCATTTTGTACGTGTGGGTCCGAAATAGATTTGATGGCTGCCTCCGCTTCAACGACTTCATACATAAGTTTGTTTTTACCGACGCGACGGGTGGGAGATTATAATTTATCCCTTTACTTAAAAGCTTCATTTCGTTATCATCAAAGACTATTGTAGTAAAGTTCTGGCAATATAGGCGTCCCGATATATTGCCTCCTCATTCTACTTTTTGTCTTCTTCTTCTTCTTCTTCTTCTTCTTCTTCTTCCTCTTCTTCTTCTTTTTCTTCTTCTAAGCGGTTTTATAGCTGCCGCAGTGTCTCTCTCTCTCTCTCTCTCTCCATTCTCTGTTTAACCAGGTTGACATTTACAGCTTGATTTCAACAATCGTGTCTTCTGTCGGAATCTGAAAACAGATTGCAGATAAGTATACATTTGTTAAATAGAATCTGCAAAGACTGGATTGTTATAGATGGTACTGTCCTGGAACAAGTTAGCAGTTTTGCGTACCTGGGCTACAGTGTGTCTTATAATGCAAGCAACGACGTGGTGAATAAGTTGCATAAGTTCAACCTTATGTGCGGGACCATCAGGCGAACCCTCCAGTCAGCAAGTAAAGTATCATGCCTAAAATTCTACAAGGTCACGGCTCTTCCCACACTTCTGTATGGGTTTGAGAATTGGACTTTAACGAAAGCCCAGGCCAGTCGCATCCAAGCGGCTGAAATGAGATTTCTCAGGCACGTGGTAGGGTATACACTCCATGATCGTAGAAGAAACACAGACATACGGCAGGAACTGAATATTATGAGTATACTCGACAGGATTTTCCAGTATCGGCTGAATTGGTGGGAACATCTTTGCCGTATGGATGACTGCCGCATCCCCAAACAACTCTGGAACTATAAGCCGAGGGGACGGAGACGTGTGGGACGTCCGAGGAAGCGCTGGAGTGACCAGCTGTAATCTTTGCCTGTTTGAGACGGAACAAACGATCCTTGGTTTAAACCTTGAAGATGATGATGATGATGATTTCAAAAATCATCGGGAGAATTATACCCTCGTACCCTCTCATAGAGGTGATGTGAATAGCAGATTAGTCTTAAAATTTGTCCTTCTGTCTTTGCTCGTCACTTTTCATCTTCCACATGTTTTCTGAGTCACCGTGTTTTCTTATTTTTTCTTCTTCTTTCCTTGCTACTTGCTTTTTATTTCCGTAAAAACGAATTGCCAACGACTTGTTAAAAATACATAAACATCGCTTTCATTTTTAATGTAGGTTGCTAATGTGGATATAAACAACGTCTGCTTTCGTTGAGTCCATAGCAGTTCGTTCACACATATTCTGCTCCTCGTTGTAGCGATGACCCAAATTTTTGGCGAACACGCGTACACTTTGCCCGCTGCTATCAGTATTTAACGAGACCACTGCGTACTTATCGTGTTGTTATCGTCATTATTCTTACTTTCTTTGGCACATCTTATCACTTGCAAAACGTTAAATACTGAGTAAAATCTCCACTTAGGAGGTCACCGTTACTGCTTCTTGATAATTTTTATAGGTTACGGCTAGTTGGACACGTGCGAATGCATTATTCACACTAAGTGAATTCTAATTACTAAGGATTCGTTTCGAGCTCTGACAAATCATCATCATCATCATCATCATCATCATCATCATCATCGTCGTCGTCGTCGTCGTCGTCATCATCATCATCATCATCATCATCATCATCATCACAACACGGCATAGGCAAGGTCCCGCCTGTTCCGCCTCCAGCCATCTCTTCCTGGTTCTACCCAACATCTGTGTCCTATAGGTATGTAATTCCAGAGTTGTTTGGCCAGTCTGGAATCTGAAATTCTTTCTACATGTTCTTTCCACGGTTTTTTGTAATCTTTTAATTTTTCGTTCACGTTAAAAACTTATAAAACTTCTCTTATGGCCTCGTTCTTTATACGCTGAAGATTAGAACACCTCTTACCTCCTCTTAAGAACGCCATTTCCGAAACCTGTATTTTACTTTCTAGTTTCTTGGTTGTTGTCCATAATTCACACCCATAGGACAGTACAGGGACTGCCATGACTTTGTGGAACGTTAACTTTGTATCTCGACGTACCTTGCTTCTACAAAAATACGGTTGATTGTTAAGATCGTCTGGAACTCGCCTAACTTAACATCAATATCATAATTTCTATCGTTAAAGCCAATATCATTTCCCAAATAATTAAAGTGGCTCACCTGTTCTAGAATTCGATCACTAATCATTATTTTTGTTCTTATTGGCTCCTTGCCTCGAAATTGCGTCACCTTTGTTTTTATAGCGGAGATGTTCATATTGTATTCTTTGCAGCCCTGACAAGTGTTTCATTAATTCCTGTATCGTAGCGTAACTAAGGAACGCTTGTATCACGTAATAAGAAAGGTAGTATAAATTAAATTCGCCGCTTGTACAGCCTTGACAATTTACACGCAGTTTGGTTAAGGTCGCATTACTTCGATAGTGCGGTACAAGAGTAGCGAAATTGGGGACACACATAGGCAGACTTTCTCTGTTCCAACAGGACTTTTCGGGAGGACGAGGAGCAGAAACTCTTTATGGGTACTGGAGTCCCAATATGTCATTCATTCGGACCCGCCTACAGCGTACTTCGGCGCTCCTAACTCGAATAATCCCTACATTCTGCGGACCATCTGCGCATCTCGACAGCACCGCTCCCCATCGATGCCCCTCCCCATTCTACTTTGCGGTTCCCCACTGCACGCGGTTTCTAGATGGCCGATTTCTCTTTAGCAGTAGCAAAACGTGACTTGAACCACGGCCAGAGTGTCTAACAAGCCGCAGGCCTTGAAGGGAAGGAAAAAGAAGACCACTTGATTCCGCTTTATCCGCGTCTTAACGACTGTCTCTTCATTTGGGGCCCCGACACATTGCAAAGATTATCGTTCATCGATACCTCCCGATATATTGCCAAGAAGAAGCCGACCATGGGTTTAAGTCCAAGACAAACTTCGCGTGCCTCTCAATTTTGTTTTTAGCTAATTTTCGTGGAGATAATATGGCAGCACATAAAAAACAATCATAAACCTCACACATTTATGTATATTAATAGATTTCAACGTGATAACACCGAAAGAAAATGTTTTTTTATTTCTTTGTTAATTGGTGATTGTACAACGTATCAAGCTTTGCCGCTGATGCGTCACGTATTGCTTTGTTCTACGTAGCAATTAGTTCCAGCACGCGCACTCAACCGCTTGTGCATTTCGTGTTACAAGAACTGAATATTGCCTATGGAAATGTGTTAATTTTCCTTTCCGTTATGCTTACTTTAATCCGTCCTTTACTGTTTGTACACGATTTGGCTCGGTTTACAAATAACCAAGTGTAGTGACGCACCGTATTATTTATTTTTAAATATTAATGAATGTCATTGCAATAAAATTGAATTGGTGAGGAAAAGATTCCACATTTTGTCAAAATTTAACTGAGATAGCCATTTTGTTTAAAAACTAAAAATACTGTTGGTGTATATAAAGGAAACATTTCTTTATTTTTAATGTAATTATCAACAGGATGACAATTTGTGTAAGAGAAAGAAGGAAAACATTCCTGGAATGTGTTCCTTCTTACTCTCAATGTGTACTGTATATTCCTTCAGAGCGTGCTGCTGTTGTTTACATTATGGTCTTCGTGATTGGTCAGTTTTAAGGTTCGTTTCTTTGAAACAGATTTTATGTGCTAATTTATTTTAAATATTAACACCGGTTGTGAAAATGTCTGAATCTGAGTATGAAAGCCTTGTAAAGAAAAGAACAGGATGTGGTAATAAAAGCAACTGATGAAATCAGATAGGCTTAAAGGAGAATAGTTTGTGACTACTGAAAGAAGGTTAGTGAAGCAAAAGATTACAAGGATAATGGACCTTAATGTGAGTGGAAAAATGTACTGGGACGTTTACTTCTAATAACAGAGAAAATATTATTAATACAGCGTACAGTGGTAGACCAAAAAATGAACAACAAATGTATTTATTGGTATCTAACTATAAAAGGTGGTTTCGAATAATGCACCACTACTTTCCAATCTGCGGTCATAGCTTTCTTCCTTGTAATCAAAACTTTGCAGCTGTAAAAAGTTATTCGTCGGCATGACCGAATTTACACACCACTTCAGTGTGATGAAATGATACGAAGTTATAAAACAAGAGCCATTATTCAAAGTAAGATCAGTGAAACGTCAACAAATATTAATTTTTAAAGAGTACTGGCCTAAATTTTTTTAAAGAAGTACTAAAAGCTTTCAGGGTAGAGATATGTTCAACGTAAGTAGATATCGACTTTTCATCTACAAGGAAGAACAAAAAGGACTTGTGCTAGCACACTCATTTATTGATAGTATTCACAATGAAGTGTTCAAGCTTTACAAGGGGGAGGTGATATTTTACTTCCTGTTAGTAATGTTTATGATAGGAAAGTTCCCATAAATGACAAGAAGATACAACATACCAGATGAACATAAAGAATTTTATAGAAATATTATGTCATAGCCTACATCAGATACACAAGAAGATAATGAACTACTAAGTGATTAAAGTCCTATTAATATTGGAAAAGGAAAACATTGGTTACTTTTACTCCTCATATTTTTGTTACTTTTATAATGATATTTGAAGTGTTTAAAAGTGTTACTAACTGAGAATAGGAAGACGCTAGTTATTTTTAGTTTTTGTTAATATTTCTTTGTTATTTTCTATTATGCAAAACATAAAGAGATTACTGTGAACCTAAAAAATTGTATGAACAACAGTAAAAGTAGATAAAATATTCAATTACTATTTTTTAGAAATTTATTTGATATCAGTTGGAACTGAAATCAAAAAGGAAAAGATTCCACAAATTTTACTATCATATAACGGTTTACTTGTAAAAATTATGCTAATATTGTAAATTGGGACCTTTAATCATAGTTTTATTGAGTAACTTTATAATTGTAAGTTTTTCCATACAGTCACTCATTTAGCCACAAATCAGTTTTTTATTGTTTTCCTTCTGTGGAATGTTTTCCTTCTGTGGAATATTTTCCTTCTGTGGAATGTTTTCCTTCTTCTTCTCACCCATTCAATTACAAGATGTTAACAAACAAACATTTGTCGAGTCAATAAAGCATGATGATGACGACGACGACGACGACGACGACGACGATGATGATGATGATGATGATGATGATGATGATGATGATGATGATGATGATGATGATGATGATGATGCCAAAAATGAGTTTGTTATAGTTGTGAAGTCAGATCTGTGTCATAAGCTACCAGAGAGTCATAGAGATAAGGATACTAAGAAAGATGTACGACTTATACAAACCGTGGACCAAGAACTGGATCAGTTAATTGGCGGTGCATACAAAATTATACTACAGTTGATTAGGCGTTTGAAAATAATGAATGAGAACTGTGTGGTAAAAAGAACTTAGAGGAGTCAACAAGGGCAGAGAGGATTAGGAATGCCCAGAAAAGAGAGACAATGTTGCGAAACAGATAAGGGCAACGAAGGCGAAAGACTGGAATCACGAAGCTTTTAAAAGTGCAACAGAATTGAAAGGTGTTATGAAACAAATAAGGCTTAAGGAGGACTGCACTGAGGAGGATGTAGTGGCCGTATTTACAGTTTACGCGCAAACCAGATTTTCTTTGGTTCTCATTTCGTAGACTGGATAGCGACTGTTCTCCACAGAGATGTGCTTTCCGGTCATTTCTTCGTAGTAGAAATTGCGACGTGAATCTTTTGTTATCTGATTTTTTTATCTTCTTGTGGATCGCTTACCACGAATGTAATCCTCAATTCAGGGAACGTATTTACGGAAGGAGGGACGAACGGGACCTAAGCGCCCCACCCCCACCAGAGGGTCGGAAAAGTTGACGAATTTTGTTAATTTCTTAATTTTTAGGCACTTTTATTATTTTTTCAGCTGTGTTTTTCAGCTAGTAACTCTTTTTAAAATAGACAAACAGGTTTATTACACACCATTGGCGAATAAGTTTGAAATAAGAAATATAGGAAAGCAATTCAGTCAATAAGTCAATTCAGTCCTGTAAACAATGTTTCAATAACGCGATTTCAGAATGTTATCACACGTTTTTCAGCCAGTTTAAAGACAGTAATGTTGATTAGTCTTAACTTGTTTTTTTCTTTTGTATGAAGCTGACTTGACCGGACCCCCCCCCCCAAGGCTAAATTCTAGATATGCCACTGCCTCAATTACTGTTTTCACAATCCTGTCATGCCGTACGATAGAGCCAATAAATTCGTTCGTCGCTTCATCATATTTTTCCACATAAACCGGTTATTAGTTGCTCCAACGAATAATACAGCGACTCACGGGGAAATTCCGCCGCTGCATAGATATTTTGTCACGAACAGGTAAAACACATGGACATTATTCAAAGCAGGTACGTAATATCTGCAGCGTTTTAGTAAAGGTAGGTGACTCACGGTAACATTGAACTGACCTCTGAATAAGGAAACAAGGATTACACCCGCACATGCTGTTGACTTAAGGAAAAAAATTGCGAACCTTTTTGCGTCTTCACAAAAGAAGCTACTCCTTTCTAAACAATAGGTACCACGGATTGCTTTAATCTGCGTAACTATATAAGTAACAAAGTGATGATCTTAATTAACAGATTATTACGGTATAATCCGTTAAAATTGTCGCAATAAATAGATTTTGTGCCGCCTGCAACAGCAAAGTCGGCGACGCTAGGTGTGGAAAAAAACCGGCAGTAAATTACGTACTAACAACTACGATAGTGGGTCTATGGCCATGCAATAATTAGATTAAAAAGTGCGCTGATTAGGTACTGTACGGCAGTAAAATTCTGTCAGAATATATTTTTATGTTCAGTACACTACGTAATTCAACGTGAATTATGGTCGCGTTATTTTTATGAGAATTCATTAAGTAATTGCTACCGTACCGCGTTATATCTGCACGTGCACCGACTTTGTGGAGCCCGAGGGTATGGGTTCCCTCCCACATCACTTATCACATGAAGCTGACGGTATGTAAAATTATTCATCAATTACGCGTTCTGCCTTATGACAAACAACCGCTGGCAATTAACAAAAACGTCTGGCAATTACCTTCAACACTGAAGGTATCTACAAAATCCCACGCAGTTGCGGAAAGGTTTACATTGGCCAGATGGGCCCCGCCTGATTTCGACAACAGTCCAAGAACATATCAGACATACGAAGAACTCGGCAGTTGAAAAGTCTCCAATTGCTAAGCATTCAGCCTTAACTAATCACATGGTAAACTTCGAAGACGCATCTGTAATAAGGTCATGTAACAGGTATTATGGCAGATTGATCCTAGAAGAAATAGAAATTAATAAACACAAGGATAACATCAACAGAGAAACCGCCACGCTCAGTACGACTTGGTACCCTTTGCTTTCTGGTTTGACTGTACGCGGGTCGACTGACCGCTCAAATAATGCACACAGCGTAACGCCCACAGGGCGGGATCCACCCACCGTCACTTCTACACTATATAACTGAGTTCGTTTGCCGGCGTTATTGTCAGTTAGACCTGAGGATACTCATTGTAATATGAGTGAAACGTTGTCATACAAGACATTTTTGACGCAGTCCATACCGGAAGAAGACTTCAAAAACATAATGGACACCGGCCGCGGAAGCCTACGTGGGAATATAATTACTGTAATTATCTAAGAATGGTATGATTAATCCGGTAACGGACTTTACAGAATATTTTCCTGATCACAAATTTTGTTTATTCAGAGTGCGGTATCCCCTAACGTTTGTTAATGTTAATAACAAAAATCATATAGCACTGATTATGGCACCAGACATGGGCATTAACCCAGCCTAAGGGGAGCCAAAAGCCTCATCTGTGTTCCACTTAGGTAATTATCAGCGGGCGCGGAGTGGACCCAACAGACATGTCGATGGCTAAGTTCCACTGAGGACCCAGTCAGTATTGCGGCGTATATAACTTTACCCTTGTCCACGGTTAAGGACGAAGACCACAACACAACATCGGTGGTGAAGGCGGAGAAGGCGAATTTCAGAACGACAGATCCTCAGATGCGGCATCCCCACCGTCCAGGGACGCTTTGGAGGCACAGTAACAAGGGCGAAGACACTAACGGTCAAAATTGAGTGGATGGAACGACCCCACACGTGGGGATAGTACGCATGATGGCTAGACGTAAGCCACAAAACAGCAGCCCTGTCACGTCACCCTCTGCGACGGGCTAGTGACGCTTCCGGAGTCCACACTCCATGCTAAAGATAAAGGTATTTCCATAAACGATACACTTCAGAAGTATCGCCTGGAATGTCTCTAGTCTATGTCTCTACGTATTTAGCGTCTAGTCTAGACTATGTCGTAGTCTCTACCTCTTCACCGGAAACAATTGGACACCGTGCCAATTGTTTCCGAAACTGACGATGGCCTCCTATGGTGAGGCCGAAACGTTTGTCAATACTAACAATAGACCAGGCCGGCAAGTGTTTGTAATGTAAGGCCGGCAAGTGTTTACAACAAGAACTATTTTTATAAAATTTTCTTCCGTGCTCGGTGAAAGCCGTTTTTAAAAATAACCAACCGCTGAAACTCAAACTTGGGGAAGATAGTGAGAAATTTTGGGGGAACCGCACCAGTGCCCCTTATTTATTTTTAGTTTCATACTTTCCACATTACGTAACTACTCTCATCATTTTTGTTTTTCCTACATTTATTTATACCCCGCATACTTATAGCGCATATTTTAATTTTTGTAACATTACTTACACAGCTGCTGTCTCGTCCGTTAAAATCATCAGCGGGCAGTCTTAAACAATTTACTTTCTTCCTTCAATTGTAACCAGTGACGGATTTACCACTAGGCCGCGGGCTCAGGGGGTCGCAAGTTACAGATATTTATTTTTAACAGAAGTATTTTTATAAAATTAGGAGGCACTGTTAAGTATGAAGTGTTCGTGAATTGTCGATTTACTGTTGTAATTAATTCGCCAGGATGCAGAAATGATAAAGAGAGAGTGGACTGTAGTTAATACATTTATTGAAAATTATTCAGATTATTACAGCATTGAAATGGTTAGGTGTCAATTTTGAATATAAGATTGGCTAATGAGCGCATCGTAAATACAAGTCGCAAAATGTTACATTGAAGAATTAATTTAGTGAGAAAGCCTAGAAGGCCATATATAAAGTCTTGGGCCTATTAATTGTCGCGACAAAGAAGAAATGAATGTGACAGGATAGCAGCCCGCGCAAGGGCGACCGCCGCTAGCGAATGTATGTAACGCACTGTCCAGATGTACAGACATGAATTGAGCAAATTAAAAGCGCAGATTAGCCAACCTATGAATGCAAAAATTACCGCGCTACTGTACAGGCACTTTGATTTATTTAGTATGATTTTTTTGAAATGATCAATTTTTGTTAATACTACAAATGAAAGACAGTTCTTATTTAAATATTGCGCTCTTATTTTTAAGACGTTGGCATCCTTGAAAACTAATCTGGGCATGTGAATTTTGAACGTCCGCTATATTGCCCCCGAATGTACACGACCGTGGTACCACCCTTGTTTATTATCATTGTTTATCTGCGTTGTAACCGAACGGTTTGCAATTTAAGGTTATTTTTCTATTTTGTTGTGAATGTAACGAAGGTGTTTAGCTTTGTGTGGTGGGCAGCGTGTTGTTTCGTTGATATGTATTAGTGTGAAAATTGTATGAACATAGAATTGAATCCGTACACTAAACGTATTTATCATGAACATGAACATAAACATTCACACGGCTTTTGGAGCCTACAAACGTAAGATAAAAAAAATTAAAGAGGAAGGTCAATTTTTTAAAACTACGCCGATTTCTAATGATAGCCCTGCAGTTAAATGTATATCAGAAGCTGACTTCAATGTTCCAAGTACTTCTGCAGCAGAGATTGCAGACGATCAGACCATTAATAAACCCGTGGATAATTTAAACATTGAAGGGAATCAAAATAGCCGGGGGGCCGCTCAGAAAACTTGTTCTAGTGCCTCAAAAATCTTAAATCTCGCACTGATGGTAACTCCACCCTGTCTATCCAAAATACTACTCATTATACTCTCAATACGAACATTTAAAATATTATATCAACCATAATAATAATACAATACTAGGTTACTGCCATGTTATACACCGTTTTCATCGACATAAAACAAGATCATAACGGTTATAAATACAAATGTGTTAAATAATTTCAATGCGCGATGAAGTGTATTAAATATTTAGGTGCAGTATCCATTGAGAATACTTCCGGCACTGACAACAAAACCAAAGTATTCTGATCTGGGTGAGAATCACTTCCTCTTCGTCCATCTAACACCTTACACAATTCGGTGCCTATGCCGAGAAGAATAGACGGGAAAAGAGGAACGACATACAACAAATTCTGAGCTCTCATTAGAGCAAAGCAAAAACTGGAGAATTACGGGACATTGGAAATCTGTCAGGATCATAGGAGTTGCTTAGCGAACATAAAAATTTGTTTAGATTTCATCATCTTCATCATCACTTCAAGGACTAGGCCTTAGACCTGTTCCGGAACCCATCTCCTCCTCGGTTTACCAACATCTCTCTTCCCAGTAGGATTATAACTCAAGGCAGCCACAGGTAGACGGATATCAGGCATGCGGTTCAAGTTTTCACACCATCTCCTTCTGTGGTACTCAATCTTCTGGTGGAATGATACAATGTTTAAATCGCGTCTAATATCCTCGTTCCCTTCTCCGATCCAAGAGAGAACAACATTGCGTCCCTCTTAGAAATTTCATTTCGGCTACCTGAGTCTTCTGCACGTCCCTTTTACCAAGGGTCCATGTCTCACTAGCATACAGGAATTTGGGGACAGCCACAGTTTTATAAAATTTAATTCGGGTATCTTTCCGTGTTTTATTTTTCAGGTAGGTCCTACCTATGAATCGTTCCACAGATGCGTCTAAATTTTGTTAGTTTACTGTCCCAATCAATATCAGTTCTATATGAGATATTACAACCCAGGTAATTAAAATGACTAACCTGATCCAAAATCTGAATATTCACTACTATCTTAGTTCTTATAGGATACCTGCCCTGAAATGCCATCGTTTCAGATTTTGTAGCAGAGATCTGTAGCGCATAGTAATTTCTTTAGATTTCTGACGCCATTATGTTACCGTATTGCCTGAGAAATCAGAATATTATTGCGTCTAATGTCAGGAACGCGTATAAACTGGGATAGCTCGAGTGTCTCATTACAACAGTTTTAATGTTGTTGGGCAGACCCGATTAACGTTAATATCCATTAAACTGAAATTTAAATCACCCTTTAGTTATAAAATTATCCTGAAAAAATGTGCAAAAATCATACACGACACATACGTACGTGTCTTAGAGTTGATTATAAACAAGAATAATTGTTACGACGGTTTCAATGATCGTCATATGGTACAGTGGGAAACAGAAGTGGGATAGAACCGTTAACAGTGGAAACAGCGGACACATTGTACAAGACTAGTGTCATTCGTAATTAATTTGTAAACATGAATACCAGTCAGATGATGGAAGCTTTCCAAGCGCTGCTGCGGCAGATACAAGAACAACAACAACAAGAACGCCGACGGGAAAGAGAAGAAGCAGAAAAACGACAAGAAGAGAAAGCGGAAGAGAGACAGAAAACTCTCCTGCTGGAAACACAAGAACGCCAGAAAACATTACTGCTCGAAACGAAAGAAAAGAAAAAAGCACTGTTGCTCGAGTCGGAAGATCGACAGAAAGAAGAAAATAAGCAAGAAGCAGATAAAACGGAAGCTCTTTTTGAAGCTGTGCAAAAACAGTTGCAAGAACATATTACCGCAGAGCTGAGCGGTGTTGAACGATTTCTTTATCGCGGGTCGAGTGTTTGTAGCGAAGTGATGTTGTGTTATAATTAGTGCGGAATCCTTTATAGTTGACATTATTATTGCGTGTGAACAATTTCTACTTTAATTGTTGTAAGACACTATCTTGTTGAATGCAAATAATTAATTGTGATAATTAAAGCTGGTTATTAGTGATTTCATTGGTGTGTGTATTTTGTTTTCCGTCGCAACAATATTACAGTACAGTAAAGGAATCGTACAGATTATCGAGAAATCATGTTACACACGAATGAGGTACACTGTATTGTTTGTTACTCTTTATGCCGTGAGTTACCGCAGTCAGTTACCGTTGTTCTCACTGAACCTTTCTCACATGTGTCGTTACTAACATGCTCTTGGTATTTCCTTTTGCGTGGGTTCAAGGGTACGGCACCCGTTCTTTTATCTGCCTTCTG
The DNA here is from genome assembly GCA_034769895.1 of Magicicada septendecula. NCBI lineage: Eukaryota > Metazoa > Arthropoda > Insecta > Hemiptera > Cicadidae > Magicicada > Magicicada septendecula. Next base: position 41,038,262 of record CM068370.1, on the reverse strand, counting down.
ATCAATGCGTTCTTCGCATTTAGTTCCAACTTCAGATTATTCTACACTCACCCACTTTGGATCTGCTCCCTTTGTACATATAATTTCAAAACGCTCTCCGACACCTTGCGAATTATAAATTTAGTTCTTTGTTTCAACCTACTGACTTATGATGTTGACAACACAACAAAAATCAACGGATGCAAATGTTTACATGCAGTCAGTATTTTTATCATAGAAATAAATAAAAAAATATTTTCAAGGATACGCCCCCGCATTATTAAAATATATTTTTTTTAAAAGAAGTAGGCTACAAAATTATGGTTATCCTAAATACCATTATCTAATTATTCCTTTGTAAGTAACTCGTTGAGTTTCCTGCAGGTCTTCCATGTAATATCTTCAAATACATACACTGCAAGTAGGTTTATTTTCACCTGACGCACGTTTCACAGAAATTATTCTGTATCTTCAGAGGTTTGTTTGAATTCTAATTGAATGTTTCGCTTACAATATAGTTAACGGATATCGATTTTACTTCGAGTCTATTTTCGATTGTTGCAATGTGTATTTGTAGTCAGCTATTTATTATATATTCAATATTTTATTTTATTATTCTAATAAATGTATGATTTTAAATAAATCATGTTTTTTTTTATTTGAATTTGTTCTTTAATTAGTAGATTATTATTATTGTGTTTGTAAATATTAAGATTTTTCCAGATATTCATTTTGTTACCTTTTTGTATGTTTTTAATTAATTTGACATTTTGTATGTCTGCAAGTTTATTTTATTGTTTAAACAGTGTGTGGCTAAATTAGATTTGTAAATATTAGGTTTTAAAATGCATTGCGATTGTGAATGAATCTCTCGGACAGTTTTTTCTTCGTCTGGCCTGCGTAAAATTATAAGATAAACAAAATTTATTTATAAGATAGACAAAATAAATTATACTATTTGAACCGTGAGTGATTTTTCTACCTTTGGTTTCCATAAAACCAATGTTTATATCCGCGAGATACACTGGAAGATAAGGTAAGGATAATAATTAGCTGTAACTTTTTAAAACATTACCACACGTTCACTTATTGAATAGGTGGTATTAAAAAGTCGTTAAAACGAGACGCTTTTGAAAGAAAAGGACTTTCTCAAGCCAAGTAGTGACAAGCCAAGTCGAAAACAATCACATAATGTTCACTGTAAGGATTTTACCTCAGTTGACTTATTCCGAAACCCATGTCCTCTTTGGTGTACCAGCATTCCTACGACAATACGAATAATATAATATGTAAACATTGAATACGCTGTAAACAAATTCCGGAATGTTACACCAGTTACAAAGTTTTATATCACAGTGGGATATTTTGTCAATCGTGACTGATTTCAGTTTATTTACGAATGGCATATCAAAAATATCGGTACGGAGAACCGTACATGACTTCCATGTTCTAAGATTTATATTTAAAATCATTTTCGAAATGAAATATTTCCATAGAAACTACTTCTTTCTTCAGCCTTAACCACAGTACTGTGGTCACTAACGTATACCACCTCACGTTAGCGCACTCGATTTTCACTGATGATGGCAGTCGATAGCACTGCCGAAACGTCTGGTTTTGCAGAAAACATTGGACCACGGCCATACAGCCTGAGAAGGAATTTTAACAACAAACTACTTCTTTGTTGCCGATATCGTTGTACACATATAACAAATTAGCCCCTCCCCTTCAACTATCATTTTCACTTATAGAAAATTACCCCCTCCCCCTTCAACTACCCTTTTCATTTATAGATATTTCATCTACCTTTCTACAGTGGATTATTACGACCTTCTTTTCAGGATACTTTATTTATCAATATTAAGTACTCTAGTCTTCTTAAAACATAAAACGGTGCAGGTAAACTACTCCTTTCCCTAAACCAATCTTTTCCAAAATCAATAAGCCTTGAGTCTTCTACAACTGTGACATATGTGCAAAAAATTATTTGATTCTGTTTGAATTTACGGCAGTTATTGTTCGCCATAGAAAAAATTACTCTTGTTAAAACATAAAACGGTATAGGTAAACTATCCCTTTCCCTTAACCGATTTTTACCAAAATCAATAAGCCTTGAGACCTCTACAACTCAGGCACATATGCAAAACATTATTTGATTTTGTTTGAATTTGCGGCAGTTATCGTTCGCCATAGGAAAAAGTTCTACACACAGACAAACAAACACACAGACAGACACACACACAGACACTTTTCATAAAATTACTTTTCTTCATGATTTGAGGGTAGTACAATCAGAATCACCCCTTATCTCGAACACGATTTTTTTTCGCCATCACCATACTTCCATTTCCTTATGGAACATGGAAGTAGTAAGTTGTAACAGCTCCCGGCTTGTTATGTTTCAGCAGCTGCCGTTGTGTGTGTCCGGTTGCAGCATTATATTAAAGTCTTTTTAACGTGTATTTAATAAACTTAATTATTTCAATAGGTTATTATTGTTTAATGTGATTAGTGCGCGCACAGTTGAAGCAGAAGAGCTAGGATTACAGGTTAATACAGATAAAACAAAGGTTATAATCACCACTCGAAGGAAAACCAGGAAACTTGAACAGATTGAAATCGAACCACTAAACCTGGAAATAGTTAATCAGTTTAAATATTTGCGATCTTGCATGGTAGAAGATAATGAAGAAATAAAAGAAATAAGGAAAAGAAATCAGGCCGCAAATAGAGCACATGCTTCGTTGACAACTATATTTAAGACAAGTATTATCCATCATCATTCAGAGGTCACAGAATATAAAGTTATGATTAGGCCGGTGATAACATATGGCAGCGAGACTTGAACTCTGAACAAACAAGCCGCTAATATGGTCAATACCTTTGAAAGGAGAATTTTGAGGAGAATATATGGACCAGTCCAAGTCAATGGGATATGGAGAATGCGCCACAATGAGGAGCTATACAAGCTGTATAAAGACAATGATCTGGCCACCACCATCCGACTGTATAGATTGCAATGGGCGGGACACACCATTAGGAAGGAAGGCAACCGAATACCTAGGAAGGTACTGTTTAGTCAAATCGAGGGTAGAAGGCCTGTCGGAAGACGCAAGCATCGTTGGATTGATCAGTGGCGAGGGATGCCCATACTTTACTTAAAATAAAACGATGGACATCGATCGCCAAGGACAGGTAAAAATGGAGCCGGATGATTATGGAGGCTAAGGTTCACCTCCGAACTGTGACACCATAGAAAAGAAGAAGAAGAAGAAGAAGAAGAAGAAGAAGAAGAAGAAGAAGAAGAATTGATTAGTGCGCGACGGATTTTTCTATTTGAGAAGAAGAATTGTTGAACAAAGTGAACTAATGGATAGAAGTGATTAATAAACTTGTAATTGTTTTACTGTCTCTGATGTCAGTTTCATATGACACGGTCAGAGGTGACCCAAGTATTGTGTAACAGACGCGGTCGCACTCACTCAGTAAGAAAAACAAGGAGTTAATGAACACGCAATAGCAAGGGAGCGAATTGCGTATTTTGAATTATTATTATTCTGTTTTTGTAACTACCTCCTATGTAATTTTTTAAATATCGCTCGCCGAATGGATGCTGGTTTTTACTCAAATATCGGCAGCAAAATACAACATTATAACTAGCAAAAACTATATCTTACAACTCATACAAATTACAAGAGATACTCAGACATTTAGCCGACGCGGCAATTTGAGCGTGAAACAACTTATTTATTCTATTCGACATTTCCTGAAAGCGGGAGATAAGCTGTTGAAACTTGTAGGATAATGTTTGTAAGAAAGTAAGGCAGGTGTTATATAGAATGTAAGGAGTGGGTGTGAAAGCTGTTATTTGATTTTTTTTAGGGGATTTTGGGGGTTTATAGTCGGGAGACTATATTATTACCTAGTTATAATCGGGAGGTCCCTTCGAGCAGTCACTAAAGCCTTTCTTGCTCCTGAAGGTCCCGCAAGGAGGCTGGATGTCATAATAAACGAAAGCAAGACAAAATACTTGGTCACAGGACAGGAAGCTAGAGAAGGAGACCGCGTCCAAATAGGCATCTATCCCTTCAAAAAATTTAACAACTTTGTTTATTTAGGATGCCAAGTTAACTCCGATGGGGAAACAACAGAAGAAATAAAGTGAAGAATGACCTCAACTAATAGGTGCTTCTTTGGTCTCAGGCCCCTGTTCCAGAGCAGAAAAACTGCCAGGAGCATCAAGCTGCTTCTGTATAAAACACTGATCCGCCCAGTTCTCACCTATGGTTCTGAGACCTGGACCATTTCTAGAAAGTCTGAGTCAAGCCTGCTGGTTCATGTACGCAAAATCCTCCTCAGCATTTTTGGTCCAGTATGTGGAAAAAGACCAACCAAGACTGAACACTCTTCTGAATGAACCAGATATTGTGAAAATTATAAACTTGGTAGACTCAGGTAGGCTGGACATGTGATCAGATGGGGGAGAATGAAATTCCCAGAAAGGCACTCACAGAACAGATCTATGGTACAAGTAGAATTGGTAGATCCAAACTACGTTTGGAAGACGGTGTGAACTATGATGCGCGCCATATCCTTGGAACCCGGAACTGGAGACCAGCTGCACTTGACCGGGACAACTGGCAGAGGCTGTTAAAGGAGGCCTTGACTCAGTAAATGGGTTGTGCCGCTGAAGAAGAAGAATATGCCGTTACGGACGGCTTTGAACTAACTGAAACCAAAATCTTTACAATTACCAGAAACAAATAAAACTAATGTATCTCAAACGCTCACGGTTCGAGTTTTTATAACGTTTCTGACATTTTCGATTAAATGTAATAAAACATACAGTTAGGATTTGTTGTGCCTTCTTTCAAAGAACTCTAAGATTTGTCTCAGTTCCAGATTTTCGCTTAGCAGAGCAATGTCGATGTCTGACGCAACAAAATACTCAGCGACGTGTTCTTAAATTGTTTTTGCGCAGGACGACGGCCTTGCAATGGGATCGCCACTTAGTGGTTTCTTGGCCGATCTTTATCTTAACTATTTTGAAAATGAACATATTTTATCGCATAAAAACAACCTTTACAAAAATATCATCTCATACACTCGGTATGTGGATGACACATTCCTTGTTATTAATGGCACACATAGACAAATAGAAACCTTGAGTAAATACATGAATAGTATACACTCAAAAATAAAGTTCACGTTGGAGATGGAAAATAACAGTAGCCTAAATTTTCTGGACATAACTGTGCGAAAAATAAATAATTTGTTTAGGTTCAACATCTATAGGAAGCCAACTGCCACAGATATTACTATTCACGCTTCTTCATTTCATCCATTTGCACAAAAAATGGCATCATTCAACTCGTTGGTTAACAGCTTACTAAAAATTCCGTTAGAGGCGAAAGACTACATCGATGAGCTTAATACGATAAAGTATATCGCGGTGGCCAACGGTTACAATAGTACAGTTGTAGACAAAATAGTAGCGAGGCAGAGGAGGAACATATATAAAAATAGGAGCATAAACAAAACACACAACAGTGACATTAAATATATACCAACAGAATTTACAAATCTTTTGCCTAATACTATTAAGAACGTTTTTAAAAAACACGGTTTTGCAGTTTCTTTCAAAACGAGTAATTGTATTTTGAACGCTTTGAGACCAGTGACCAACAGACTAGTAGAAAACTGTTCTGGTATTTATAAAATAGAATGCGAGGACTGCAATAATTTTTATGTTGGACAAACGGGCAGGAAATTTCTGGATAGGTACAGAAAACATCTCCCTAGAGGTGATATCCAGAAGATAAAATCAAACTTTGCCTTGCATATAGTCAACCAGAACCATAATTACTCGAGTTTTCAAAGTAGCTTCAAGCCGTTGCATTTCTGTAAAAAGGGCAGGCTTATGGACGCGCTGGAAGAATTTGAAATTTATAAGGCCTCAAAAACCCAAGGTAATCAGCTCTTGAACGACAAGCTTTCTTTTAAGTCCAACGGACTGTATGACACGGCCATACGCGTGTTGGAACAACACATAGATAAAGGTAGAGATAGTGCGACGCGTAACGGTTAGTCGCTTGCAAGTTCCGATACGATGCGCATCGTGTAGTTGTGTAATTGTATACACGCGGTATGTGCGAGTGAAACTTTTTATTTATTTCTTATTAAGTTGACGTACTCCATGTGAGTGATTCTTGTTTTTTATCAACCTGATGATGGGACCATGAGTCCCGAAACGCGTAGTTTTTAAAGAAACATTGAAGTTGCAAGGAGGAGCACCAGTGTACTTGGATACACAAGGTAATATTAAATATAGTTAGTTATATGCAACTTGGAGACCACAACACAATATGTAAATTGTTTTGTCAGATGAAATCATTTATGGTTTTTATTTTATTACAGGATATAAAATCTTTTGAAGAAATGTCAATTTTTTCATAGAATTAATTAATTAAATGCAAGTAATACCTAGTTAGCATTATCATCCGCTATCTCCAGCCGGTTAAAGCATGCCATTACTTTGAATAAATAATGGAGGAAATACTTATATTCCTTTATAGTTTCCTCCATATTAGAGGTCATTGCCAACACACAAAGCACACGTTTTCTGAATTGTCTTTAAACAAGGTCACTTCCAAACAATGAAGGTAGTGAAAAGTATTCGTTATACGGGAATATTGCGAATTTTTAATTTTCTAAATCACGCAAACTCATAATTAAACCAGGCAGAGCGTCATAATTAATTTAATTGGGAGAGAACCTACAATCTTAATCGACACTACTCGGGCAGGAAGAGCTCAAGGAACTCTACAAAACTGGTACGGTACCTGTTCTGGATAGATTCAATTTCTTACCTAGTCATACACGTAAAGTATGAGTTATACTCAAGAGACAAGAGTTGCTCAAGAGAAACACACCTGCGTTTCTCAAAGTCTACATTCCTTTTCTTCCTTTCTCTACACTCTTCTTTGTTTAAATTGTGATTCTCCTCGCCTTTGCTGTCGGCTACAAATTTTATTTTGTAGTGCGTCCTCCTTTCAGCTATTGCGGTGAATTGGGTATAAAATACATTCAACAGACGTTTCAATCCATAATTTCAATTCAAATCAAATCTTGAGTACTCTCCCCCTCCCCACCAAAAAATCGCATTACTAAAGTGGCTTCCAACTTTTTTCTCAACATCTTTCTTTTATGCCCGCTATTAACTTTCTTTATAACGTTATTTTTCTACAATTATTACAGTCTCTCTTACCCCTTAGTTACATCTCGTTATTATAATTTGTTAATGCCAGTGTTTCTGTACCTCTTTTCTTCTGACACCCTCGTTCTTTATGTCTCGTAACTCCTTGCTACTTCTCCCGCATATTTGACCCATACCGGCCGCTATTTAGTTTCTTATGGCGTCTATCATTTTCTCACTCTTAATTGTTTCCTTTTCATGCTCCATCCTAATCATCTCTATTTCCTCCACAAATCCATGTGCATTTCTTATCAATTCTCTAAGCACTTATTATTTTCGAAGTGTGTCAGAATTATGCTTATTAAAAGTCCAAATCCATTTTTTTTTTTAAATTAGGTTTTACACAGTTAGTTGGTCAGAACGTAAAGAGCATTTACCGTGTGACCTCCTATCAGGACACGGACATCCTCGCGTACTATTGTTGGTATATTTCTATATTCTGCGATCATATAACAATTGTGTTATTTTGTTTTATTGCAAGTAGTTAACTCCCACTATTTTTATGTAGAACTGTAAGTCACTAGGCCTACATGTAGCACTGTACTATGAAGTAGCACTATGCGCCCGTGGTTCCCAAACTGTGGAGGTTGATTGCCATAGGTCGCGATACTGTCGAAAGGGGGCAGTTCGCGGTATTCAATTATATTATATTAACCTACTGTAGTTCTACTTAAAAATTTGTTTACTACAGACATTTTTGAACAATGAGTTTAGGAGTAAAATATTTATTATATTTTACCAATTTTACTTTAACCCATACAGCGCCAACTGATTCTGCGTGGGGTAGTTTTAAAGTGCCAAAAATTGATTCTTCATTACCCAATGTGCCAAGCAAGCAATTCGATAAAAAATTTAATACTGAAGATAAATGCATACAATTTTTAACTTTCCTAAACCAAAATTTTACATGTGTCAAAAAGTTACTTTTTCATTTGTCTTTTTTAAATTTAAAAAAATATTTCTTAAATATAAGTTTTGCTACCTACAAAATAAAACTTACTATCTTTCACATAGAAAGTCTACGTAAAAGCAGCAATTATAACACTGATGAACGTTAAATTCATAAATTGTGCTATTTTCTCAACAAGTCTATACACATTATTTTAAAATATTGTATAATAAATTCAATTTTTTATTAATTTTCTAAGCACTGCTAGTACTATTTACAAATATCACAGTTATAATGTTGCAGTTTGGTGTATTCTTTAAAATTGCCCAATACATCACTTTCACTGTCGCTATACTTAATAATTGTTTTATTTTGTTTCTTCTGAAAAACAAACGTTACTCAGTTTTGAATGAATATTACTGAGCAACTTTTACGAAACACCTCAGCGCGCCCGACGAATAGACTCTCACAAATGTAAACACCAACATTTATCTAAAGATTGCACAGCCGCTATCAATATTTTCATATTTTTTTCTAAATTCCAGGCTGCTAGGCTGTGGTCGGTTGCTATCTCGTCGGCAACGTTTCGTATCCCACCCTCGGGGAGCTTCTTCAGGCCGCCAGAAAGCTACAGAGTATGCGAAAACAGTAGCAGCAGATCTTAGGTCGAACCATACCCGACACTTGTTTTACAGGTCGCTTCTACCCGAAACAAGTGTCGGGTATCGTTCGACCTAAGATCTGCCCGGGGGGGGGGGGGGGGATCGAAACGTTGCCGACGAGATAGCAACCGACCACAGCCTAACAGCCCGATATTTGGAAATAATTTTGAAAATAAACATCAACAGCTTATTCAATTCTGTAGACAAGAGGACAGAATTATATCTGTCTTTTATTCTTTGATATAAATCCTTTATTTTTTCTTGGCGTATCAAAGAATAGTCCAGTTTCTCGACAGTATATAAAGCAGAGCAATCTGGTAGTAAATTACTGAACTACAAGTAGAAACTTGGTAGCCAATTGTTTGACACGGACCACGAGGCCGTGCGATCGTCCCATGTTACTGAAAGAGTTAACTATTGCAAATTATTTTGAACGTAATACTAAAAACAGTTGACCTCATGTTAAGCAGTTTCTTGCAGAACGACATTACATGGATCAATCTATACGTAAGCATACTCGAGACAATGTGCACGCTAAACAAACGCAATATGATAAAAGAATTTATACCCAGGCTGTTTGGCCGTGGTCGATTGCTTTGTTCTGTCATTGCCTAAACGTTTCGGTCACCCACCAGAGGCCTTCTTCAGCAGAAAAATTCCTTTTCTTTTACCTTGTTAGGGGTACGTTCGGCTCCCCACCCTTTTGTCGAACATTTTGAATAGAATAAAATTTACCTCTTTTATCCGTCTAGTGGCTTTTCTTTTTTATATTTCACTACGCGTTTCTGGACACATGTCCGTTTCTGGACATTAAAACAAATTATCTGACGAACTTTACTGAGGGATTACACCTGACGATGTGACATATGTCCAGAAACGCGTAGTGAAATATACAAAAAGAATAGCCACTAGACGGATAAAAGAGGTAAATTTTATTCTATTCATATATGTATAAGTGGCTTGGATACTGAAAGCATTAATTTAAGACTTTAAATTTTTTTACTGAAGAAGGCCTCCGTTGGGTGGCCGAAACGTTTAGACAGTGACAGAACAAAGCAATCGACCACGGCCAAACAGCCTGGATATAAATTCTTTTATCAATGACTCCGGCTGGGATGGCCTACGTGAAAACCAATAAGACTAAACACTATATTAAAGAGAATGGGTCTATATAACGTGGATGCATAAGAGGTTATACGTGTAAGATGTTTGAAACCCTGTCCTCTAAATCACATCGCGTCAACACATCGCCAGTATTGACTTTCCTCTCCGTGAGCTCGCGAGAAATTTATTTATGCTAATTAGACTAGGTTTGTGACTATCTAAAACTCGATTAAAACATACATACGAAATTTATTTTGTATCAAGTTTTAGTATTATGATTAATAATTTACATGTGTAAATTGGACAATTCGAAATAGTATTCCGCCGAGCACGGAATGCTTTGTTTCTGAACAAGTTCCTTTGCCGGCAAAAATTGATATGAAAAATGAAAATATGAGCAAATAAATTTTTTTAGGCGGGGGTCCTACAGTTAATGCCGCATCCAGCATTTCGATCGCCATTTCTCCCTATCCTTCCAGTCATCATCTTCAACAGCTCGATCTCTCATGCTTTCCCTAATTCCTGTTCTCCATTGTGTTGTCAGTCTTCCTTTTCTTCTCCTGTTTTGTGGTGTGTAAGTCAATGCTTTCTTTGGCTATCGCTTCTCCTCCATCCTCATTACGTGACCACACCATAACAACTATCTGGAATCTATTCTTTGTGCTGTTGTAATACGCGCCCTGTTTTCCTTCTTGTATCTTCGTTTCTAACATGTTGCATTCTAGAAATATTACACGCTCGTCTTAAGAAATCCATTTCCACAGTTTCTATCATCTTTTTCTCTTTATCTGAAAGTTGTCAGCATTCGCAGCTATAAGTTAAAATGGGCTCCACAGTAGTTGTGTAGATTGTCAGTTTAGTTTGAAGTTTCATTTTGTTCGACCAAAGTATGGCATTATTATTAAATATCAGAGAAGAGGACGCTCATTGGCGTTTAATACTTCTGTAAAATATCACAGTCTATAATAATTCTCATACTTTAAAGGTATTCGTTATGCAACATATACAACAACTAAAACAGTCAATACGTTAATTAATTTTGTAGTCGCAGTTATAACTAATAAACGTTTTGGTAACACTCGCTAAATAAAAATGCACACTAATCGCTTTCAATCCAATCGCTAACCTGTTGCATGGATGGATAGTTTAACCCACTGAATACAAACCGGCAAATACAATTTTATCCCTGATCAAATAGCATTGAATTCATAATATGTGATATTTAACTGAATATGATTCAATCCCTTAAATTTCAGATAAATATAAATTCGATTTACATAAATTGCTGATAAATGAAAAAACAACAATTTTATAGTTCCTAACGGATTCTCAGTTTATCATTAAAAATGATACGATAACTCCATTATATGATTGTTGATATCAAAGGTGGTCTGCTTTAAATTTAAGTTTCCTGATTGGTCGTATTTTAAACGTAAACACTATCACTTTTTGGGTACTCAAAATAATATCAATATATTGGATTAGAAAGGTTAGGATAGAAGAGGAGACTCAATATTCTAACACGTGATGTACAAGGAAAAGAGTAATTTAAGCAAGTAACAATGTATTTTATTAAATAACTCTGGATTAGCTCATTAATTATAATAAAAATATATTTTTATTGTCTTTTTAATCAGGCAGTAAAATTGAAGTAATTTATACAAAATATAACTGAACTTGCTTATAATATTGATCAAAAGTGGTTTCGTTTTCTGGCGTTTTGTTGACAAGATTGCCCCAATCCTGTGGCAGCAAAGATGCCATCTGATATGCAGCTCTTGTACTATACAGTTTGTACCATATTCGGTAGTCATACAGGTTAGCTTCTTTCAGCTTCATCGCCCATGTTTCATGCATACATAAACTTTGGAGAAAGATTTCTTGAATAATAGCGACAACAGAAATTGGCCTACAATTAGATAATATATTAGAACCTTTCTTGGGAACAAAATTCTAATAATATTACGGATAATAATACTTAATACATAATTATACATATTAGATATATATATAACAATAATAATAATATTTAAAGTACCATTATCTCCCGTCCGACTGTGTTCTTTGAAATTTGTGAGTAAATTAAATTAATTTAATTCTAGGGTACCAGCCTATAGATGGGTAAGTGAAGTGGAGGGCCTGCCCCCTTACGGGGCATGACTACCAGTAATTTTTATTCAGGGTTGTCTTCTCCTAGCCTTTGATGCCCCCGAAACCCAAATGCAAGGCAGCAGCAAAATATAATCCGAAAATATTAGGACGCAGTATTACGGCCGACTAAATCCAACTAGATTCTCGCCTGTAATATTCCAAACAAAAGCCGGTCCAGGATCATTTCCCTACGCCCTAACTTGGTACTGCTGCCCTCCACCAGCAATACTTATCGACCTTCCGGTCTAGATTCGTACGGTTCTGCATCAATAGGGTCATCTCTTGTAAGATGTGGCACTTCACCACGCAGTACGGTCTTGGCTGGACAGAGGCTAACGTCTCCTCTGGGAGCTAACATCACTTGGGAACTTGTGAGGACCAGTGCCCAGTCAACTCGGTACAAAGGTACTACCTCTCCAAATTCCCTCGATCCCGACATGAGTGTGAAGAAAGAAACGCACGTAGCTTTCGTTGACTTTGAGAAGGCCTTTGATAAGTAGATAGAAGTTTGTTGTGGCAAATATTATAATAACGGGAATACCCTCAACAACTTATAAGGCCTCTGTAACGGAACAAGAATTGATGTTAAAATAATTGTGGGATTTCTCACCAAACAGCCGTCAACAATGTGTTGGACAAGGGTGCGGGATATCACCTACTCTTTTTAACATTTATATTGACGATCTGCTAAGGAAATGTAAACATCTGGTGAACCTGGTATTAAGTTATCACGAGACGGATATCTGAATGTGCTGTTGTTTGCTGACGACTTACTTTTACTTCAAAATACAGAGTCTGATTTGCAAAAATCTGCTTTTAAACTTCATCAGATTTGCAAACAGTACAATACGAAAATCTCCCCTATAAAAACAAAGGTAATGGCATTTCGATTCAAGAAGCCAATAAGGACAATAATAATGATTAATGATGAAATTCTAGAACAGCTGAGTCACTTTAATTATTTGGAAAATGATATTGGCTACGACAGATATTACGATATTGATGTTAGGCAAGTAACAAAGTAAGTTAGGTAAGTTCCAGTCGATCTGTGGGACAATCAACCTAAATTTTAGAAACAAGGTACGTCGAGATACAAAATTATGGCAGTCCCTGTACTGTCCTGTGGGTGTGAATTATAGGCAACAACCAAGAAACAAGACAGTAAACTACAGGCCTCGGAAATGCCGTTCTTAAGAGGAGATAAAAGAACCGAAGAGGAGTTCTACACTCGACCGTAAGAGAAGAGTTACAAATATTTAACTTAAATAAAAAATTAAAGATTACAAACAACGGTGGAAAGAACACTTAGAAAGAATGTCAGATTCCAGACTCGCCAAACGAGTCTGGAAAAACAAACCTATAGGATACAGGCGTGTGGAAGAGATGGGTGGAGGACCTTTAAAGGCGGAACAGGCAGCACCTTGCCTATACTGTGTTGTGAAGATGACGATGAATATTAAAAATAATTATGATACTGTTTCTTTTCTTTCGTACCATCGAAGATAATGTAACTGAAGCGGGGTTCGCTGACTTTGTGAGTCGAACGGTTTACATAGGTCTGTGCCCATTACAACGCTCCATCAAACCTACAAAAGTTATCTTAGGTAATCAATTCCACAAGCTATTTCGATATGGAGGGAGTCGAGCCCGACAACCCTAGATTAATAGCAAAGCCTCACCACATCGGTCTACATTAACTGTTAAATCTTATTACTATAATACTGTTTTAAATAAACTTTTTTGTTTTGCTGCTTTTCGACTCATTCTTGACGAGAAAGTTAATATTTTTATGTTTGCAAGCCACCAATTTGCCCATGAAATCATTACGGTGACCTTCATCAACGTTTTTAATTAATTTAAAGCGCTGTATATATCTGGAAACAGCTGTGTGTACAGTAAAATCTCGTTTATAAATAAAATAACAGTAGCACCTCACATCAAAGGAAATGTATAGCCTGTACGATGACTATACGCACGCCACACCTGTGGTGCAGTTCATCGCAAACTAAGTGCCACTCAATGACGAGGCGTGGGAGCGTTGCACAGACTCCTCCTTATGTGTTTACATGAGTTTGTATGATTGTTGCACAAAACAATATTACTTATGCAAAACAAATAACTTGGCGATTATTTATTGTACATTTAAAGTTAGACTGACGTTAATATTGTGTGTATAGACTTTGACTTATTACTTATAAATCATCTGGTTGTCCTTCGACAACCAGCTTATGAAAATGTCAATTGCATACGTCGTAAAAATATTCGCGAACAATTACATATAACTTTGTTTTCATTATCATCATCATCATCCATCTTCAAGGTTTAAACCAAGAATGGTTTGTTCCGGTCTCAAATAGGCAAATATTACAGCTGGTCACTCCAGCGCTTCCTCGGACGTCCCACACCTCTCCGTCTCCTCGGCTTATAGTTGTTTCGGGATGCGGCAGTCATCCATTCGGCAAAGTTTTTCCCACCAATTCAGCCGATACTGGGCTCCCTGTCAAGTATACTCATGATATTCAGTTCCTACCGTATATCTGTGTTTCTTCTATGATCATGGAGAGTATACCCTGCCACGTGCCTGAGAAATCCCATTTCAGCCGCTTGGATGCGACTGGCCTGGCCTTTCGTTAAAGCCAATTCTCAGACCCATAAAGAAGTGTGGGAAGAGCCATCACCTTGTAGAATTTTAGGCTTGTTCCTTTACTTGCTGACTTGATGGTTCGCCTGATGGTCCCGCAAATAAGGTTGAACTTACGCAACTTATTCACCACATCGTTGCTTGCATTATACGTAAGATACACTGTAGCCCAGGTATTCAAAATTGCTAACTTGTTCCAGGACAGTACCATCTATAACAATTTTTGCCCGTACGGGATCAGTTCCACAAAAAGCCATCACCTTGGTTTTAACTGTGGATATCTGCAATCCAGAGTCTTTGCAGATTCGATTTAACAAATGTATACCCATCTCCAATCTGTTTTCAGAGTCCGACAGAATAGCCTGATCGTCCGGAATCAACAAAGTCTCAATTGTAGAGTGACCAATCATAAAATGGTCTGGAAGACACATCTGCCAGTTTTGTGTGACATCGTCAATATATAAATTAAAAAGAGAAGGTGATAGTGGACACCCTTGTCGTACTCTACAAGTGATCAGGCCAACTTTAGGAGCTATTCTTGATCTCCCTGCTTCTATTAAGATTTTATTCTCCACGTTTTTCATTATGGTAAATGAATAGACTAAAACTTGAAATAGGCACAAAAAATATAGAGGCAGTAAAAGAGTTCATATATCTTGGCTCCCAGATAAACAGCACTACCGACACCAACACTGAAATAAGAAGAAGAATATATCTCGCAAATAAAACATATTATAGATTAAAAAAGCACCTCACATCTCAAGAAACACGAAATCCAAAATTTACAAAACGCTTATCAGGCCAGTGCTTACGTATGCTTCAGAAACCTGGACAATGACAAAAAATAGCTAGAGACTTCTAGGTTGCTGTGAAAGATGGATTCTAAGAACAATATTTAGAGGAGTACAAGAAATGTGGAATGTGGCACGAGCGCTATAATTATGAACTATACCATCTTTACAAAGAGCCGGGCCATTGTCAGGATAATCAAAATATACAGGCTAAGGTGGGTTGGATACATAGAGAAAGTGGAGGAAGGACACCCTGCGAAACATATTTTCTACCAGAAACCAATGGGTAGTAGAAAAAGGGGGAAACCCCGTAGTAGATTCAAGTAGATTCAAAGACCAGATAGAGGAGGGCCTCGTAAAACTGAACATAAGAAACTGGAAACCCAGGGCACGCAATAGAGAGGAATGGAATCGACTCTTGGAGCAGCCCAAGACCCACCAAGGGTTGTAGAGCCACAGCTGATGATGAAATGAATAGACTAATGTAGTTTTAGCAGTGAAGCTCGCAGAGTGGCCTCTTCCACTGTGGCACTACATTGCATTGCATTGTCTTTGCACCCGTGGATGATTGCAGCATCTGGGACGTGCCCAATGGCTGCCAGAAGAGAATCATAGTCTGATTCAGTCGACAGGCACCTAAAACTGGAAGGGAAACCGTCAACACGGTTATCCGCAAGATGGCAGGGGAGAAAGGAGACTAAATGGTATGAGACACTACCGCTGGAACCGATTCCGGCAACAGGTGTTGTCTGTCTCAAGGCTAGCAAGCAGACGCCGCGCGGCAGAAAACCTCCGTGCCGGTGACCAAGGTAACAGCAACAAACAGCTGACTCAGCGTGCTAGGAGGCGGGTGAGGAAGGAACGAAGGACAGTTTTTACAGGTAAACTCAGGGGCCGAAACTCAGGTCATCAAGAATCGCCGGAGGGCGTTTGACCCGAATCGGTGGTGGAGATTCTGTGGTGCTGATGGTTCTTCAGGTATGAGAAGGATTAGCTGCAGTTGCAGCAAAGAGAGTTACAGCTAACGACCGGAAAAAAAAACAGACAAGGTAAGGAACCAGAAGACTTCTTCAGATTACGTCATTCCTCACATACCAAGGAGATCCCGACGAGGAACAGAGGGTTTTAGCTTGGAATCGTTCCAGCCTACACCTGTTAGTGGTTGACAGAAGTGACCACCATGCGGGAGATGCATAGTTCAGAACAGACCTGAGAAATAGAAGATAGATCATGGCCAGGCGGCTGCGACACAAGAGAAATGGGAATAACTTGGTTCGGCACTTTCGAGGGTTTGGGTCACGTGGGGGTTGAAGCATAGGCGCCGGTTAAGACGAACGCCTAGATATTTCACCGGTGGCTTTACACTACTCTTCATAGTGTTTCGGTTACAAACTTTAACGTTCAACAAAATATTTCTTATAACACTATTTAATTTTCTACATTAAAAGTAGATCACTATGTTCTACAGAACATACGTAGAAACGTGACAGCGTCTCAGCGCATCTTGGTTGCTGAGATGCGCCGACCCAGCGAATGTATAAATCTTAGCCCCCACTTAAAAGTATAGCTAAGATGTCAAGAGAGGGGAGAGAGGGGAGAGACAACGGAATAACAGTTCGCTGTCTCACTTCCACACTAACACTCACACACACACACATACACACATGCTTCTTCCATTGTTCACGCCAGCCTTGTTGTAGCCGATGTTCACACTACGAAATACTGTACTAGACCGCTGTACGCATGTGCGAAATGAATGAAAATTTTGTTAGCCTTGCGACGAAGTGTTTGTCCACTGCGAAGTTAGCTTTGCATCTCGAAGTTCAATGTTCAATTGTCAGCTCTACAACATGCTTTTTGGCTCGTCTTCTGTCTTTCTCATCGCACCATTGAATACTCTAATAAACCATAATTTATTACTTTAAATTACTTTTTAATAGAGGCTCTTTAATAAGAGAAGTGGCGCTCCGAACGCTTCCATTGACGCTACGCTACTGGTAGCAAACCTCTTTATTTTTCCAAGCGTATTTACTTAATTATCTTCTTCCTTCATACTTTAACGTAATTTAAGCTTTATCTTTCTATAGCAATCTTTGCCTACCCCTATACCTTCGTCAATGTGGTGTCCACATCATCATCACCACTCCAATGACTAGGCCTTAGACTTGTTCCGGAACCCATCTCCTCTTCGGCCTACCGACATCTCTCTTCCCAGTAGGGTGATAACCCAAGGCAGCTGCAGGTAGACGGATATCAGGAATGCGATTCAGTGTTCACACCATCTCCTTCTCTGGTCTTCAATCTTCTAGTCCAATGATCATCTGCATTTGTCCTTTTGCGTTAGCTTAGGTCGTTTTGCCGTATTTCCCTTGCAATTTCCGAGGCTTGTATGAGTTCTGTAAGTACATATATTTTTACTTAAGTAGGTTACTGGGCTGCTGTAAAACCCCCCACCTGGAGGACCAGGAACTTAGCCCATGTGTGCAGTCGTTGGCCTCCATACTAGATGTACACCCTGCTGCCGATGTACACCATCCTGCCAGGCCAGGACCCAGATATCCCCAGCTTGCCCTGATATAACTCCCATCTCTCGTTTGCTTACCGATCCGCTCCGCCGAAGGGATTGGCTACCGCAACCTTGAAGTGGACTGCTCGGCGTAACTCTCTTTCGGACCCTATGTGGTGTCCACTGAAATAATTTTTAGATAATCTTTCTTAGCTTTCGTTCTCATGTGTCCATACTATGGTAGTTGTTACTTCTCTGTTCTATGTGATAGTGTCTTTTCGACAATAATCATTCTCTAATAGTACTTAGACAACCATTAAATGCATGGCTTGTAATTTATTTTATTTCGTATTTAGAGTTAACGAGATATTTTCGTTTACAGATAAACAGAATTTATAAAATAAAATAAAATGTTTATTGTTGCTATGTTGTAAGCTTAAATACGACCACTGATCCTGAATGGTCGAGAGACTGTGTTCGTAATTACTGGTACACAACGGTGGAATCAGTAGCGTGGCGTCCATGTAACTAGCGGCAATAGTACTGGAAATGAAAGAAAATAATATTAATTATATCACAGAATAAATAGTTTAGTTATTGAATAATTTGAAACCCGAACAATATTAGTAGGGAGACTTAAAGAAAAGCGTAGCATTGCTTTCGAACTGCTGGGCACTTGCACCGTCTTGTGTTGCCGGCTCAGACATCGGCAATGTTTTACTGCGTGTGGTCATTGACCTCGTAGTAGTTGTCACTGTACAAACGGGGGGGGACACATTCGTCCACCCAATGTGTTGCCGCTGTATAAACCAGCAAAACGCTCAGTTAGCAGCTGTGTTCGTTTCGGAACCAATGTGCAGCAATTACTACATACCTATTTGTGTTTTGTTCGTTTAGTTATGTGTTTCTCCGTTTGTCTTTATTATTATTAATTCGATTATTTGTATTCTCATTTATTCTGTTAAAGTATAAAGGAGTCAGGTTTCCGTTGAACCGGGGCCCTCTTCTTCTGCCAGCGAAAGATAGAAAATACTCTAAAAAGATATTTAAGTTAGTCTTATTTTAGGAAAATAAGTTAAGTCAGTATTTTCTAAATAATGTTTCAGTAACGCGTATTTTTATTGTATTATTACCGTTTATTTTAATGGAATTGATTTCAGGATGTTATCACGCGTTCTTCAGCCACTTTAAAGATAGTAACGTTGATTAGTCTTAATTTGTTTAGAAAAAACAAAAGAAATTTCTATCAATCCGAGCCGACTCCGGACTCCCCCCCCCTCCTTAGGGCAAAATTCTAGATACGCTAGCGTGTAATCAGAATGGCTGCACAACGTGTAACGTCTGTAAATCACTGCGAGTATTCAGCAGAAAACACACGCCCACTCACGTGCCTTTTTCTTTTTTTAATTAATAAAATGCACACACACTATAGAAGAAAGGATTCATAAGATGGAAAGAGCATATGGTATAACTAAAGATATTTACAATAAAAAGTGCATATCTAAAAATGCGAAAATAAGGCATTACAGTACAGTAGTGAAGCCAGAATGCCTATATGCAAGTGAATGTCTAGCAGTAAATTATAATTTAGACACACTAGAAATATTGGAAAGACGAATTATTAGGAAAATATTAGGCCCACGAAAAACTTCAGAAGGTTGGAAATTAAGAAGTAATATATGGAAATCATGAAATATATCAAAGTATGGAAAAAATAACAGAAACAATGAGAAAAAGAAGACTTTTATTTTTTTTAGACATTTATATAGAATGGACGACAATAGGTTAACAAAGCAGATCTTCAAATATCTGTGGGGAAAGAACTCTACATCAAGCTGGATTAAAGAAGTCCAAAAGGATTTAGAAAAAAATAATATAAACACAGAAGCAATTGCAAGAGAAGTTTTTCGGGCAAAAGTGTTAAAAATGAAAGGAATCCAGGATAGGAGAGAAAAAACGCAGGTTCAAAGTGGACTAAAGACAGGAAGAAGAGACACAGTGAAACGATGAAAGAATATTGGAGAAAAAGAAAAGAATAAAGAATTGAAATTGGCATGTGGTCCTTAGATGGCCGATACAAAAAAATGCACACAAAACAAATTACTCACATTTGCATAAGAACACGCGCGCACAGAACCAGTTTTCTTTTGGTTTTTCTTTTGCTCGCTATCACATACTCTAACATGCTTACACTCCGCTGAACATCATTCCATTCTGTTTCTTTATCTAGATCTGGCCCCGTTCAACGACCACTCCTAAAAAGAGGCCCAAATTTCTACTTTCACTTTATCCAAAATTTCGAAAAATCTTTCTAACAATAATTGAATATACGAGGTTTGTAAATTAAGTAATGAGACTAATCATGTAGCAGTCAATATGGCAACACTGTAAGATTTCCATTAACACAGATGGTTAAATAAACAGCTGACTGATATTGAGTATTAATATTTATTGTCTATTGGTGCCACGTGAAACGTAAACAAGCTTTTCGTAAAGGGAGTTTTTGTTGTGCGTCATAAAAATGAGTGACATCAATTACGAGCAACGTTGTGCAATCAAGTTTTGTGTTAAACTCGGACACAATGCTACTGAAGCTTTTACAAAATTGACAAAGGCGTATGGAGGTAAAACTTTGTGAAGAGCACAGGTGTTTAGATGGCCGGGAATCAATTGAGGACGTTCCACGCTCTGGAAGACCGTCAACGTGAAGAACTGACGACAGTGTTGATCGAATCAGGTACTTCGTGCGGTCTGAACGTTGATTAACCATCAGAATCATTGCAGAACAATTAGATTTGAAACACACTACAGTTTATCAAATTTTGACAAACGAACTGAGAAAAGTTTGGGAATGAGAAAAGTTTGTGCGAAATTGACCCCAAAAAACCTCACTCTTGAACAGAAAGACAACGGGATGGAAGTGTGCCGTGATCTTCTAGGACGATTGAAAATGATCCTGATTTTCTAAAAAATGTTATTACTGGCGATGAGTCGTGGATCTTTGAGTACGATCCAGAAACAAAACGGCCGAGCGAGGAATGGTACACACCAAACTCACCACGTCCCAAAAAAGCAAAAATGAGCAAATCCAAAATGAAAACCATATTCATTTGATTCTTTGATAGTAATGGGATTATCCACAAGGAGCTTTCGCCTACAGGACAGACTGCCAATCAGCATGTTTAACAGCATGAGAAATTCTTGAAAAGCCGCGTAATAAAATAGTTGTCCGCATGAGACCAGCCATTGTGAACACCTGGATGGCTGGTCACGTGACAACATGTGGATGCATGATGTGATGCATCATGACAATACAACTTGTCACACAGCACTCTCGGTTAACGAGTGTTTGGCAAAGAAAAATATTCTTCTTGTTCCTCAGCCCCCTTATTCACCTGACTTGAGTCTCTGTGACTACTTTCTCATCCCGAGATTGAAAAAAACATCTCAAAGGACACCATTTTGGGACGATAGACAACATTTAAAAAAAACGTGACCGACCAGTTGAAGGAGATTCCAGTTTCTGAGTTCCAGCACTGCTATGAAGAACGGAAAACCCGTCTAAAACGCTGTGTGGCTTCCCAAGGGAACTATTTTGAAGGCGATAGAGTCTAGATATAGTTTGATTGTAAATAAAAGGTTTTACTAAATTAGTCTCATTACTTAATTTACTGACCTCGTATCACCGATTCTTCCGTAGCTTAGTACAAGTACAACGTTCATCGTTGTCTGGATATGAAGGGTAAATCTTCACTTTGAGTTCGTTTAAACAGTTAAACATCGGTAATACAAACTAATTAGAACCGGACGTGGTTCGTATTGTCAGACACGCGGTATTTACGCAATTAAATACCGAAATAAACACTAAATTTCCGTCGCGTTATAAATTAAGGTTGACGAAATGAAACTAAAAAGCAGAATAATCCAAAACCAACTTGCTTGGTAGAGTGACAGAAAGCAGCCGTACATATGGTCTAGACACCAATGTTAAGAAAACGAAGCTAATGATTGTATCTAAGAACAATTTCACAAACTGCACCCTTAATGTAAACTAAAGGCCAGTTGGAAGTGTAAGCAAATTTACATATCTTGGTACTATAGTCAATGAACAATGGGACCACTCTCAAGAAATAAAGAGCAGAATTGAAAAGGCAAGAGCAGTGTACACTAGAATGAGCAGTTTATTCAAGTCACTATTTAACAGTAAACACAAAGATGAGACTTCTACGGTGCTACGTATTCTCGGTCCTCTTCTACGGTGTAGAATCTTGGACTTTGACTGAAGCCACAACTAAAAAATTGGAGTCTTTCGAAACGTGGCTTTATCGTAGAATACTGAGCACTTCATGGACAGCACATATAATTAAAGTTGAAGTTCTTAGAAAATGAAGAAAGAAAGGGAAGTTATTAACACAGTGAAGATAAGAAAGCTTCAGTATCTGGGACATCTCATGAGAAATGAACAGAGATTTTACTTATTGCAGTCCATACTACAGGGAAAAGTACTTGAAAGACAGGAGTTGGGCGACAAGAATCTCATGGCTGAGAAATTTAAGGACTTGGTTTGGCATGAACACAACTGACTTATTCCGTACAACAGTGCAGAAAGTGAAAATAACCTGTATGATATCCAACATCCGTAACGGATAGGAACTTTCAGAAGAAGAACTTACTTGGTAACCAATATAATCAGATTACGCTACAAAAAAAAATATCGGTATGAACAACCATACATGACTTCCATGTTCTAAGATTTATATTTAAAATCATTTTCGAAATGAAATATTTTCACAGAAACTACTTCTTTCTACTTCTTTCTTCAGCCTTAACCACAATACTGTGGTCACTAACGTATACCACCTCACGTTAGTGCACTCGATTTTCACTGTGATGGAAGTCGATGGCACTGCCGAAACGTCTGGTTTTGCAAAAAACTTTGGTCTACGGCCAAACAGGACGGGAAGGAATTTTAACAACAAACTACTTCTTCGTTGTCGATAACGTAGTACATATATAATACCGGTATGGAGAACCATACATGACTTCCATGTTCTAAGATTTATATTTAAAATCATATTTGAAATGAAATATTTCCATAGAAACTACGTCTTTCTACTTATTGCTTCAGCATTAACCACAGTACTGTGGTTACTAACGTATACCACCTCACGTTTTCGCACTCGATTTTCACCAATGATGGCAGTCGATGGCACTGACGAAAAGTCTGGTTTTGTAGAAGAAATTGGACTACGGCTAAAGAGCCCGGGAAGCAATTTTAACAAAAAATACTTCTTCGTTGCCGATAACGTAGTACACATATAAAAAATTCTCCCCTCCACCTTCAACTATAATTTTTAATAATAGAAAATTACCTCCACCCCGTTCACATAACCTCTTCATTTATAGATATTTCATCTACGTTTCTACAGTGGATTACTATGAGCTTCTTATCAGGATACTTTATTTATAAAAATTAAGTACTTTACTCTTGTTAAATCATAAAATGTTTCAGGTAAACTACCCCTTTCTCTTAACCGATCTTCTCCAAAATCAATAGACCTTCCGTCCTCTACAATTCAGGGAAGCATGCAAAAAATATTTGATTCTGTTTGATTGTGCGGCAGTTATCGTTCGTCATGGAAACATTTCTCTTGTTACAACATAAAATATAGCAGGTAAACTACCCCTTTCCCTTAACCGATCTTCACCAAAATCAATAGACCTTGAGCTCTCTGCAACTCAGGAAAGAGTGCAAAAAATTATTTGATTCTCATTGAATTTTCGGCAGTTATCGTTCGTCATAAAAAAAATTACCCTTTTTAAAACATAAAACGTTGCTGATAAACTACCCCTTCCCTTAACCGACCTTCAACAAAATCAACAGACCTTGAGTTCTCTTTAGTTCAAAAAGGTATGCAAAAACCTAGTTGATTCTGTTTGAATTTACGGCAGTTATCGTTCGTCATATAAAAAATTACCCTGGTTAAAACATAAAATGTTGCTGGTAAACTACCCCTTTCCCTTAACCGATCTTCACCAATACCAATAGGTATTGAGAACTCTACAATACAGGGCTGTATGCAAAACATCATTTGATTCTGTTGGAATTTGCGGCTGTCATCGTTTACTATAGAAAAATATCGGTATGGAGAACCATACATGACTTCCATAATCTAAGATTTATATTTAAAATCATTTTCGAAATGAAATATTACCTAAATATTCCCTAAAGACGAAAAGTCTGTCTATGAATCGTTCCTCTGTAAACACGTGCAGTTACACTGCCCAGCGATCCACAGGAAGCAAATCGCTATCCACGCTGGACACTTTTTCGGCTTGCATGCGTTATGTTGGTATGGGTTCGGCACTTTCCATTTAAAAACCGTGCAAATGTACGAAAATAAACATGAATGAGACCAAAAATAACGCGAACTGTGTGTGTGTGTGTGTGTGTGTGTGTGTGTGTGTGTGTGTGTGTGTGTGTGTGTGTGTGTGTGTGTGTGTGTGTGTGTGTGTGTGTGTGTGTGTGTGTGTGTGTGTGTGTGTGTGTGTGTGTGTGTGTGTGTGTGTGTGTGTGTGTGTGTTCCCTGCGTTTTCATTGCGGTAGTCATAATAATAAAATGGAAACGTAAACAGTACATAACTGAGAAAAAAATACATAAATGAAAAAACTATTATTTTATTTTATTTTTAACAATTACCATTGTTTGAAAAAGTTTAAATGAATTCTCAAGTACTTTACTCTTGTTAAAACGTAAAAGGTTGCAGGTAAACTACCCCTTCCCTTCAACCGATCTTCACCAAAAACAACAGGACTTGAGTGCTCTACAAATCAGGGTTGTATGCAGAAAAATATTTGATTCTGTTTGAATTTGCGGCTTTTATCGTTTGCCATAGAAAATACCCTTGTTAAAAAAACGTTGTAGGTAAACTACCCCTTTCCCTTAACCGATCTTCACCAAAAACAATAGGTCTTGAGAACTCTACAATTTAGGGCTGTATGCAAATAATCTTTTGATTCTGTTTGAATTTGCGGTTGTTATCGTTTGCCATAGGAAATACCCTTGTTAAAACATAAAACGTTACAGGTAAACTACCCCTTTCCCTTAATCGATCTTCACCAAAAACAATAGGTCTTGAGAACTCTACAATTCAGGGCTGTATGCGAAACATTATTTGATTCTGTTTGAATTTGCGGCTGTTATCGTTTGCCAAAAAAAACAATTTCCGTTGATAAAAAAAAACCGTTGCAGGTAAACTACCCCTTTCCCTCAACCGATCATCACCAAAAACAACAGGTCGTGAGTACTCTACAAATCAGGGCTGCATGCAAAAAATTATTTGATTCTGTTTGAATTTGCGGCAGTTATCGTTTGCCATAGAAAAAAAATCTACAGACACACAGACACATACACACACACACACACACACACACACACACTTTTCGGAAAACGACATTTTTTCATGTTTTGAGTGTAGTAGAATCAGAATCTGCAATAATCTCGAACACGATTTTTTTTGCCATCACCATACTTCCATTCCTTAAGGAATATGGAAGTAAAATATCGGTATGGAGAACCATACATGACTTCCATATTCTAAGATTTATATTTAAAATCATTTTCAGCCAAACAGCCAGGCTGTGTCTTACCTGCCTTTTTATTGCTGTATTAAATGAAAAATATTATATTACATTAAAATGAAAAAATTATAATTTTATTGCCTGGCAACAAAATTATTTTATTTTTAACAATTACCATTGTTTCAAAAAGTTTAAATAAATTTTCAAGTACTTTACTCTTGTTAAAACGTAAAAGGTTGCAGGTAAACTACCCCTTCCCCTTAACCGATCTTCACCAAAATCAAAAGTCATTGAGACCTCTACAATTCAGGGACATATGCAAAAAATTATTTGATTCTGTTTGAATTTGCGGCTGTTATCGTTTGCCATAGAAAATACGCTTGATAAAAAAACGTTGCTGGTAAACTACCCCGTCCCCTTAACCGATATTCACCAAAAACAATACGTCTTGAGTACTCTACAAATCAGGGCTGTATGCAAAACATTATTTGATTCTGTTTGAATTTGCGGCTGTTATCGTTTGCCATAGAAAATACCCTTGTTAAAAAAACGTTACAGGTAAACTACCCCTTTCCCTTAACCGATCTTCACCAAAAACAATAGGTCTTGAGAACTCTACAATTCAGGGCTGTATGCGAAACATTATTTGATTCTGTCTGAATTTGCGGCTGTTATCGTTTGCCAAAAAAAAAAATTTCCCTTGATAAAAAAAAACCGTTGCAGGTAAACTACCCCTTTGCCTCAATCGATCTTCACCAAAACCAATAGGTCGTGAGTACTCTACAAATCAGGGCTGCATGCAAAAAATTATTTGATTCTGTTTGAATTTGCGGCAGTTATCGTTTGCCATAGAAAAAAAATCTATAGACACACAGACACACACACACACAGACACTTTTCTGCAAACGACTTCTTTTCATGTTTTGAGTGTAGTAGAATCAGAATCTGCAATAATCTCGAACACGATTTTTTTGCCATCACCATACTTCCATTCCTTAAGGAATATGGAAGTAAAATTACCCTTGATAAAAAACCGTTGCTGGTAAACTACCCCTTTCCCTTAACCGATCTTCACCAAAAACGATAGGTCTTGAGTAATATACAATTCAGGCCTGTATGGAAACAATTATTTGATTCTGTTTGAATTTGCGGCTTTTATCGTTTGCCATAGAAAACACCCTTGATAAAACATAAAACGTTGCTGGTAAACTACCCTATTCCATTAACCAATCTTCACCAAAAACAATAGGTCTTGAGAACTCTACAACTCAGGGCTGTATACAAAACATTAGTTGATTCTCTTTGAATTTACGGCAGTTATCGTTCGTCATAGAAAAAATACCCTTGTTAAAACATAAAACGTTGCAGGTAAACTACCCCTTTCCCTTAACCGATCTACAACAAAATCAACAAACCTAGAGTTCTGTATAATTCACAAAGGTATGCAGAAGAGTAATTGATTCTGTTTTAATGTATGGCAACAAAATTACCCTTGATAAAACATAAAATGTTCCTGGTAAACAACCCTATTCCCTTAACCGATCTTCACCAAAACCAACAGGTCTTGAGAACTCTACATTTCAGGGCTGTATGCAAAATATTATATGATTCTGTTTGAATTTGCGGCTGTTATCGTTTGCCATACAAAATACCCTTAATAAGACAAAAAATGTGTCTGGTAAACTACCCCTTTCCCTTAACCGATCTTCACCAAAACAATAGGTCTTTAGTACTCAACAAAACAGGGCAGTATGCAAAAACGTATTTGATCCTGTTTGAATTTGCGGCTCTTATCGTTTGCCATAGAAAATACCCTTTTAAAACATAAAACGTTGCAGGTAAACTACCCCATTCCCTTAACCGATCTTCACCAACACCAATAGGTATTGAGAACTCTACAATACAGGGCTGTATGCAAAACATCATTTGATTCTGTTTGAATTTGCGGCTGTTATCATTTACCATAGAAAAAATTACCCTTGATAAAAAACCGTTGCCGGTAAACTACCCCTTAACCTTAACCGATCTTCACCAAAAACGATAGGTCTTGAGAACTATACAATTCAGAGCTGTATGCAAAATATTATATGATTTTGTTTGAATTTGCGGGTGTTATCGTTTCCCATACAAAATACCCTTGATAAAACAAAAAACATGGCTGGTAAACTACCCCTTTCCCTTAAACGATCTTCACCAAAAACAAAAGGACTTTAGTACTCAAGAAATCAGGGCTGTATGCAAAAACTTATTTGATTCCGTTTGAATTTGCGGCTCTTACCGTTTGCCATAGAAAATACCCTTTTAAAACATGAAACGTTGCAGGTAAACTACCCCTTCCCCATAACCGATCTTTACCAAAATCAACAGATCGTGAGAACTCTACAATTCAGTGCTGTATGCGAAATATTATTTGATTCTGTTTGAATTTGCGGCTGTTATCGTTTGCCAAACAAACAAAATTACCCTTGATAAAAAAAAACCGTTGCTGGTAAACTACCCCTTTCCCTCAACCGATCTTCACCAAAAACAATAGGTCGCGAGTACTCTACAAATCAGGGCTGTATACAAGAAACTATTAGATTCTGTTTGAATTTGCGGCTGTTATCGTTTGCCATAGAAAAAAAATCTACAGACACACAGACAGACACACACACAGACACTTTTCGAAAAACGACTTTTTTTCATGTTTTGAGTGTAGTACAATGAGAATCTGCAATAATCTCGAACACGATTTTTTTTGCCATCACCATACTTCCATTTCCTTAAGGAACATGGAAGTAAAATATCGGTATGGAGAACTATACATGACTTCCATATTCTAAGATTTATTTTTAAAATCATTTTCGAAATGAAATATTACCATAGAAACTACTTCTTTCTACGGTAAACAAATTACTGTTTCAGCCTTAACCACAGTACTGTGGTCACTAACATATACCACCTCATGTTATCACACTCGATTTTCACTGATGATGGAAGTCAATGGCATTGCCGAAACGTCTGGTTTTGTAGAAAACATTGGACTACGGCCAAATACCCAGAGAAGGATTTTCAACAAAAACTACTTCTTTGTTGCCGATAACGTTGTACACATATATATAAAAAATATGCATAAAATTAATGGCTTGTATAAGTTAATGATTGGTCTCCATTAAATAGTGCTCAAGTTTCCAAAGTTTTAATATTATGATGTCCGTAATTAAAACATCAGAGCAGGTTTAGTGTGTATGAGGGTTCACCGTGGACAACAATTTTCAACATTTCCTATTGAGCGTTGCTTAGAATAAATCTGCGAATCTACAGTGTACGTTTCACAGAACAAACACGCGGAAAAGAAGGAGCGCTCCGAAGTTACTCATGGACCCTCAGCATCTAGCAAAGGGTTCATTCCCTAAAGACGAAAAGTCTGTCTATGAATCGTTCCTCTGTAAACACGTGCAGTTACACTGCCCAGCGATCCACAGGAAGCAAATCGCTATCCACGCTGGACACTTTATCGGCTTGCATGCGTTATGTTGGTGTGGGTTCGGCACTTTCCATTTAAAAACCGTGCAAATGTAAGAAAATAAACATGAATGAGGCCAGAAATAACGCGAATTGTGTGTGTGTGTGTGTGTGTGTGTGTGTGTGTGTGTGTGTGTGTGTGTGTGTGTGTGTGTGTGTGTGTGTGTGTGTGTGTGTGTGTGTGTGTGTGTGTGTGTGTGTGTGTGTGTGTGTGTGTGTGTGTGTGTGTGTGTGTGTGTGTGTGTGTGTGTGTGTGTCTTCCCTGCCTTTCTATTGCGGTAGTGATAATAATAAAATGGAAACGTAAACAGTACATAACTAAGATATGCTTGCCTGCCACGCACGATATATTTTCTCTTATACATGACTAGCAGAATACCCGTGCTTCGCTACGGAGTTTCACGTTGTACGTAATGAAAATGTTAGTTTAATTAATAAAGTTTAATTAAAGTAGGCTTCTTAAAAATAAATAGCTGTTCCCCACAACTTCGTTCGCGTGGTCTTCAATTTAATGCGATAATATATTTAGAACAGAATCTATTCTATTGGGTTGCCATAGTAACCAGATCTAATAGTTTTTTAAGACCGCAAAGGACCCCCCAGAGGATCGTATCGAAAAAAACACCTGTCCTATGTTGGTTCTCCCGTTGCGTAAAATATTTGTGCCAAGTTTGGTTGAAATCAGTCCAATGGTTTAGGGGGAGACGTGGAAGACCCCAAAGGATCGTATCGAAAAAACACTTGTCCTATGTTGGTTCTCCCTTTGCGTAAAATATTTGTGCCAAGTTTGGTTGAAATCGGTCCAGTGGTTTAGGAGGCGAAGTGGAAGACCCCAAAGAACCCCCAAAAGGACGACATCGAAAAAACACCTATCCTATGTTGGTTCTCCCGTTACGTAAAATATTTGTGCCAAGTTTGGTTGAAATCGGTACAGTGGTTTAGGAGGAGATGTGGAAGAAACCTTCGCGGACGTGCGCACAACAACTCACCGAAGTTTTATCGCAATCGGATGAATGGTATAGGAACGCATACGGGACAAACAAAAAAACATTCATTTTTATATATAAGATGTAAACTATACCACTTACTTGACATAAACCGTGATAGCTAAGCTAATGTACAACATATATGTATTAATTATACACATTAATGTTCCTCGATAGACACTCTATCTATTGGCGAAAACCTGAATACAATCCGTTCAGTACTTCCTGAGATTAGCGATTTCAAACACAGAGAGAAAACGCACCGACTTTACTTTATACTATGTACAGATTTACATTAAAATGAAAAAATTATAATTTTATTACCTGGCAACAAAATTATTTTATTTTAACAATTACCATTGTTTGAAAAAGTTTAAATGAATTTTCATGTACTTTACTCTTGTTAAAACGTAAAAGGTTGCAGGTAAACTACCCCTTCCCCTTAACCGATCTTCACCAAAAACAATAGGTCTTGAATACTCTACAAATCACGGCTGTATGCAAAACATTATTTGATTCTGTTTGAATTTGCGGCTGTTATCGTTTGCCATAGAAAATACCCTTGATAAAAAAACGCTGCAGGTAAACTACCCCTTTCCCTTAACCGATCTTCACCAAAAACAATAGATCTTGAGAACTCTGCAATTTAGGGCTGTATACAAATAATCTTTTGATTCTGTTTGAATTTGCGTCTGTTATCGTTTGCCATAGAAAATACCCTTGTTAAAACATAAAACGTTGCAGGTAAACTACCCATTTCCCTTAACCGATCTTCACCAAAAACCATAGGTCTTGAGAACTCTACAGTGGCTGTATACGAAACATTATTTAATTCTGTTTGAATTTGCTGCTGTTATCGTTTGCCAAAAAAAAAATTTCCCTTGATAAAAAAAAACCGTTGCAGGTAAACTACCCCTTTCCCTCAACCGATCTTCACCAAAAACAATACGTCGTGAGTACTCTACAAATCAGAGCTGTATGCAAAAAATTATTTGATTCTGTTTGAATTTGCGGCAGTTATCGTTTGCCATAGAAAAAAAATCTATAGACACACAGACACACACACACACACAGACACTTTTCGGAAAACGACTTTTTTCATGTTTTGAGTGTAGTAGAATCAGAATCTGCAATAATATCGAACACGATTTTTTTTGCCATCACCATACTTCCATTCCTTAAGGAATATGGAAGTAAAAATTACCCTTGATAAAAAAAACGTTGCTGGTAAACTACCCCTTTCCCTTAACCGATCTTCACCAAAAACAATAGGTCTTGAGAACTCTACAATTCAGGGCTGTATGCGAAACATTATTTGATTCTGTTTGAATGTGCGGCTGTTATCGTTTGCCATAGAAACAATTATTCTTGTTAAAACATTAAAAGTGGCAGGTAAACTACCCCTTTCCCTTAACCGATCTTCACCAAAATCAATAGGCCATGAGTCCTCTACAACTCAGGCACATACGAAAAAAAATTATTTGATTCTGTTTGAATGTGCGGCTGTTAATGTTTGCCATAGAAAAAATTACTCTTGTTAAAACATTAAAAGTGGCAGGTAAACTACCCCTTTCCCTTAACCGATCTTCACCAAAATCAATAGGCCATGAGTCCTCTACAACATAGGCATATATGTAAAAAATTATTTGATTCTGTTTGAATTTGCAGCTGTTATCGTTTGCCATAGAAAATATCCTTGTTAAAACATAAAATGTTGCAGGTAAACTACTCATTTCCCTTAACCGATCTTCACCAAAAACATAAAGTCTTGAGAACTCTACAATTCAGGGTAGTAGACAAACATTATTCGATTCTGTTCGAATTTGCGGCTGTTATCGTTTGCCATAGAAAAAAATTACCCTTGATTTAAAAAAAAACGTTGCAGGTAAACTACCCCTTCCCTTAACCTATCTTCACCAAAAACAATAGGCCTTGAGTACTCTACAAATCAGGACTGCATGCAAAATATTATTTGATTCTGTTTGAATTTGCGGCCGTTATCGTTTGCCATATAAAAAAAAATCTACAGAGACACAAGACAGACACACAGACACTTTTCGAAAAATGACTTTTTTTCATGTTTTGAGGGTAGTACACTCAGAATCTGCAATAATCTCGACCACGATTTTTTTTGCCATCACCATACTTCCATTTCCTCAAGGAACATGGAAGTAAAAACACTTTGTATTTGTTAGATTTCTGCATTATTTTTTATAATGTCTTCTCCTTTTCCTTCTTCTTCTTCTTCGTCATCATCATCATCTTCATCGTCTTCTTCTTCTTCTTCTTCTTCTTCTTCTTATTATTATTATTATTATTATTATTATTATTCTACTTTTTCTTGCTTGTCTGAATTAGATAAGCCTGTCCGCCTTCACCATCCATCTTATCCTTGGTCTCCCAACAGTTTCCTCTCCCACAGGCTTATAGGTCATAGGCTGCTTGTTACTTCCATGTTCCTTAAGGAAATGGAAGTATGGTGATGGCAAAAAAAATCGTGTTCGAGATTATTGCAGATTCTGATTGTACTACACTCAAAACATGAAAAAAAGTCGTTTTCCGAAATGTGTGTGTGTGTGTGTGTGTGTGTGTGTGTGTGTGTGTGTGTGTGTGTGTGTGTGTGTGTGTGTGTGTGTGTGTGTGTGTGTGTGTGTGTGTGTGTGTGTGTGTGTGTGTGTGTGTGTGTGTGTGTGTGTGTGTGTGTGTGTGTGTGTGTGTGTGTGTGTGTGTGTGTGTGTGTGTGTGTGTGTGTGTGTGTGTGTGTGTGTGTAGATTTTTATTTATGGCAAACGATAACAGCCGCAAATTCAAACAGAATCAAATAATTTTTTGCATACAGTCCTGATTTGCAGAGTACTCGCGACCTATTGTTTTTGGTGAAGATCGGTTGAGGGAAAGGGGTAGTTTACCAGCAACAGTTTTTTTTTATCAAGGGTAATTTTGTTTGTTTGGCAAACGATAACAGCCGCAAATTCAAACAGAATCAATTAATGTTTCGCATACAGTTCTGAATTGTAGAGTTCTCAAGATTTGTTGATTTTGGTAAAGATCGGTTAAGGGGAAGGGGTAGTTTACCAGCAACGTTTTATGTTTTAACAAGGGTATTTTATATGGCAAACGATAACAGCCGCAAATTAAAACATAATCAAATAATGTTTTGCATACTGCCCTGAATTGTAGTGTTCTCAAGACCTTTTGTTTTTGGTGAAGATCAGTTGAGGAAAAGGGGTAGTTTACCAGCAACGTTTTATGTTTTAAAGGGGTATTTTCTATGTCAAACGATAAGAGCCGCAAATTCAAACAGAATCAAATACGTTTTTGCATACAGCCCTGATTTCTTGAGTACTAAAGACCTATTGTTTTTGGTGAAGATCGTTTAAGGGAAAGGGGTAGTTTACCTGCCACGTTTTTTGTTTTATCAAGGGTATTTTGTATGGCAAATGATAACAGCCGCAAATTCAAACAAAATCATATAATATTTTGCATACAGCCCTGAATTGTAGAGTTCTCAAAGCCTATCGTTTTTGGTGAAGATCGGTTAAGGGAAAGGGATAGTTTACCTGCAACGGTTTTTTATCAAGGGTAATTTTACTTCCATATTCCTTAAGGAATGGAAGTATGGTGATGGCAAAAAAAATCGTGTTCGAGATTATTGCAGATTCTGATTCTACTACACTCAAAACATGAAAAAAAGTCGTTTTCCGAAAAGTGTCTGTGTGTCTATCTGTCTGTCTGTGTGTCTGTGTGTCTGTCTGTAGATTTTTTTTCTATGGCAAACGATAACTGCCGCAAATTCAAACAGAATCAAATAATTTTTTGCATACAGCCCGGTTTTGCAGAGTTCTCGCGACCTATTGTTTTTGGTGAAGATCGGTTGAGGGAAAGGGGTAGTTTACCTGCAACGGTTTTTTTTTAGCAAGGGAAATTTTGTTTGTTTGGCAAACGATAACAGCCGCAAATTCAAACAGAATCAAATAATGTTTCGCATACAGCCCTGAATTGTAGAGTTCTCAAGACCTATTGTTTTTGGTGAAGATCGGTTAAGGGAAAGGGGCAGTTTACCTGTAACGTTTTATGTTTTAACAAGGGTATTTCCTATGGCAAACGATAACAGCCGCAAATTCAAACAGAATGAAAAGATTATTTGCATACAGCCCTAAATTGTAGAGTTCTCAATACCTTTTGTTTTTGGTGAAGATTGGTTAAGGGAAAGGGGTAGTTTACCTACAACGTTTTTTTAACAAGGGTATTTTCTATGGCAAACGATAACAGCCGCAAATTCAAACAGAATCAAATAATTGTCTGCATACAGCCCTGATTTGTAGAGTACTCAAGACCTATTGTTTTTGGTGAAGATCGGTTGAGGGGAAGGGGTAGTTTACCAGCAACGTTTTTTATCATGCGTATTTTCTATGGCAAACGACAACTGCCGCAAATTCAAACAGAATCAAATAATTTTTTGCATACAGCCCTGATTTGTAGAGTACTCGCGACCTATTGTTTTTGGTGAAGATCGGTTGAGGGGAAGGGGTAGTTTACCGGCAACGGTTTTTTTTATCAAGGGAAATTTTTTTTTTTTTTGGCAAACGCTAACAGCCGCAAATTCAAACAGAATCAAATAATGTTTCGCATACAGCCCTGAATTGTAGATTTCTCAAGACCTATTGTTTTTGGTGAAGATCGGTTGAGGGAAAGGGGTAGTATACCTGCAACGTTTTTTTAACAAGGGTATTTTATATGGCAAACGATAACAGCCGCAAATTCAAACAGAATCAAATAATGTTTTGCATACAGTCCTGATTTGTAGAGTACTCAAGACCTATTGTTTTTGGTGAAGATCGGTTAAGGGGAAGGGGTGGTTTACCTGCAACCTTTTACGTTTTATTTTCTATGGCAAACGATAACAGCCGAAAATTCAAACAGAATCAAATAATGTTTTGCATACAGCCCTGATTTGTAGAGTACTCAAGACCTATTGTTTTTGGTGAAGATCGGTTAAGGGGAAGGGGTAGTTTACCTGCAACGTTTTTTTATCAAGCGTATTTTCTATGGCAAACGATAACAGCCGCAAATTCAAACAGAATCAAATAATTTTTTGCATACGTCCCTGAATTGTAGAGGTCTCAATGACTTTCGATTTTGGTGAAGATCGGTTAAGGGGAAGGGGTAGTTTACCTGCAACCTTTTACGTTTTAACAAGAGTAAAGTACTTGAAAATTTATTTAAACTTTTTGAAACAATGGTAATTGTTAAAAATAAAATAATTTTGTTGCCAGGCAATAAAATTATAATTTTTTAATTTTAATGTAATATAATATTTTTCATTTAATACAGCAATAAAAAGGCAGGTAAGACACAGCCTGGCTGTTTGGCTGAAAATGATTTTAAATATAAATCTTAGAATATGGAAGTCATGTATGGTTCTCCATACCGATATTTACTTCCATATTCCTTAAGGAATGGAAGTATGGTGATGGCAAAAAAAATCGTGTTCGAGATTATTGCAGATTCTGATTGTACTACACTCAAAACATGAAAAAAAGTCGTTTTCCGAAAAGTGTCTGTGTGTGTGTCTGTCTGTCTGTCTGTGTGTCTGTCTGTCTGTGTGTCTGTCTGTCTGCGTGTCTGTAGATTTTTTTCTATGGCAAACGATAACTGCCGCAAATTCAAACAGAATCAAATAATTTCTTGCACACAGCCCTGATTTATAGAGTACTCGCGACCTATTGTTTTTGGTGAAGATCGATTGAGGGAAAGGGGTAGTTTACCCGCAACGGTTTTTTTTTATCAAGGGTAATTTTGTTTGTTTGGCAAACGATAACAGCCGCAAATTCAAACAGAATCAAATAATATTTCGCATACAGCCCTGAATTGTAGAGATCTCAAGATTTGTTCATTTTTGTAAAGATCGGTTAAGGGAAAGGGGTAGTTTACCTGCAACGTTTTATGTTTTAACAAGGGTATTTTCTATGGCAAACGATAACACCGCAAATTCAAACATAATCAAATAATGTTTTGCATACTGCCCTGAATTGTAGAGTTCTCAAGGCTTGTTGGTTTTGGTGAAGATCGGTTAAGGGAAATGGGTAGTTTACCGGCAACGTTTTATGTTTTAAAAGGGTATTTTGTATGGCAAACGATAACAGCCGCAAATTCAAACAAAATCATATAATATTTTACATACAGCCCTGAATTGTAGAGGTCTCAAGACCTATTGTTTTTGGTAAAGATCGGTTAAGGGAAAGGGGTAGTTTACCTGCAACGGTTTATGTTTTATAAGGGTATTTTCTATGGCAAACGATAAGAGCCGCAAATTCAAACAGAATCAAATATGTTTTTGCATACAGGCCTGTTTTGTTGAGTACTAAAGACCTATTGTTTTTGGTGAAGATCGGTTAAGGGAAAGGGGTAGTTTACCTGAACCGGTTTTTTATCAAGGGTAATTTTTTTCTATAGTAAACGATAACAACCGCAAATTCAAACGGAATCAAATACGTTTTTTCATACAGCCCTGATTTCTTGAGTACTAAAGACCTATTGTTTTTGGTGAAGATCGTTTAAGGGAAAGGGGTAGTTTACCAGTCTTGTTTTTTGTTTTATCAAAGGTATTTTTTATGGCAAACGATAACAGCCGCAAATTCAAACAGAATCAAATAATGTTTTGCATACAGCCCTGATTTGTAGAGTTCTCAAGACCTTTTGTTTTTGGTGAAGATCGGTTAAGGGGAAGGGGTAGTTTACCAGCAACGTTTTTTTATCAAGCGTATTTTTTTGGCAAATGATAACAGCCGCAAATTCAAACAGAATCAAATAATGTTTTGCATACATCCCTGAATTGTAGAGACCTCAAGGACTTTTGATTTTGGTGGAGATCGGTTAAGGGGAAGGGGTAGTTTACCTGCAACCTTTTACGTTTTAACAACAGTAAAGTACTTGAAAATGCATTTAAACTTTTTCAAACAATGGTAATTGTTAAAAATAAAATAATTTTGTTGCCAGGCAATAAAATTATAATTTTTTCATTTTAATGTAAATCATGTATGAGAGAAAATATATCGTTCGTGGCAGCCAAGCATATCTCAGTTATGTAATGTTTACGTTTCCATTTTATTATTATGACTACCGCAATAAAAAGGCAGGGAAGACACACACACACACACACACACACAAAATTCGCGTTATTTCTGGCCGCATTCATGTTTATTTTCTTACATTTGCACGCTTTTTAAATGGAAAGTGCCGAAATCCATACCAACATAACGCGTGCAAGCCGAAAAAGTGTCCAGCGTGGATAGCGATTTGCTTCCTGTGGATCGCTGGGCAGTGTAACTGCACGTGTTTACAGAGGAACGATTCATAGACAGACTTTTCGTCTTCAGGGAATGAACCCTCTGCAAGATGCTGAGGGTCCATGAGTGACTTCGTAGCGCTCCTTCTTTTCCGCGTGTTTGTTCTGTGAAACGTACACTGTAGATTCGCAGCTTTACTCTAAGCAACGCTCAATAGGAAATGTTGAAAATTTTTGTCCACGGTCTACCCTCATACACACTAAACCTGCTCTGATGTTTTAATTACGGACATCATAATATTAAAACTTTGGAAACTTGAGCACTACTTAATGGAGATCAATCATTAACTTATACAAGCCATTAATTTTATGCATATTTTTTACATATATGTGTACAACGTTATCGACAACAAAGAAGTAGTTTTTGTTAAAATTCCTTCCCGGGATATTTGGCCGTAGTCCAATGTTTTCTACAAACCAGACGTTTCGGCAATGCCATCGACTTCCATCATCAGTGAAAATCGAGTGCGATAACGTGAGATGGTATACGTTAGTGACCACAGTACTGTGGTTAAGGCTGAAGCAGTAAGTAGGAAGAAGTAGTTTCTATGGTAATATTTCATTTCGAAAATGCTTTTAAATATAAATCTTAGAATATGGAAGTCATGTATGGTTCTCCA
Source organism: Magicicada septendecula (assembly GCA_034769895.1). Taxonomy (NCBI): domain Eukaryota; kingdom Metazoa; phylum Arthropoda; class Insecta; order Hemiptera; family Cicadidae; genus Magicicada; species Magicicada septendecula. The sequence goes on along the minus strand of CM068370.1, from coordinate 41,000,244 downwards.
TACCGATATTTTTCTATGGTAAATGATAACAGCCGCAAATTCAAACAGAATCAAATGATGTTTTGCATACAGCCCTGTATTGTAGAGGTCTCAATACCTATTGGTGTTGGTGAAGGTCGGTTCAGGGAAAGGGGTAGTTTACTAGCAACGTTTTATGTTTTAAAACGGTATTTTCTATGGCAAACGATAAGAGCCGCAAATTCAAACCGAATCAAATACGTTTTTGCATACAGCCCTGTTTTGTTGAGTATTAAAGACCTATTGTTTTTGGTGAAGATCGGTTAAGGGAAAGGGGTAGTTTACCAGACACGTTTTTTGTCTTATCAAGGGTATTTTATATGGCAAACGATAACAGCCGCAAATTCAAACAGAATCATATAATATTTTGCATACAGCCCTAAAATGTAGAGTTATCAAGACCTGCTGGTTTTGGTGAAGATCGGTTAAGGTAATAGGGTTGTTTACCAGCAACATTTTATGTTTTATCAAGGGTAATTTTTTTTTGACGAACGATAACTGCCATACATTAAAACAGAATCAACTACCCTTCTGCATACCTTTTTGAATTATATAGAACTCAAGGTCTGTTGATTTTGTTGAAGATCGGTTAATGGAAAGGGGTAGTTTACCTGCAACGTTTTATGTTTTAACAAGGGTATTTTTTCTATGACGAACGATAACTGCCGTAAATTCAAAGAGAATCAACTAATGTTTTGTATACAGCCCTGAATTGCAGGGTTCTCAAGATCTATTGTTTTTGGTGAAGATTGGTTAATGGAATAGGGTAGTTTACCAGCAACGTTTTATGTTTTATCAAGGGTTTTTTCTATGGCAAACGATAACAGCCGTAAATTCAAACAGAATCAAATAATTGTTTGCATACAGGCCTGAATTGTAGATTACTCAAGACCTATCGTTTTTGGTGAAGATCGGTTAAGGGAAAGGGGTAGTTTACCTGCAACGGTTTTTTATCAAGGGTATTTTTTTTCTATAGTAAACGATAACAGCCGCAAATTCAAACAGAATCAAATGATGTTTTGCATACAGCCCTGTATTGTAGAGTTCTCAATATCTATTGGTGTTGGTGAAGATCGGTTAAGGGAACGGGGTAGTTTACCAGCACCATTTTATGTTTTAACAAGGGTAATTTTTTATATGACGAACGATAACTGCCGTAAATTCAAACAGAATCAACTAGGTTTTTGCATACCTTTTTGAACTAAAGAGAACTCTAGGTCTGTCGATTTTGTTGAAGATCGGTTAAGGGAAGGGGTAGTTTATCAGCAACGTTTTATGTTTTAAAAAGGGTAATTTTTTTATGACGAACGATAACTGCCGAAAATTCAATGAGAATCAAATAATTTTTTGCACCCTTTCCTGAATTGCAGAGAACTCAAGGTCTATTGATTTTGGTGAAGATCGGTTAAGGGAAAGGGGTAGTTCACCTGCTATATTTTATGTTGTAACAAGAGAAATGTTTCCATGACGAACGATAACTGCCGCACATTCAAACAGATTCAAATATTTTTTGCATGCTTCCCTGAATTTTAGAGGGCAGAAGGTCTATTGATTTTGGAGAAGATCGGTTAAGAGAAAGGGGTAGTTTACCTGAAACATTTTATGATTTAACAAGAGTAAAGTACTTAATTTTTATAAATAAAGTATCCTGATAAGAAGCTCATAGTAATCCACTGTAGAAACGTAGATGAAATATCTATAAATGAAGAGGTTAGGTGAACGGGGTGGGGGTAATTTTCTATTATTAAAAATTATAGTTGAAGGTGGAGGGGAGAATTTTTTATATGTGTACTACGTTATCGGCAACAAAGAAGTAGTTTTTTGTTAAAATTGCTTCCCGGGCTCTTTAGCCGTAGTCCAATGTTTTCTACAAAACCAGACTTTTCGGCAGTGCCATCGACTGCCATCATCGGTGAAAATCGAGTGCGAAAACATGAGGTGGTATACGTTTGTGACCACAGTACTGTGGTTAATGCTGAAGCAATAAGTAGAAAGACGTAGTTTCTATGGAAATATTTCATTTCGAACATGATTTTAAATATAAATCTTAGAACATGGAAGTCATGTATGGTTCTCCATACCGATATTTTATTATATCCAGAGATATGTGCATAACATGGTCTCTCCATCGTTCTTTATAGCATGTTATCATTTCTGCTATAGCTTATACACATAATTACTGTCTTACATCATTACTTCTTATACGCTCGAGTCTTGTACAACCTTTGATTGGTCGAAGAAATCTCATTTCTGAGGAGTCCATCAATTTAAAGTCTTCTCTTCTAGACGCCCATGATTCTGACCCATACAACAAACAGGCGATTGCCACCATTGTATAAAAGTTTATTTGAGTATCCCTCATTTTTATTTCCTTCAGAGTTCGTTTTATAATGCCACGTAGACCAAATGTATGTTGTTTTAGGACCTGTTAAAGATACTTTTTTCGTCGCTCACTTCTTTGAGAACAAGTAAAATCACGCCAAACAATTACGTATGTTACCATGGTAACCATACGAACGAATTCTGTAGCACGCTTTAAAGATAATCCATTATAATATTTCTTCAAAATCGTAACAATTTTGAGTAGTATCCTTTTCCAATATAAACTCTTTATTACATAAACAAAATCACAGAGTACAGTACAAAATACAATTTTAAATTACAATTTGCTTTATTTTCATTTGTAAATTTTACAACAATCCCCTAACCAAACGCTCCAGACCGCGGACTCGCGTTGCATCCACTTCCATCGGCTACTCTTTGTGCGTACAGAGAGAGCATTGCCCGGGAGTCACGATCTTGGACGTTGGAAGTAGGATTTGCTGGCAGAGCTGACTCGAGCCGGTTAGCTAGAGCTCTGACTCGTTCGTCAGTATCAGTGGGTATTAACCGAACCCTCAGTTCGGTACCCGTTACCAGCCTTTGACTCCCTACCTCCAAAAAAATGGACAAAAATATACAAAATAATCCCAAATATAAAAATATGTATGTACGATTGCATATATAGCTATATATATATATATATATATATATATAATTTTTTTAATTTAAGTTTATATATATTAGTTTGCTTTTATTTTTGTGTGTGTTTATATATACTGTGTATATGCAATACATCATACGTACGAAAGTATAAATACAAATCCTTGAATCCTTGAACACAAATCTCCGCAACGTCGCCCGGCTCAGTGCAGTCAGTCGGCTCTCCTTCCGCGTACCGTCGGCTTCTCCGAACAGCGTCGGCCAGTTCCTCTTTTGTGCGATCGGTCGTCTCCTTCGAGCAGCGTCGACTTACGACTCTTGGAGTGGTAGTACGACGTTCAACAATGCTAGCGGCGGTCTCGACTCTTACAGCTATACAGGACGGGAACAAGGTAGACTATAGTTGTATACGACTTAAGTGCGAAAACGTGGAAAGAGTGGACAATAACAGAATGCAAAAAAAGGTAGAAAAAGGACAACTGACAGTTAGAAAAAATCTTCTAGTAGAGGTAAAAGGAGACCTCGAACTTACTAGCGGGTTATAAGACGAAGTACTCTCAAAAACTGATGAAAGTGGCAAATTGGAATCGATGGCGAGGGATCGGCCTTGGAGGATGAACTAAAGGAGGTCACGACCAATAAGGGCTGTAAAAACGATGTTTCTGTGGAGTCTTCATGGTGCTACACAAGTGTTACTCTTTCGGAAATCCAGCTGATTACTTCATGGTTTACTGTGAGTTATAATTTTGATCGGTTAATAAAAAAAAAAAGAATATAAGAAATGTGAAGAATATAATGTAAGATTATCCACAAATAAAACTAAGATTATAACTTTCAAAGGAGAGGAACCGGTCGGATTCAAAATAACTTTTAACAACAAAAGATCGGATCTAGTAAATTACTTTGTTTGGGTAACGTTACTAGTTCCGTTAAAGAGAGAGACATGTATATGGTAAAATAAAAAACCAAGTGACACATGGAACCTTCAATAGAATGAAGTGTGACCAGATACAACAATTAAATTTTATGGTAATTGCTACCGTTATATTGTACGATGGTGAGACAGCTCTGTGAACATGAAACTAACAACGAAATACAGACATGAAACTTCTACGACAGTTAAAAGAATGTACAAAAGCTAACAGAATTAGAAATTGAGACACAACACCAATGGAAAAATAAAATGTAAGCAAAAATGGTACACCCTCTTCTTAGAAAAGGCATTTGTAAAGAGGATTGGCAACGAAGACTGCCCAAACCCAGGTCTAAAGACCAAAAACAAAAGAGAAAGAAATGGAGGATGATCAAAGAAAATTTAAAACAAAAAACGGTCAGTTACTTACTTGAAGACGAAACGGGCAAATGACAGAGCATAAATGACGATCGCTGGATAAAAATTATTTGTGGCCGTCCCTTGCCAATTTCGAAAATGAAATGAAAATATCGGTATGGAGAACCTTACATGACTTCCACGTTATAAGATTTATATTTAAAATCATTTACTTAAATTAGGTTCGACAATTTCTAAAAAAATTTACAGGCATTGCACAAATGCAATGCACAGGGAAGGGCATTGAAAATGCTTCAATAAATCTAAAAAATATATATATTTATGTTCATTCACCAATCAATGAATTCATTCTGCATCCACCAATCAATGAATTCATTCTTCATTTACCAATGTACAGATTATAAGTTAAATGTAGTCGCATTCATAAGCGAAGTTTTATATGTGTACTACGTTATTGACAACAAAGAAGTAGTTTCTACGGAAACTCACCGGTTCCCATTTTCGATCACGCACCAGCGATCGGCCGCAAATGTGCAACACGTCCTTATAAACATTTTCAATGTTAAAATATCCCCCACCTTGTAAATTAAGTTTTATGTTTGATAAATTGAAATGAAGTATTTCCATAGAAACTACATCTTTGTTGCCGATAACGTAGTGGACATATAAGAAAATTATCCCCTCCCCCTTAAATTATCATTTTGTTTATAGAAAGTTACCCCCTCCATATTCAACTACCCTTTTCATTTATGGATAGTCCATCTACCTTTCTACAGTGGGTTATTATGACTTTCATTTCAGGATACTTTATTTATCAAAATTAAGTACGTTACTCTTGTTAAAACATAAAACGTTGCAGGTAAACTACCCTTTCCCCTTAACCGATCTTTGCCAAAATCAATGAGCCTTGAATCCTCTACAACTCAGTCACTATGCAAAAATTATTTGATTCAGTTTGAATTGACGGCAGTTATCGTTCGTCATAGAACAAATTTTTCTTGTTAAAACATAAAACGTTGCAGGTAAACTACCCCTTACCCTTAACCGATCATCACAAAAATCAATAGGCCTTGAGTTCTCTACAATTGAGGCACGTATACAAAACATTATTTGATTCTGTTTGAATTTGCGGCAGTTATCGTTCGCCATAGAAGAAATTCTACACACAGACACTTTTCGAAAAATGACTTTTCTTCATGTTTTTAGGGTAGTACAATCAGAATCAGCCCTTATCTCGAACACGATTTTTTCACCATCACCATCCTTCCATTTCCTTACGGAACATGGAAGTAAAAATTGTGTTTGTATCCTTAGTTACGCAGCAAAAAATTAAACGTATTGTTGCTTAATAGTAAATAATTTTGTAGATCGAAAACCAATTATTGAGGAAAGTACAGACATAATAAAGTTAAAACATAGAAATTTCTTACGTGCGATACAAAAAAGTCGGTATGGACAATTTATACACGACTTCCACGTTCTAAGATTTATATTTAAAATTTTTTTAAATAAACTGAAAAACTTGTCAACAAATTGAAATGAAATATTTTCATATAAACTACTGCTCTGTTTTGCCGATAACCTAGCACACATATAAAAATGTACACCCTCCCCCTTCAACTATGATTTTCATTTATAGAAAATTACGCCCTTCTCCTTCATCTACCCTTTTCATGTAAAGATACTTCATCTATCTTTCTACAGTGGATTATTATGACCTTCTTTTCAGGATACATTATTTATCAAAATTAAGTACTTTACTCTTGTTAAAACGTAAAACGTTGCTGGTGAACTACCCTTTCCCCTTAACCGATCTTCACCAAAATCAATAGGCCTTGAGTCCTCTACAACTCAGGCAGGTATGCAAAACATTATTTGATTCTGTTTGAATTGCGGCAGTTATCGTTCGCCATAGAAAAAGTTCTATACACAAACACACACACACACACACACACACACACACACACACACACACACACACACACACACACACACATTTCGAAAAACGACTTTTCTTCATGTTTTGATTGTAGTACAATCACGATCAGCCCTTATCTCGAACACGATTTTTTCCCCATCACCATACTTCCATTTCCTTATGGAACATGGAAGTAAAACAATTGTGTTTGTATCCTTAGTTACGTAGCACAAAATTAAACGTATTGTTGCTTGATGGTAAATAATTTTGTAGATCGAAAACAAATTATTGAAGTAAGTACAGTCATAATAAAGTTAAAACATAGTAATTTCTTACGTGCGCATATTAAAAATTGTATAAGTTAAATGTGTTCTTCGAATGCGCTTCGGAATTAATATAGACCGTATAGTTATATTTCTCTGACGGTTTAGAAGTTGTGCTGAAGTACGGTAAACTCCAGATTATCCGCGATGCGAAATACCCGCGCGAACCAACGGATTTTTCTTAACAACAGAAATAAATTTCAGCTCATCATAAAGCTTCTGTTCCACTAATGTTACTTGACTATTTTATTAACTGCCGCAAACAATATTATATCAAATTTATTTAAGCTGTGTAAAGGTATGTCCGAGGACGGAATGTGTCACCGCTCACCGACAGGTACAGTTTTGTTTGTCCCTGGGCAGTTGACTACCATGAGTCATCTGGGCATATATAGTTTACTGGGACTGCGGGATCATTTACTGCGAACATCTAATTTTCTCAGAATGTTTGTCTTTATGTTTACGCGGTATAACTGAAAGCAGTTTACTCTACTGGCATCGTTAATGGATGTGAAAAATTGGATATTGGGCGTTCTCACACTTACCGACACGACACCGAACCGACATCGACTCTACGACACCGACACGATTTCGAGAAGGTACTTTCACATTCAAGACGACAGAGGTCGACATATCGGTCGTGGTGAGTGTAGTTTATTATACAAATGGGTGAATTCAACAGAAGATTGTATTTACTATATTTGTTATATTTAAGACGGAGAAGACGAAAAGTAGATATGAAGTATTGAGTTCACCCAATTATTAAAGTTCGCTATGTAGAAGACGCATACTACACATTATTTGAAAAGGTGGTTTTAGATCCTAACAAGTTTTTCAATTTTATTTTTATTTCCTTCATCTGTATTATATTAAATGCTTCGTCTCAACAAGTTCAATCAACGTCACTATGTCATACTTAAAAGTAATCATTTCTCAAAATATTCAACTACTGACCTAGGTTAATGCGCTAGGCAGAGTGAACTGTCGGTGACAACAGAGCGCCGACCAAGATGGGAGAGCTGCTGTCCGCCTGCCTGCACCGACATGTCGGTGAGTGTGAAACGGTTCCATAACATTTCTTTACTTTTTGTTACCACCGATATCGCGCCGATATTCTGTCGGTGTCGTCTCGACGCCGTGTCGGCTAGTGTGAAAACGCCCACTGACGTTGAACGCCACGTGTGATGTTTGCCGACAGGTCACCAGTGACTTCACTGACATTTTTTAATTCATACGTTTGCGGTAATTCACTCCTGAATCTAATCCCTGCTTAAGAGCTGAAAATAAATGTCATGGATTATCCAAGGAGAAATCGTGTTATCCGAAACGTCTTACTTCCTTCATTTGCGTTAATCGGGGTTCTCCAATTGTATTATAATTTCCCCTCTCTTCTAGGTTAGCAGCCCATAGGCTGGTTGGCAGCAGCTCGCCATTCTTCACGCTTCTCTGCTTTTCTTTTCAACTCACAATATGATGTGCAGTTCATATCGACCATAAGCTGTTTCATGTAGTCTAAACGGGGTCGTCCTCTGTGACTCTTCCATTCAATTGTTTCTTCTATTATTCTCCTTACCAACCCAATGTGTCGTAGTATATGCGCTATAAACTTAACTCTTCTGCCTTTAAACTTTCGTAGAAAGCTCTTTTCCTACTGTGCTCTTCTAAAGACTTCCTCATTCGTTATCTTCTTCCTCCAGCTCATCTTGAATATTCTTCTGTAACACCAGGTCTCAAATGCTTGGAGTCTTTTCTTGTCACTTCCTCCAATTGTCCAAGATTCATTCCCGTATAGGGCAACACTCCACACGTATGTCTTTACTAGATTCTTCCTTATTTTTAGGCTGATAGTGTTTGAAGTGAAGACGTTTTCTGTTTGTTGAAAGCAATTTTAGCCTGGTTAATTCTGCTTATAATTTCCTTACTTTCATCGCGGATGACCAGGTCTTAGTAGCAAAAGACAAAGAGGACTTGGAGTATATGACTCGGAAGATCAAAGACGAATACGAGAGCTGGGGACTGTCAATAAATCTAGAAAAGACCAAGTATTTATGAGAGGGAAGTACTGAAACCAAATCAACTAAACAATTGGAAAATAATGAAGAAATTGAAAATTGCCAGGCATATAAATATTTAGGAGTACAGATAAAGTAGAATGGCAGAGATACAGATGAAATAAAGGAGAGAGTAGGCATGAAAAGGAGAGGCGGAGGGATATGAAAAGGCTAAATAGTATATGGTGGCATGACCAGATAACTAGAGGAAGGACAGTACAGATATACAAACTATCGTAAAGAGTATTCTGTTGTATGGTGCTGAGAGTTGGAGAATGACAGAAGCGGACAAAAGGAAAATACTAGCTGTAGAGATGGATGCACTAAGGAGATCATGCAGAGTATCCAGGCGAGAGAAAATAAGAAATGAACAGATTAGAGAAATGATAAATGTGAAACATGCAGTAGTAGACGAAATAGAAAGAAGACAGTTAATTTGGTTTGGACATGTTAAACGAATGGGAGGAGAAAGGTTGCCAAAAAGGATAATGGAATGGTTACCTCCGGAGAAGAGGAAGAGGGGAAGACCCAGACGATCATGGGGAGAGAGTATCCAGAAAGCTCTAAGTGCGAGGAATCTGACAGAAGAACATTGTCAGCACAAAAAATATTGCAGAGAAAGTCTGGAAATCGGACAGCGACGACAGACACTATAAACCGATACTGATGATGATTTCCTTACTGCTACGTCCATCACTTGTGATTGTGTATTACAATTTATTTCTTATAAACCACAAAAAACACTGTACAATGTTCATCGATTTACATTAAAAACTTTCAGCATCAACGAAAATGTGTTAAATCGAATAAAAGTTCAAGTAGTAAATTATCAATTAACGACGTTTATATTAAAAAATGTAGAACGAGGTGAATTTTGTAAACAACGAGTTTCGGTCCGTTAAATAAGGATGCTACCAGCGGAATTTCCCACGCGTTGACGTGAAGTGTTGAGGCTTTACCTGTCGCAATGAGATTTGTTTCGTAAGCTGTGCTTATTATTATACTTCAACATGTCAAACTTTCGTTTACTCTGTGATTAACTTGATCGCTGTGGGACTCGAGTCATATTTGTTATTTACATTTTCTTAGAAATATCTAAACTGCATCTGTACATTAGTATTCGTAGGAAAGATTCTGTCATACTTGTCTAGTTATTAGACACATTTAAAAATATTTGTTTTGTAATTATCTCCTGCCGTTATCTTTGTTAGTGTACTTAACAAAAAAACAAGGCGCAGATTAACAACTGTATCTTTAACTAGTTTCGTCAGCAACAATTTTTATTTAGTAAATATTTCCTGTGTTTTGTAATGTACATGTTTTTTTTTTTTTTTATTCTGATAAAAGTTTCAACCTGTCTTTTTAAATTTTGAGATTCCTGCTAAAGGCTATACATTACTGTTCTAAACTGTTGTGCTCATATTTCCCTCTTGAATCATTTTTTGTCGTAAGTTTCTCCATTTTCTTCTTTTCCTTCTTCGTCGTCGTCGTCTTCTTCTTCTTCTTCTTCTTCTTCTTCTTCTTCTTCTTCTTCTTCTCCTCTTCAAGGATTAGGTTATATACACCTCTTCCGGCACCCATCACATCCTCGAACGACCCACATCTCTTCTACCAATAGCTTTATAGTTCAGTGCCGCTTTCGGCAATCGATCCTCTGTCATCCTTTGTAGATGATCCCACCATTGTCTTCTGTAAATTGAAATAATTTCATTTAAGTCCTTTACTTCGAGTTCTGCTCTGATATCTTCATTCCTTATTTTATCTTGCAATGTATAATTTCGAAGAAACTGCATTTCAACACTCTGAATCTTGCCGCTTTCCTTTTTTGTCATGACCCACGCTTCCTTTTTCTTGTCTTGTTTCCTTTTTTTCCATAGTATGTTATCGATTTTCCTACTATTTTCTCCACTTATTCCTATCTTGCATTTATTTTCCATTCATTATTGCAACATATCTTAAATTGTTTACAGTATATTTTTAAATTTTCACCTTCCATCGTATCTTTGTCTACCGCCTTATAGTTTCTCTCGATTTCTTCCCAATAATGACGCACATTCCTTCCCCTTTTCTTGCCCTTACAACCGAATACTCTATAATTTTATTGTTTTCATAGCATCCTCCTCGTTTATAATGTTAATTTATTTCTTTGTGTGCAAACTATTTTGCTTCATTCACCTTCTTTGGGTTTATGATCTCTCAAATATTTCCTTTACCTTTATTATTGTAAGTTGCGTAGATTCTGTCACAGGTCATATTGCTGGTTTTTTGTCGTTCTCGTTAACAACACGAATTAGGCCTTGCGACCCATTCCGGCTTCACAACCCACCTCTTCTTAGGACGGCTGACACTTCTTCTAGCTTCAGCAGCCTGTTGACTGACATTCCTAAGACATAATTCCTAAGACATCGGTTACGATAAACATAAACTCGGTTTAGAACATCATCCCTAAAATCATCTCGTTTAGTTCAACCCTTAACAGATGGGAGGAACTTCATTCCTGCCAACTGAATATTAGTTTCATCAATCTGCCTTATCTACTACATCTCACATCCGTATATTAACGATGGTCGTCTTATAAAATTTCAGTTGTGTTTCTATTACGTCTACGCAGAGTTCTCCATGTGCTGCAACAATACAGCCGCCTTATTTCCAACATCCCTATCAAACCCACAAACAATATGACAGCCCAGGTATTTGAAGTGATTTACTTGTCCCAAGGAAACCCCTACAAAACAAATCTTAGATCAAATGGTGTCCTTACAAAAAAAAAAACCATCATCTTAGTTTTGGACTTGAAAATTGCACATCTGTAGGGAGCTGAAATTAGGTAAAGCTGGTGCACTGCCAGTATTAATTTCGAATCTTGGCGAATCTCCTTACGGCATCACTCCTGTCTGATTTCTTCACCGCTATTATAACCAGGCTTATCAGTTTATTTGATATTCCTGTTTTTCTGCATCATAAGTACCATTTCATGTTTATGTTTTAGTATCACGGGCCATATCGCGTTTATGGTTGATCGCTTATCTGGATCGAAATGCATTTTCTGTACCGCAACTGTATCTCAAGGACTGTATTAGCCTTACAATATAAATTGTTGAATTGTAATTTTTAAGGAAACATCCATCCTTGAATTTGGATTCATTTTTTAATGGTCTACATTCGCTAAGTTTGTTTAATGTTCAAATTTCCAACTAATGGGTTTGGAACATCAAACCAGTAGGAAGGGATGAACTGGCATCCCTGGGGCCCCTCGGCTGGAAGCAGTCAAGTGGTCCCCTGCAGCTTCACACACAAACACGCACGCACGTATTTGTGTGCGTATAGGTCTACTTTTTTTTAATTATTTATTTACTCTTCATAGATACATGGTATGTACAGTGTTTACATAAGTGAACGTTTTAATACAAAACATACAGGACAGTTAATTTGATTACTTAAACTTTAACATAACCAGCTTTAAAACCAAATTACTACTATAAATTTTTCTACTGTAAAGAACATTTATACCCTACAAATCTACATAAAATCCCAATTAAAAATATTCCAAAGTGTATTACGGCGGTGGAGCCCCCTTGAGCTTGGCGCCCGGTTCATTCTCACTCCGTCCCACCAATCCATAGCCCCAGTATCGTAACTTTTTTAAACGGGCCCTCCTGCCACTTTATGCCATGGGACCCCTTTTGAATCTTGACATAAGGCCCTGAGGCCCTCCCAGGCCTTCGGGCCCTCCAGCCCTGAATGCTGCAATGACATTCAAACAAAAATGACAACAGCCTATTACTCGTCGCCTCAGTCAGTTGCCGCGCGGCGCGTCTCTACAGTAACCTCCTTCGCTTTCCTCCATTAGTAAATACTAAATAGCCTGTATACAAACAAGCCTGAGAAGTGATCACTTCTAATCTGACCAAAATAAATCCTGAAGAATTATTTTCAACAACATTTAGACGAGAAAAGGTTTTTAATACAGGTAAAAATATGTATATTTCTCGTTTGTCGACATAAAGTTTTCATGGCTCGGAGGAGTCTGTATGTAGAATTTTTTCTATGGCAAACGATAACTGCCACAAATTCAAACAGAATCAAATAATTTTTTGCATATGTGCTGAATTGTAGAGGACTCAAAGCCTATTGATTTTGGTGAAGATCGGTTAAGGAGAAGGGGTAGTTTACCTGCAACGTTTTATGTTTAAAGTATCGTGAAAAGAAGCTCATAATAATCCACTGTAGAAAGGTAGGTGAAATATCTATAAATGAAAAGGGTAGTTGAAGGGGCAGGGGGTAATTTTCTATAAATGAAAATGATAGTTGAAGGGGGAGGGGATAATTTTTTATGTGTACTACGTTATCGGCAACAAAGAAGTAGTTTGTTGTTAAAATTCCTTCCCGGGCTGTTTAGCCGTGGTCAAATGTTTTCTGCAAAACCAGACGTTTCGGCAGTGTCATCAACCGCCATCATCAGTGAAAATCGAGTACGCTAACGTGAGATGGTATACGTTAGCGATCACAGGACTGTGGTTAAGGCTGAAGAAAGAAGTAGTTTCTATGGAAATATTTCATTTCGAAAATGATTTTAAATATAAATCTTAGAACATGGAAGTCACGTATGGTTCTCCACACCGATATTTATAAATGGCATCGTCAGTCTTATGTGTCCACAACAAAGAATAGAAGAGCCTTTATTAGAGTTGACACTTCCTACAAAGTATTGTTAAAAAGATTATTTTTAACAATAAATTGATTTATTAAAAAACATCTTTCCTGATACTATCCGGATAACCAGCCATCCGATTTGATAAACTTTCAGATGTTGGTGGTCCTACTGTACATATTTTAATTTCGTTTGAAAAGTTTTATACAAAACCATACAAATCAAATTTACCAAGCGGGATTATTCGTCTTGTTATTTGAATCAGCAGGCCTGTAATTCCAACTTTGTCGTGCTCTCCAACTTGCTGTTCTGCTACCTGTCATGCTCTGGACGAGGCTTTCAGTGTCTCTACCACTATCAAGTCCTACGGCCAATTATTACGAGTGGTCATGTATGGGAGCGCAAGTGATGTCAGATACGAAAAGAAAGGTAATATACCTAATGAATGAAACCCCCCCCCCCCACAGTACCACACGTATGAGACACTTTGGCACTCATGTAAACAAAATATAATTAATTCACTACCGACTCGGAACACCAAGTTTTTTATACGTAAAAACGTAAACGTTTTACCTTATAGCCCGAACCGGTTTTCGCTTTTAAAAAGCTTCTTCAGAGAAGCCGTTGGGAGCACTGTCCGTCTTGTTGTTTGCGACGGTGTCGATTTTGGAAAGATCGATGTTGAGTGTGTGGAGTGTGACATGTTCGAATAATGCGTGTGATTTGAATTGTGCCTGTTCGTTTAGGATGTCGTTTTTATGTGTTTTCGTGTGTTTGCATATTTCCAATTGTTCTAGAGTGTCTAGTTTTCGACCTTTTGTGTGTACGTTAGAATATCCATGTTATTTTCGATGTTTTTGTATGTGTGGTTTGCTTCAATGAGGTGGTTACAAAGGTGGATTCTGTAGTGGAGTGTAGTGCCTTTGTGTGTTCAATGTATCTTTGTTTGAAGCTACGTCCTGTCTGGCCTATGTCAATTCAAATCACACGCATTATTCGAACATATCACATCCCACACATACAACATCGGTCTTTCAAAAGTCGATACCATTGCAAACAAGACGGACAGTGCTCCCAGCGGCAGCCTCTGAAGAAGCTTTTTAAAAGCGAAAACTGGTTCAGGCTATAAGGTAAAACTTTTACGTTTTTACCTATGAAAAACTTTGTGTTCCGAGTCGGTAGCGAATTAATTATAACTTATTTTGTTAAATAACGAACACGTCATGGACAACGAAATCAAGAATCATGTAAACAATAATAGTATTATTTTTCTACATAAAGAACAAACAAATTAAAACTAGATTATTTTAAACAGTAGTGTGCCGTACCTAGGTGTACGGCAAGTAGTGGTTATACACGCACTATGAACAGGTATGAACTATGAAGTGGAGAAGGTAATAGAACAACCAATTCGTTATATGCAAGACATTTCATAGAAGACAATCATAAGTTTGTTAATCCTTTGGAAGAATACGAAATTGTAAAAGTAGTAAATAACACAGTTGAAAGGAAGCTTAGAGAGGAGTTAGAAATATTGAAAGAAAGAGAAAAAGGGTTAGACAATTTAATTAATATTAAAATTAAATTTGATAATGAAGAAATATTTTATAACATGATTAAGAAGTAAATGATAGAGGACAGATAGATAATATTAAGAATTATATTGCATTGTACTAATTGGATGTTTTAAAATAAGGGTGTGTGACTGACCCACGTGTGTGGAGAGGAAGAGGGTTAGTTTAAAAGGATGCACACACACACACACACACACACACACACACACACACACACACACACACAACACTGAAACACAAGGAATTTGCTAGAAAAATATGTAACTGTACAGATGGTGGGACAGGGTTTAGGGGGTGGGGAAGGGTCATTTATATTATAGCTTGTTGTGTGTGAGCAGGGTGGGGGAGAGGGGTGAAGGGTTTATTTTCACATATTTCCTGCCTATTCCGATCTGACGATGGGCTGTGAAGCTTGAAAGCGCTAATCGGGATAATTTTTATATAGTGGTGTGCAACAGTGATCATTCTGATTGTGATTTCAACCACTAACACAAATTTCTTCATTAAATTATGAAATACCGTTTCACATTTTTTAATAGCTATATCTACTCCATATTTATTAAAACATTTTATAATTTTTCTAGTATGTGAACCTATGTATGTCAATGACCCTGCATAATTCTTTTGTTCTGGTTCTATTTTAGCTTTTTGTATGTTAACCCTTTTCATAACTTTATCCATTATGTTGGTGTTATAATTATTATTCCTTACAATTCCCTTTATCGTTTTTAACTCCCTATCTTTTGATTTGGTCTCTTTTAAACACTTCTGAGCTCTGTAACAAAATGAATTGATTGCCCCCATTTTATATCTATATGGGTGGTAAGACTCTCTTGGTATAATTATATCAGAATACGACTCTTTCCTAAATATCCCAAACTGTAGTTTCTCATTATCTTTAATTTCTATGTTTAAATCTAAGTAATTTATTTTCTTACCTCCTATCTCTTCTTTAAATTGTAAGTTTTTATCCTTATTATTTACCTCATTTATAAACTCATGCACTTCTTCTATGCTTCCTTCCCAAATTACTAATACATCATCAACGTATCTAGACCATAATTTTATATTGTCTTTATACTTAGTGGAAGTTATTAATTGCTTTTCAAAATCATTCATGTATATTTCAGCAAGAATAGGGGATAATGAAGACCCCATAGGTAAACCTTTTTTCTGTATATAAAACTTGTTATTAAACCTAAAATAGTTCTGATTTACACATTCTTTAATTACTTTTATCAACTGCTTTTTATACCTGTATTCTCCCATATTATTATCGTTTATTAACTTAATAACTTTATTTACTGTGATAGATTAAGAATTATATTGCATAGTACTAATTGGATGTTTTAAAATAAGGGTGTGTGACTGACCCACGTGTGTGGAGAGGAAGAGGGTTAGTTTAAAAGGATGCACACACACACACACAACACTGAAACACAAGGAATTTGCTAGAAAAATATGTAACTGTACAGATGGTGGGACAGGGTTTAGGGGGTGGGGAAGGGTTATTTATATTATAGCTTGTTGTGTGTGAGCAGGGTGGGGGAGAGGGGTGAAGGGTTTATTTTCACATAATTTCTGCCTATTCCGATCTGACGATGGGCTGTGAAGCTTGAAAGCGCTAATCGGGATAATTTTTATATAGTGGTGTGCAACAGTGATCATTCTGATTGTAATTAACTAATTGTGCCAATAAGAAAACTGTTTTTCATTAAACTGTTATACTACTATTTTGCTAATACTTTATTAATGAAAAATTACACAAGTGCATATTAGCTGAATTCTTACACAATTAACAACAGTATTTGAAAAATGAAAAAGAAACAATGTACAGTAAATAAGAATCAAGTTAACTATTAATTTACAATAGGTAAAGCATTTGTGTCCAAGCCAAGCAATTTGTAATTTAAAAAGCCAAGTCCATTCTCCTATTTCCTTGGCAAATCGCTCAACAATATCTTCAGGAGAGATGTCGATTTCCCTGTGAATAATGCGCAAAGCTAGCCCATTAAGCCCTGTCTCCGATGTTGTAGACCTCAGCCATGTCTTCAACCGCCTCAGAGAAGGAGCGTTCTGGCTCAGCTGACGTTATTGGGAGTACACACAGTACTTCTTAAAATTTTCGAACATTGGGAAGTATATCTGGATGCAAGCTTGGAGAGAAGACAGAGCTGTGTCTGGAACATTCATATCTGCTTCATCCACCCACTTTTGCTTCCATATTTCTGCCTCAAGTTTAAGTTCCATCTTGGAAATGCTGAGGTAAATGATAGAGGGAACAGACTGGTTGATCTCTTGAGTAGTAGCCTTAATGATGAAATGAGGCATAAATACTTGAAGATGACAAATTTTATCAAACTCAGGTCCGAAACGAGTTTCTAATTTAACAACGCAATGATCAACAAAAGAAATATATAAATTTAGCTTGTAGAGTTGTTTCACCCGCAATTCCTGCCCAGCATTTGCTCTATGTGATTGATATGTGATAACAAGAATACTGGAATGACTGCATAATTGCACCTTCTTTTTTACAGGAAATTTGTGGTCAGCCATACTTTCAGTGTAATTTTTCCAAATAACGGCATAGCTCTACTTCAGGTTACCATCAATTTGAGATTTATATTGTAATAATAAATTACTAATGTCTGTTATTTTACGTAATAATGAAGACTCGTTTTGTGAAAGAACATTTGTGTCAGAACAGCCAGGAATTATAGTTTCACATTTTCAGAGAATTCAGAAACAAGCCCGGAAACATTGTTGTTATTGCTACAAGCCTCACTAACACAAGTATCTTGCTGAGAGGATGTAGAAGTTGACAAAGAACATGTAGGCCTTTCTTCTACACTATCACACTTCGCTTAGTTTTTGTTACAAAGAAACCCAAAGTTCTGACTTTCCTTTTTGGTACTTTTGTCTTGTCATCAAGTTTGGACTTATTAGTCTCCATCTTAGACGTAACAAACAATCAAATAATCACTAATAAAACTACAAAAACGGCGGATTTAATAAACACCGTACTGCCAAACAAACACAAACGCGACAATGGCGGATGATGACAGCAACGTGTGTACGAGTGGTGTATCTCCTGAATGACTACCTCCGATCACTGCAGAAAATAGAGAATATGTGGAAGCTTGTAGAGGCTACCTCTCACCCGTGGCGCTCGTACGAGCATGCGTGAAACTCGAAATTTTGCACGCACGCTGTGGAGCGCGTGCATGCTTCGAAGGGCCTGCACGCCGCAGGCAGGCGTGCAGAATTTGGTAGGTAGGTTAGTTATGTTTATACGTTCGGAAAATAACGATACATTTTAAATAAAATATTATTGTTTCTAGAAATTAATTATTTTATAATAATATATATAACGATTCTATTTTTTAAGTAAAAAAATTATCCACAAATTTCGTATAAATGTAAAGTGTTTTTAAAGTAATTTTTTTCATTATTACAGCGGCATTATTCAAGATATGAAATTAGGAACATTATTAAATTTTCGTTTTATTTATCGACTGGTATAAAAAAAGTCCTGAATTTAACTTAAGTACTAAATAATATTTTTATGAAAAAGGTTTATATACTTATTTAAGTTTCATAAAAACATTATTTAATACTTAAGTAAAAATTCTTAGGGTTCACTGGTAGTAGTGGCCGGTGGCACGTCACTGGTTGACGTGCATGTGGTCGCGCCTCCGCGCCGTCAAATGAGAGCGAGAGCTAGAGAAAACAGGTAGCTTACTGAATGTTACACTCAGCGTAATACACCGCTCAATGAACTATAAATTATAACTGAAATAATAATTGTTATTATAAACTACTTATTTTGTTAGTGTTTATATCCCCGTCCAAATCCGCCGAAATATGCAAATTTGTAATTTTAAACGAGACCTAAGTAAATTAAGGAAGTGCATATTACATTTTTGCGGTGAGGGGGGACTTGAGCCCCCCTGCGTACGCCACTGCCCTTGGATGATAGTCAAGGGCTCTTCTTGAAAATCTAGTTGGATCCATTCTCTCTACGTGTAACTGCCACTCCGTTTTGTACCAGATTTTCTCATTTAAGCTTTCACCTGTGCCTAGCTCCATTCTAATATGATCATTTCTGATAAGACTGGTACAACCCTCAAGAACCTCATTTCCGCTCCTTGTATTCTTGATATATCTTTGGTCTTTCTAATCCAAGTCTCACTACCATACAGTAGTTGAGGTAGGACCATTACAATATTTCAATTGCGTCTGTTTCCTTGTTTTAACTCATGTCATTTGAAATTAGTTTTGTTGGTTTAGTAATAATACGTATATGAGTCGCTGCATACGAGTTTTAACAACAAAGTTCACCGCAATAAAATCTGTACATACCTTACTTCTGAAATCACGAGTTTGACAATAAAGTTCACTGCCATAACATTTTTACAAACCTTACTTCTGAAATCACGTAGTCATCTTTAAAATAATCTCTTTGGGAAGCTGTGTACTGATGCCAGTACCTAACCCACACTTCAAACCAATTAGGAATGGTTTTTGCAAACTGGCTCTTAGAGTTGCTGTCACTTTCTCTTGATATCATCAAACTGTGTCCCTTTCAGTGTATTCTTTATCCTTTAGAAAACAAGTCATTTGCGACCAAATCCAGTGAACAGTAAAGTTATTCCAGTGCAGGTTTTCTTTTCAATTAAAAACGTCAAACCCAGCCATATGAGCAGATGCATTGTCATAACACAAGGTACATGAGTTACAACGTCGAACCCAGCCATATGAGCAGATGAATTGTCATGACACAAGGTACATGAGTTACAACGTCGAACCCAGCCATATGAGCAGATGCATTGTCATGACACAAAGTACATGAGTTACAACAAAAATTTTTGGTTTTTAGTCTTGGTTTTTTTTAGCAGTCTTGTCAGCACCTATGTTGGCATATAAAAAATACGCAGTAAATCAATATGGTGGTTCTGTATAGTGTTGTCACAACAGACAGACATACTGCACTGATTTCAATATGCCAAAATTTCAAATTTGCCAATTTATTCTAGTAAAAACCCTGAAAGATATGTCCCTGCACCAACTATATGCAACCTTGGGATCAAGCAAACGATCATTTAGATATTGACTCACAGAAATCGAGAGGGAATATGGACTACTCCAGTCCCAAGAAATCCCACCTGTTAATGCTGTACCACCCTGGTTGTGGAATCATAAATACTGGCTTAGGAACAGTGAGACAAAGCAGGACCACCCTATACTCTTAAAGCAGACCGCACTTCAAACAATCCACACAACATATGCAGATTTCCTTTGTATCTGTACTGATGGGTGTATGAACATCAGCAATCAGCACTCAGGATCAGCCATTTACATACCAGACCTAAACTTAGAATATTATGCATTTCCAACAGCTAAATCTAGCATAGAAACTGAGCTTTTAGCGATAGATCTAGCCCTTCAACACTGCAAGGAACTTGAAGTAGAAAAAGTACGTATCCTGAGTGATTCTAAATCAGCGCTGTGGGCAATAGCAAAACATAAACCTGCCACAAACTTTGTACATGTGCAGAAATCCACAGAAGACTACAGAATTCACCACAACATATTGTCTTTCAGTAGATTCCATCTCATAACAGAATTTTGGGAAGCGAAAGGTGTGACGAGATTGATAAAAAGGCAGTACAGACGCAGCCCAAACCTTCTTTGAAAATGACAGCCAACGCTTACTCAGAACAGATTGAGAGGGTGTGCAAGAATGAGATTGAGAGGCTAAACATCAATAATGTTTTGCATACAGCCCTGAATTGTAAAGTTCTCAAGATCTGTTGGTTTTGGTGAAGATCGGTTAAGGGAATAGGGTATTTACCTGCAACATTTTGTTTTAACAAGGGTAATTTATTCTATGCGAACGATAACTGCCGTCAATTCAAACAGAATCAACTACACTTTTGCATACCTTTTTGAATTATACAGAACTCTAGGTCTGTTGATTTTGTTGAAGATTACAACGGTGTAATTAATTAATTTGTGAATTACTTAATTTAATTACGTATTGATTAATGAAGTATATCCTTCATAAGCCAATTACAACAATGTAATTAAGATGCAAATCTATTAATTACTCAGGTTGCTTACTTTATGATTAATATGGTTCTTTATGTTTATTGATCAATCAATAATATAGATCGATCCGTGCGTTAGTCGCCATTTACGACAGTGTAATTAAATGTTAATATAAGATTCTACAATTCTCAAGAGTGTCCACTCAATACACGTTAAATTTATGTCGTTATAATAGTGAATTGAATTATACATTGGGTTTTCTGATAATGATGAACGCATTATTGATCTGCTTACGTACTAATTTATTATACGTTAAACAATTGTATTCAATAACAAACATGTATATTCCTGGTACCTGTAAATACATCAAAACATCGAATATATACATATCAAAATATAAATTCCTTCTTAATCGCTCTCTGAAATACATATAACATATAAAATATACATACAACAAAATCAATAATATTTACTTTATCTAATGCGTTCATTCATCCAGATGGATTAGCTTTAATAGATCATGATTATATTTAAATGCAACCTTCCTTTAACAACTTTTACTATAATTACTCAGGGTAGATTCTTTGAAAGAGACAGGACAGTAGTTTGATTGTACTAATAAAATCATAGTGTTACTTGATAATAGTTTATCCGTTATACTCCATCGGTGCTAGATTCCAGGTGATGACGATTATTTGAAGTCGGTGCTCCATTGGATGATGATGATCACTTTCACTGGTTATGTGCACACGCGTCGTTAACATAATAGTGTAGTTGTGTTATGTTTATTCACTGTCCACACAATTCATCTCGTCTCCGCGTACAACCATCATTAAGTAATAAATGCTTACTTAAGTGTTCAGTGTGGTTCTTTGTGTGTCTACACTAGGTATTAGTGTGTGGTTGAAGAATAGTTCTTTTTAAATAAGAGTGTCTTGATTACTGTAAATTATGAATATTACTGTGTCGTTCACGCACATTGTAAATTGTTGTTCGTCATACTGTTTTACTAAGTCGCAAGAACGATTCTAATTTTCTAAGTTCAATAAAGTTCAGTCCGAACCTCACTATGTCCGTTTAGTTCTCCATACCGTGTACCTCAAGACTTCACGGCTGATCGATATACCGATTCACTATCGAAAATTCACATGACTGTTCTTGATATTAGTACTGCACTTAATAAACTTATGAAATTGTCTGTAACATTATAAGATTGATCACGAGAGTTATGTGTCTCTCTAATACTATTATAGTCCGAAATATTACAAGACTCTTCGCGAACTGTTCGAAAACATATATAAGACTCCGTCGCGAACTGCTCGAAAAATTATGTTAGACTCCCAAAAATTATTATAAGACTGCCCCGTCCCGTGTCGGACACTTAGTTTTTATCAACGTCTCCCTACTAGAATTTGGTCTTTGGCTTGTCCACGCCTAAGATTACCATGATAGGCTGAATCACTACCCTCTCTCCAAGTCTTTTCCCACCATTTCGAACTCTTCTAGTCTTCTTCCCTCTGATTTGTTCTTCTCCTGGTCACTATGGAAACTGGATTCTCCTTTGCTCTCTTTCGTGAAATACTTTGTTCTGATAGGTGGTTGGATATGTCCTTTGAATCCTCTGTCCAGGCGTCACTCTCGTTCGGAGAAATGCAAGACATTACGCGCCTGTCAGTCAACCTATTGTCTCGAGTTTTAAGCAAGGGTTTGCCCTAACATCTTGGAGTACTGTTCATTTCTGTAACTCCGCGTCCTGGCAATTAACCATTTTCCATCAAGTGTCAGCAGCTGCAACCACCACGCTTTCTCGTTGTAAATCTCAGTATGTCACTTAGACGTACATCCCGCTGTCCAACATCGTCGCTTCTATTCACAATTTGTTGCTCGCATCGTTTCTATAGACTGCAACGCTTCTTCAATCCTTTGTGCCTCGCCTCGTTTTTTGTCGTGATCTAGTTTCTTAACTAAACCCTTAAATGTATCCTCGCTTCGATTCTGCGTAAACGTGTGAATGAGCCCAAGTACATTGTTCGGTTTGTTTTGGTGTCATAATTCTCCGTTGGTCCTCTCCTGTCAACTTGAGTCGTCGTTCCTTTTGTTACATCGTGCTGAACACGCTTCCATTGTCTGATATTGGCGTTGGTTGTCGCCTATCCCTATTAACTTTGTTTATGGCCCTGTTCTTGGAGTCGCTGCCACAGCTGCGTGTGAACAGACTGGTCGAGAAGGAAAATTATATTTTTAATTTTTCTATCGCTACAGCGTCCCCAATGTGGATTTAATGACGTGACCTCAGGGAACAATTGAATCCAGATTCTGCGCCCTGTGTTCGCCGTGCCCATCTTCGTTTGTGAGAAGTATATCTTGATGACCTGCTTCTGTAATGTGTGTTGCATTTGGTATACCCCCCTTTTGGTTTATATCAATTATTTGAATTTATTGCCATCCATTTGGATTGTTTGAACGCATCTAACATGAACACATGTATGTGTTAGTTGTATAAACGTGTTTACATCTCATTATAAACAAATTATAAACATTCAATAAATGTTTGAACTAACTACACAACAATTTGACATTATAACATCTTCTCTTGTGTTATAACTTAGGGAACCCGAAATAATTGGTTCTGCCAATTATTCAGGCTGCCTTACTTGTGACGAGCTGAAACTTAATCAGAACAACAAACAATAAATATACAAGGATTCAGGGAAGGGGAGACTGTTGATTTATGCACTCAGTATAGTAGGTACTCCTGATGACATCTCTTTATTACATATTGTATTATTTGCTCTACTTAAAATTCTTGACACATATGCTTCAATAGCTTACAGTTTACATGACGATTATATTTTATTCTTTTACAAGGCCCCCTCAAAATAAGATGTATATCAAATTTAATTAAGTCCCCGGATCCGGGATTTACTCTAATACGTTAAGAATGGTTACCTCGCCATATAAAGCTTTAAATTTTGCCATTTGAAGAATGGTCTTTATTAATCTTTTAAACAATAAGGCGTTACAGTTCAGAGATATAACTCTTTTACTAGAAATAAGTATACAAGTTATAAGTATACAATTACTGTCAGTACTTAAAATGTCTTAATGTGGTTAAATTAATTGTCTTTTGTTGAATATAATATTTAGTATTTCATAAGCACGGAAGGCTTGCCTCCGTGTCACCTCTTTTGATGTCCACCAGCTCTGCGTTATTCCAGTCGTAGGTCCTCGGTTGCAGCATGTTTGAAGTAGGTCAGGTATCTCTCATTATCTTCGTATCCGGGGATGGTGTAGTCCTGAAGTCTTTTAGATCATGGTGGCTCCTGGTTCTCTGCTCTTGGCTAATGGTTAGTAATAGCTCGTTGATCTGAATGATTAACACAAAGTTTCATTCACATGTATCCACTTCACATGATTGTTTGATTGTAGCACTTCACTTCATGGTATTACCACAGTTTTAATTACATAAGTATTATATTTTAAGAATTTTGAAGAGATGTCACCGGCGCTAAATTTTAGTTATTCATTCTCACTCGTTTACACCATATTTATATGAGTCGCGGTTTAACTACATTAACGCAACACATTGTTTAATAGTATAAAGAATGCCTCTGTGTCTTAACTGACGTATTAATTACATTTTGTAATAAACTGTTTTTAACGTTGCACATGTGGGCGAAAATAGTTAGGGGAGAGAGTAGTAATCTCGCGAGAGTTCAACTCAACATAAAAGTAGTTCCAAGTTTCTTTTTTATTTAAAGGACTAAAATTAGATTAAATAATTAAGTAGAGAGATTCTTAGTTACAATTGCTATCAAAGGATATTATAGTGATCTAGTTTAATTATTTAAATAATAATCAATTTACAATTATTTTTAGTTAGTTAAGGGGTCGGAAAACAAGTTGGTTCAAGTTGGCGCCTGTTTATGCAGGATTAATTAACAAGCTTTACCCTTTCTGTACAATCGTATTCCTTTTAATATATTATTAGACTTTTTATTTAAATATCATTATTATTTAATGATTACAATACGCTTTAGGTTAAAATGTGAGATTTTATTAAACACTTAGAATTTATCAACCTATACATTATCAACTTAATTAACTAATTTATTTTTATTAATAAAATCGTCACAACATTACTTCTTAAAGAATAGACATGTAATGCATCAATAAATGAACTAATATAAAATTTATGCTTCACGTACTGTAATAAAGAAAATCCCTGATTAAGTAGTCCAAGTATTCCTTTAGTTACCTTCATTGCATAAATGCATTAATAATTCGGTTAATAACAGTTATGATCGTTGTGTTGTTACCTTTATCTACCACAATCAATCCTATTAACTAGACATGTACACATATTCTTAAAGTAATCATTAAGTAATCTTAACTTAACATTAGTTCAAATTTTAATCTAGTTATTATACATAATTCCGTCAATTTGGTTTACTTTACATAAGAAATACTGATTTACACTGATCATTCACATCCTTTCTTTTATTTATTTCATCTGTGACAATTTATTGCCACTTAATTAGAGTTTTATAATGAAAATGTCTTTTCATTCACTACATTCCATAAAAACAACATTAATCAAAGTGTTCACTCACTTGTATCACTTAACGTATCGTTAGTCTTTTATTCGCATGTGTTATTCTTAAGGAATTACATAAATCTTTAAAATTTAAATTTACAATACATATCGTGTTTTAATGGTTGGCTAGCCTGAATGAGATCCACGCGTCAACAACCCTAGCGTATGTGACTCAACTCATCAGCTAACACAACAAGATATCCCTTTTTCTCCCTGTAGATTACACACCATCCTTCTGTTCATGGTACTTCTTAATTTGTCTTATATTAAATTTTCCTCGGACCTTGTTTTCATCTTCGCAGTCGACGAGCTGGTAAGTAGCGTCTCCAAGGATCCGGTGTATTCTATATGGTCCTTCTCTATATGATTCTTCATAGAATTTGTCAATTTTCTTTTGAATTGCGTCGGATTGATAGTATGTTCTTATTAAAACTTTCTCCCCGATCTCAAATTTAGTAATTATTTTATTTTCATTAATTAACTTTGCTTGTTTTTTCTCTTTTTCTTTATTTTTACGAATATTTTGCTGTTATCTGTCTTTTCAACTCCCACAATATCTTGGTCTAAATATTTCTTCCATGCTCTTGTTGGTTTCCTGCCGAGGTGTGCTTCATAAGGTGTTACCTCAATGGTGTCGTGATAAACCTCGTTGATGCAGCTTTCAATTATTTTGGCATATCGTGACCATTTGGTATGCTGGTCATGAACAAAGATTCGAAATAAATTACCAAGTTGTCTGTTGACTCTCTCAGCTAAATTGGTACACGGGTTTCTTATAGCTGTATATTTAGGTTGAATGTTCAATTCCCTCAGCCCATTTATCCATTTCTTGGAAGTAAACTGAGTTCCGTTGTCGGTAAGTACCGCTTTTGGATAACCCACTTCTTCGCAGTATTGTTTCATTCTCCTCAATGTTGTTGTCGTCGTCACCCTTCGGAATGTAAACAATCTGACGTATTTTGTGAAATTGTCGATGACTACAAATAGGTATTTAACTCCGGCCGCTGCCGTGGATAAGGGTCCGTAATAATCAGCACTTACAAGCTCACCCCTCCCTAACGGTATAAACGCCTTCGTTCCACCGAACAAAATCCTGTTACTGGTGTCCTTACATTTTTGACATACATCACACGTTTTTATGTGAACTTTCACTTTCTTTAGCATCTTGTCCATAGTGAAATGTTCTTGTAACATATCCATGCATTTTTTCGCCCCCAAGTGTCTGTACATACTGTGTATTTCGGCAATTAATTTTCCAGATACACTATCAGGTATATACAGCTTCCACTCGTTCTTGCGTCGCCTATATAATTTACCATTAACGTATTTGTAAAATTCACTTAATTGCTTATCTACGCTTCCTACATTAACTTTATTAATAATAGATTTAAGCTTAATATCGTTGAGTTGGTATTTTCCGATGTCCTTGATGATTCTACTCACCTCCTTGTCCATTTTAATCGTTATATGGTTAACCAAGTATTCGTATATATCCTCGTTGACTTCTTCTGGTGTGGCGTCTGTTGGATTTCAACTTAGAATATCGGCAACAACGTTGTCCTTACCTTTGCAATGTACAATGTCAAATTTATATTCTTGAATGCTTAAGATCCATCTCTTTATGCGGGAAGTGTTTAAATGACACTTGTGCATGAAGGTCAGTGCCTTGTTATCAGTGATAACGGTCCAAGGTTGTCCCAAAATATAAATGCGAAACTTCTCTAAACATCGTACGATACATAGTAATTCTTTTTCTGATGTGAAATAATTTCTCTCAGCGCCTTTACATGTTCTACTTGTAAACGCGATGACTCCGATTCTCCCTTCTTCATCTAACTGGTACAATTGACCACCGTACGCAAATTTACTGGCGTCACATTGCATATAATACCTTTGATTAACTCGAGGAAATTTTAAAATAACAGTTTCAATAAATAATTCCTTGACTTGCTGAAAACAATTATTCAGCTCCGGTGTCCAAATGAATTTACATCCCTTTTTCAATAATTCAAGCAGCGGTTGCACGGTTTCCGCATATTTATCCGTGAAACGGTTATAAAAGTTGGTGAGTCCCAAGAAACCCTTCAGTTGCTTTTGATTTTTAGGAGTAGGAAACTTCATAATAGCACTTATTTTCTCCTCCGTCGCCTGGATTCCCTGCGTTGTCAGGCGATATCCTAGGTAAGAGATTTCTTGTCTGAAGAATTGCAATTTTTCTAAACTTATCGTTAAATTTGCTTTTCTTAAATTCTCTAATAATAATTCTAAGTGTGTCAAGTATGTTTCTAGACTATTAGAATAACATAGACAGTCATCCACATAAAAGATAGTATTTCTTTTGACCTCTTATTCTAATACCACGTCTAATCCTCTTGTTAACGCCGCCGAACTGGTACTTAATCCAAATGGTGTGACCGTAAAGCGGTAGCACTTACCCTCATACATAAAGGCTGTGAAATCTCGGCATTCTGGCTTTAATGGTACCTGCCAGAAGCTACTGGTCAGATCGACTGTGGACAGGTACTTCATCTCGCTGCATTTTGCCAATATATCATTTATCGGTGAGGCTCTCTCGTAGTCCGGGATCGTCACACTGTTTACCTTCCTCGCATCCAGACATAATCGGACCCTTCCATCCTTCTTTATCACAGTCACAAGTGGGTTTACAAATGGGCTTTTGCAACGTTCAATTACCCCAAAACGTAACATACGACTTATTTCTTCCTGAACTTTCCCCTTGTATGCAAGTGGGACTGGCCAACCTCTCTGGAAATACGGTGTCCTGTCTGTCACTTGGAATTCGTGTGCGTATCCGTCGATTCTTCCGGGGCACTCCCTGAATAAACTCCTGTTCCTTACTAAAATTTCCTTTAATCGTTTCAATACATTTTCATCTCCACAGTCAATACTTTCCACCTTTTCGTCAATATTCCGCATGATTTCTTCATCTTCTTCTCTGCTTATCACCGCCATATGCATGATTGGTATCACATACTCTGCTTCGTCAGCTTTTCCTTTCAGCTCAATTATTCTCCTTCCTATATCTATACGGCATCCGGTTTCCTGTAGAAAACTCATCCCAAAAATACATGGTGTAACAAGATCCGGTATAATTAAAAACACACATTCGCTCCTAACTCCATCTATTTCTATATCACATAATATTTGTTTCTTAATTAATTTTGATTTGTTTCCTACTGCGCTCATTACAAGAGTGTTGGTCATGGGCAATATTTCCTACGATTCTATGCCCTTCTTATTTTGATTATACCATGATTCTGACATACCGTTGATTAAACGTCCATTGTCAATTAGAGCTAATACAGTTATATCGTTATTAAATTTTATAATTACTTCGGGACACTTTAATACACGCTGAGCTATTTCCTCTTCATCATCGTACAATAGGTCATTTCGTAAATCAGGTAGAAGGATATGTACGTCGTTGGTAGTGTCATCGTCCGGTAAATTGACTATCTTATTTACTAGGTCGTGTGATTTTTTTTTCTCTTCCTGGTGCTGCATTTTGGGTTCGTCGGCCTTCGACGTAGACGCACCTTTGGCACCTTTGTTCACAAAACTAATAGTGTTGACAGGCTGCCCCCTGCGTTCCGGTTTATTGTGTTCGGGCGGTTACTTTCTCACCCCAATCCCGTTTAGGTCTGTTGTCGCCTTTCTCTCGCCGACTTTCACTTTCTGCTGTCGCTGCGTACTGAAACTCTTTATTATTGCGTGGTCGAATCTGTGTGTATTCGACGATCAATGACTCGAAATTCGGAATCGTGGTTATTCCTCTCGTAATAACGGCCAATTGTACATCACGACCGAAATGACGTGCGATCTTACGAATCAATTGTCTATCTGTTATCGTGGGCGTCAACTGTCTGCTTTCTAAGAGAATATGCTCGATATATTGAATAGCGCTTACTTGTCCGTGCCAATCTAATCTCCCATACTCAAGGTGGTCTCTAATGTCGTCTTGACGTTCTTGCCCCCACTATTTTTGCATAAAGGCTTCCCTGAACTCTTCAAAAGTAGCTATCTGATTCCTGATGACCCGCCACCAAATACCGGCGTCCATCTCCAGGTGCCTACCAATCCATTTAATATTGTCATTAGGGTAATATGTCTCTTGTAGTTCCGATAGTTCCTTCAGGAATTCCATGGGATACCTATCGGTCCCATTATACTTAAGATCGTGGTGGTTCGGTCCATTGATTCTGTTTCCGTTCCCACACTCACCTTCAATTAATTGCCTTTGCAGTCGCTCTTGTGTTTCTCTCATTTTTGCTATGTGGCACTTCAGTTCTTCAATGCGTATAGTTTTTTCTTTAGACTTTCGTCCAGTTTCTGTTCTGTCGAACGTTGTTTGTTATCCACTTCTTCAAGTTTTTGTTTCATGACGTTTGTGTGGCCCTGCTCCTGCTGCTTCTGTTGTATAGTTTCGTGTAGTTCGGCTGCCAGCTCTTCCTGTTTTTTGTTACTGTCTTTGATGTGCATTTCTATTTTGTTGTTAATCCTTTTAATGCTTGTCTGAGTGCTCTGGATGGCCCCTTTCCATTCTTGGCGGTCTGTTTCACGTGCCTCCCGCATTTCTTCTTGCTTCTTATCTGCGTCTTCCCTCAATTCTTTAACTGAGTCATCTTGTTTCTTTTGCATCTCTTTAAACTTCTCCTCCCAGGTATGTCGGTATTCGCGTAATTCCGAACGCATCTGCGCTATTTGCTCAGATACCTGTTGCTTCACTTCTTCTTTGTTTTGGTCGAGTTTCTCGCTTATTAATCTATTATTTTCGCCTATTTGTGTCCTGATTTCTTCACGAATTATTCTATTATTTTCATTTTGTTTATCAATATTTTCGCTAATTAATGCCATTAGTGTTTGTAGGCTCATTTCTTGGGGTCTAGGCGTCGGTCCCCGCGCCCTGTCGTCTGGAGTCTCTACAACGCTGTCTGGATCGCTATGTGCGTTGTCTTCCTCGGTATTAGGCATACCTAGCTGATTATTAACCTCGAATTCCACACTGTCCGAATTACTGGCCATCTTTGCCCTACCGCGAGTGATCATTCAAGCTAGCCTCTACACTACGAATTATCTCTATCTTACTTTAGGTTAATCTACTCTACTGCCTGCTCTTTACCCGAACTTGTACGTGATACTCTATCGCGTATCAAGCCGTGCGGTTGGGCGCCATTTTACATAATGAACAAATTTGACTCTACTTTAAATTTGTTGTGCCCCACGTTCTTTGGGAGCCAAATATATAACGGTGTAATTAATTAATTTGTGAATTACTTAATTACTTAATTTAATTACAGTAGAGCGTCAATAATTTGGATTAATTGGGACCGGACCCCTTCCGGATTATCAAATTGTCCGGATTTTCGAAATGAACCAATAAAAGCGCCGGTAGACGTCTTCAACGTAAAAACACTTGCTAATATCGTTCATAATTCACTCTGATGGTTACAGAAGTGGAGCGGATGAATAAAACCATTTATTTAGTTAAATTTTTACGTTTTTCAAGTACAGAAAAAAATACTGTATGTACAGTATTGCATTTACAGACTGTCTTATTTTATGTACAGTAAATCTAGACCTACAACAAAATACAGTAAAGTACAGTAATAAAAATACCTACAGTAAATCATACAGTATTTGAGCTTTTAAAAAAATCTTTTGTGGACTTTTGAACAGCGGTAGTGGTTTGTTTTTTTGCAGCTAAGTCCTTGATTCGTTTTAGGAGAATGAGCTGGGTTGGTGTGCTCTGAGTTTTTCAAGCCATGATATCAGTGTCTCTGCTGCCATAAATGCTTCGGAATGTGTCGGCCCTGCTTCTTCAATGTCATTTTCATTCTTGTCCCCATCAGATTCTACTGTTTCTGCATCCCCTTAAAATGAAAAAGTACGCCTAAATAAACAAACGAAACAAATGTTTTCTTTTTCTAATTTTATAGAAAAATGAACAAGCGCAAAGTTGGCGAAATATTTTAAAAATAGAACAGTGAATTTAAAACGACTAACAGTACAGCATCAGATAATGCATAGCCTACTGCTTGTTTGGCTAAAATAAAAAAAAGTTACATGTCAGCTATTTCTTGGTCGCTCAAAATCTGGTACCCAGGATCGTTGTCATCAACAGCCAACCACTCACTGGCATCATTTTCGTCACACTGTTCAAATCCCGGGATCGTGCTGCAGATTTCTGTTACCTCGTTTACAACGCAATCTTCATTTTCGTTTGCATTTTCTTCATCAGGCCATAATTTTCTCCAGGCTCTTTGCAAATTACTTTTGGTGAGAGTTTCCCAAGCATCGGCAAGCATGTAAATGCTATATTTAACGTTCAACTTTGTTATAAACTGAACTACCACTCTCTTCATCCTTTTCTGCCAATAAAAGGCGATGCAGGAGCTGCTTTCTATAGATCCTCTTAATTTTCTCGATCAGTCCCTGGTCCATTAGCTGCAGAGTTGTAGTAACGTTAGGTGGGAGAAATTGCACTTCGAAATTCTGATTGATTTCATTTAATACTTCGAGAGGGGGATGTGTGGGTGCGTTATCAATGATAAGAACTTTACCACTTTTCTTTTTCTCCTCACGGAATTTTGTAACACTAGGGATAAAATCATTTTTAAACCAATCAAGAAAAATGACTGAAGTCATCCAAGCACTTTTCTGAGACGTGTACGAAACAGGAAGGATGTGCACATTTTTAAAGCAACGTGGTTGTTTGCTCTTCCCAATCACTAACAATTTTACCTTGTGCTCCCCACTGGCATTAGCACATACCATAGCCGTTATTCTCTCTTTGCTTACTTTAAACCCGGGAGCAGATTGTTCGCGTCTTGACACCAGCGACTTGCGTGGAAGGGCTCGCCCGTTTATCCCGGTCTCATCGGCGTTGTATACGTCATCCCTAGAATAACCTTTTTCAAGTGCTTCCTTAATAAACTTCTCTTTAAAAACTCTTCCAGCCGCTGCTAAATCTGAGGAAAGTTTTTCTCCTTCGATGTCTAACTCTCTAATCCCGTGCCGAAATTTGAAGTTCTTAAGCCAGCCAGAACTGGCTTTGAAATCTTTCGGTCCATTAAGCTGTTCATTAAATTGTAAGGCTTTTTCACAAATCAGTGGGCCTGAAATTGGCTCTCCTAAGCTTCTCCTTTGAGTGAACCACACGTACATTGCGTCTTCTAAGGCTTTGTTGTTTGCTGAACGTGCAGTTTTTCTTTTCAGCGTCCCTTCTTCAGAGTTCAGTTTTGACGCAAATTGTTCCACCTGGGCTCTTTTCGCCATAATATCACTTATTGTGGAAGTTCCTACCCCATAAATCTTTGCAAGTGATACCCCACTTTCACCTTTTCCTAACTTTTCTAAAAATTTTAACTTGGTTTCAACGGTTAAAAAAGTGTACTTTTTCTTCGAACTCGATGCCATCACGGGTACAGAACAGTACTGTAATTTGTTACAAAAAACAAAACACAGACAAACTGACACACACACAAACACTCTACTGTACACAAACGATCGATTTGGTAAACAAAAACTTAGTGCACGCACAGAGAACAATACTCGAGGTCAGTGGCCTGACGCGACTGACAGGGGCAGGGTAGCAGGTCTACATGTGACTTAGACGCAAGTCTACATGTGACTGTGCGACCTTGACTCTCCCGCTTTCACTGCCCCTCCCTCCTCCACACAACACGCAATTCGTGCTCCACTCTACAGGGCACGGCGAGTTTTACAGTTGTGTCGACGCTTTTAAACAAATATTCACTTCATGCGATTTTTTTTTTCGCCAGAATCGAATCCGGATTATCGACGTTCCGGATTTTTGACGTCCGAATTATTGACGCTCTACTGTACTTAATTTAATTACGTATTGATTAATGAAGTATATCCTTCATAAGCCAATTACAATAATGTAATTAAGATGCAAATCTATTAATTACTCAGGTTGCTTACTTTATGATTAATATGGTTCTTTATGTTTATTGATCAATCAATAATATAGATCGATCCGTGCGTTAGTCGCCATTTACGACAGTGTAATTAAATGTTAATATAAGATTCTACAATTCTCAAGAGTGTCCACTCAATACACGTTAAATTTATGTCGTTATAATAGTGAATTGAATTATACATTGGGTTTTCTGATAATGATGAACGCATTATTGATCTGCTTAATTTATTATACGTTAAACAATTGTATTCAATAACAAACATATATATTCCTGGTACCTGTAAATACATCAAAACATCGAATATATACATATCAAAATATAAATTCCTTCTTAATCGCTCTCTGAAATACATATAACATATAAAATATACATACAACAAAATCAATAATATTTACCTTATCTAATGCGTTCATTCATCCAGATGGATTAGCTTTAATAGATCATGATTATATTTAAATGCAACCTTCCTTTAATAACTTTTACAATAATTACTCAGGGTAGATTCTCTGAATGAGACACGACAGTAGTTTGGATTGTACTAATAAAATCATAGTGTTACTTGATAATAGTTTATCCGTTATACTCCATCGATGCTAGATTCCAGGTGATGACGATTATTTGAAGTCGGTGCTCCATTGGATGATGATGATCACTTTCACTGGTTATGTGCACACGCGTCGTTAACATAATAGTGTAGTTGTGTTATGTTTATTCACTGTCTGCACAATTCATCTCGTCTCCGCGTACAACCATCATTAAGTAATAAATGCTTACTTAAGTGTTCAGTGTGGTTCTTTGTGTGTCTACACTAGGTATTAGTGTGTGGTTGTAGAATAGTTCTTTTTAAATAAGAGTGTCTTGATTAGTGTAAATTATGAATATTACTGTGTCGTTCACGCACATTGTAAATTGTTGTTCGTCATACTGTTTTACTAAGTCGCAAGAACGATTCTAATTTTCTAAGTTCAATAAAGTTCAGTCCGGACCTCACTATGTCCGTTTAGTTCTCCATACCGTGTACCTCAAGACTTCACGGCTGATCGATATACCGATTCACTATCGAAAATTCACGTGACTGTTCTTGATATTAGTACTGCACTTAATAAACTTATGAAATTGTCTGTAACATTATAAGATTGATCACGAGCGTTATGTGTCTCTCTAATACTATTATAGTCCGAAATGTTATAAGACTCTTCGCGAACTGCTCGAAAACATATATAAGACTCCGTCGCGATATGCTCGAAAAATTATGTTAGACTCCCAAAAATTATTATAAGACTGCCCCGTCCCGTGTCGGACACTTAGTTTTTATCAACGTCTCCCTACTAGAATTTGGTCTTTGGCTTGTCCACGCCTAAGATTACCATGATAGGCTGAATCACTACCCTCTCTTGAAGTCTTTTCCCACCATTTCGAACTCTTCTAGTCTTCTTCCCTCTGATTTGTTCTTCTCATGGTTACTATGGAAACTGGCTTCTCCTTTGCTCTCTTTCGTGAAATACTTTGTTCTGATAGGTGGTTGGATATGTCCTTTGAATCCTCTGTCCAGGCGTCACTCTCGTTCGGAGAAATGCAAGACATTACGCCCCTGTCAGTCAACCTATTGTCTCAAGTTTTAAGCAAGGGTTTGCCCTAACATCTTGGAGTACTGTTCATTTCTGTAACTCCGCGTCCTGGCAATTAACCATTTTCCATCAAGTGTCAGCAGCTGCAACCACCACGCTTTCTCATTGTAAATCTCAGTATGTCACTTAGACGTACGTCCTGCTGTCCAACATCGTCGCTTCAATTCACAATTTGTTGCTCGCATCGTTTCTATAGACTGCAATGCTTCTTCAATCCTTTGTGCCTTGCCTCGTTTTTTGTCGTGATCTCGTTTCTTAACTAAACCCTTAAATGTATCCTCACTTCGATTCTGCGTAAACGTGTGAATGAGCCCAAGTACATTGTTCGGTTTGTTTTGGTGTCATAATTCCCCGTTGGTCCTCTCCTGTCAACTTGAGTCGTTGTTCCTTTTGTTACATCGTGCTGAACACGCTTCCATTGAATGATATTGGCGTTGGTTGTCGCCTATCCCTATTAACTTTGTTTATGGCCCTGCTCTTGGAGTCGCTGCCACAGCTGCGTGTAAACAGACTGGTCGAGAAGGAAAATTAAATTTTTAATTTTTCGATCGCTACAAGATTGGTTTAGGGAAAGGGGTAGTTTACCTGCAACGTTTTATATTTTAACAAGGGTATTTTCTATGGCAAATGATAAAAGCTGCAAATTCAAACAGAATCAAATAGTTTCTTGCATACAGCCCTGAATTGTAGAGTACTCAAGACCTACTGTTTTTGGTGAAGATCAGTTAAGGGAAAGGGGTAGTTTACCTACAACGTTTTTTTATCAAGGGTAATTTTTTTCTATGGCAAACGATAACAGCCGCAAATTCAAACAGAATCAAATAATGTTATGCATACAGCCCTGTATATAGAGTTCTCAAGACCTATTGGTGTTGGCGAAGACCGGTTAAGGAAAAGGGGTAGTTTACCTGCAACATTATATGTTTTAACAAGGGTAATTTTTTATATGACGAACGATAAATAACTGCCGTAAATTCAAAAAGAATCAACTACTTTTTTCCAAACATACATACATACATCCTCGGCGCTACAGCCCAGTCCAGGCCCTGGCCTCCAAAAGAAATCTTCCCCACTGGTCTCTACTCCCGGCCAATGTCCACCAGTTTGCTGCACCCAGCCTCACTGCCTCCTTACCAACCTGGTCCAGCCATCTTGTACGCGGTCTTCCCTTCCTTCTCCTTCCCATCGGCAAATAATTCATCACTCTTTTTGGGATTCTATCCTCCGCCATTCTCTGCACATGACCAGCCCAACGCAATCTGTTAATTTGTACGAGTTGCACGATCGGAAGATCTTTAAACCTTTTGTACAACTCTCGATTATGCAGCCGCCTCCAAATGTTGTTTTCCCTCACAGGGCCATAGATTCTCCTCAGTACCCTCCTCTCAAAAACGGATAGTCTCTGCTCATCTAGTTTTTTTAACACCCAGCATTCCGAGCCATACATCAGGACTGGTCTAATCAAGGTCTTGTATAGGGAGGCTTTTGTATCTTTAGTTATTAATTTTGATTTAAAATGTTTCACCAGTCCGTAGTAACACCTATTAGCAGATAATATTCGTTTTTCAATATCTCTAGAGGAGTCATTTCCAGAGTCCACATATGACCCGAGATATGGAAAACCCTGAACCTTTTCAAATTCATAATCGTTAATGCGCAGGGACAGGGCACGAGTGTTGGCACCTACAACCATATATTTGGTTTTGCTTTGGTTTATAACCAAGCCCATAGCCTTAGCGGACAACTCCAGTTCCTGAAAGGCTTCCTTTAAGCCAGATTCAGACCTACTTATGACGTCAATGTCATCGGCATAGGTCAGAAGCTGTACCTCCTTGTGAAATATGTGTCCGCTAGTTTGAATTCCTGAATCCCTGATGACCTTTTCTAGAGCTATGTTGAACAACAGACACGCTAAGGCATCTCCTTGTTTCAACCCATTCAATGTTTTTAAGGAGTTAGGTAGATTTGATTGTATTCTGATTTGGCACTTAGGATTGGATATAACTACTCCAACCATACGCACCAACTTAGATGGTATATTCAACTCCTTCATAGCTCTATATAGCATTTTCCGGTTGATTGAATCATATGCCGACTGGAAATCCACAAAGAGATGGTGAGTGGGCACTCCATATTCCAACGTTTTTTCCAGGATTTGCCTTAGTGTAAATATTTGGTCTGTTGTTGACCTATTCCTAGTGAATCCACACTGATATTCTTTTATGTTTTCCTCAGCGTAGGGAAGCAGCCTAGAAAATATGATGTTGGACAATACCTTATATGCTGTATTAAGTAGAGAGATGCCCCTATAATTTTTACATATGAGCGGATCACCCTTTTTATGTATTAAACACACCACCCCATTGTTCCACTCATCAGGCATTACCTCCTCCAGCCATATTCGCTCTACAAGATGGGCAAATTCCTTTATGAAATCTCCTCCTGCGCTCTTAGGTACTAGAGTACTCAAGACCTATTGTTTTTGGTGAAGATCAGTTAAGGGAAAGGGGTAGTTTACCTGCAACGTTTTTTTATCAAGGGTAATTTTTTTCTATGGCAAGCGATAACAGCCGCAAATTCAAACAGAATCAAATAATGTTATGCATACAGCCCTGTATATAGAGTTCTCAAGACCTATTGGTGTTGGTGAAGACCGGTTAAGGAAAAGGGGTAGTTTACCTGCAACATTATATGTTTTAACAAGGGTAATTTTTTATATGACGAACGATAAATAACTGCCGTAAATTCAAAAAGAATCAACTACTTTTTTCCATACCTTTTTGAATTATAGAGTACTCAAGGTCTGTTGATTTTGTTGAAGATCAGTTAAGGGAAAGGGGTATTTTACCAGCAACATTTTATGTTTTAACAAGGGTAATTTTTTTATGACGAAAGATAACTGCCGTAAATTCAAAGAGAATCAAATAATTTTTTGCATACGTTCCTGAATTGTAGAGAACTCAAGGCCTGTTGATTTTGGTGAAGATGGGTTAAGGGAAAGGGGTAGTTTACCTGTAACGTTTTATGTTTTAACAAGAGTAAAGTACTTAATTTTGATAAATAAAGTATCCTGATAAGAAGCTCATAATAATCCACTGTAGAAACATAGAAGAAATATCTATAAATGAAGAGGTTAGGTGAATGGGGTGGGGTAATTTTCTATTAATGAAAATTATAGTTGAAGGGGGAAGGGAGAATTTTGTATATGTGTACTAAATTATCGGCTTCAAAGAATGCCGATTCTTTATTAAAATTCCTTCCTGGGCTGTTTAGCCGTAGTCCAATGTTTTCTGCAAAACCAGACTTTTCGGCAGTGCCATCGACTGCCATCATCAGTGAAAATCGAGTGCGAAAACGTGAGGTGGTATACGTTAGTGACCACAGTACTGTGGATAAGGCTGAAGCAATAAGTAGAAAGAAGTAGTTTCTATGGAAAGATTTCATTTCGAATATGATTTTAAATATAAATCTTAGAACATGGAAGTCATGTATGGTTCTCCATATTTTCATGTTTTGAGGGTAGTACAATCAGAATCTGCAATAATCTCGACCACGATTTTTTTTTGCCATCACCATACTTCCATTTCCTTATGGAACATGGAAGTAAAACGGTGCACATGATTTTTTTTTTTTTTCAGAAAGAGCTGTCTTTGCTTTCTTGGCTTTCGGGGAACCAGTATGCAGCCATTGCAGTGACTGTCGTTTAGTTTCTGGTGTCTCGTAAGAAACCCATGTTTCATCACCAGTGACAATTCTTTTCAAAAAACAATTTCCATCTCTTTCATAACGCTGCAAAAATTCCAAGGGTGCTCCCATGCGTTTCGTTTTGTGACCGTCAGTTAGCATTTTTGGCACCCATCTCGAACACAGTTTTTTGTAGTGTAAATGTTCAGTCACAATTTCGTGTAACAAAGATCTAGAAATGTTTGAAAAATCCATTGACAACTCAGAAATTGTGAATCGCCTATTGGAACGAACCTTCTCGTCAACAATGCGCAGCAATCCTTCGTTGACTAAGAACGGGCGACCACTACGCTCCTCATCGTGAACATTTTCTCTTCCATCATTAAACATCCTAACCCACTTTCTCACCATACCTTCACTAATTGCATTCTGTCCATAAACTTCACAAATCTGATGACAAATTTCATAAGGATGAAGATTTCTTGCATTCAAAAACCTAATAACTGTTCTTATATCACAACTGGTGGGCCGATCGATTTTTTTAAACATGATTACCGATGTGTAGTAAACGTAAATCAGACCGTAACAAACAATATAGCTTGGCTACTTCATCATCGAGTAGAAGGAAGTAACTACGCATGTGTGACCTTCGTACTACAATATGCGCGGGATATATGCGCAGACGGTACTTACTTTCTGGATAAGCCTCGTACATCCACCTAAAATATTAAAAAATATTGTTACTGGAGATTTTTAACAGTGATTCATTTAAAAATGAATAAATATGGAATAAAAATGAATCCCCAGCCATCAAACCACCACACATGGATCAGTTTACAAAATTTATACATGTTTGATCTAACTAGACAGTGTGTTCAATTTCAACTCAGCCAACCAATCTGTCACAACACTGCCACTGAAACTCATGATCCGCATACTCCGCACATTCATAAACAAAGGAAAAGTTGCAGTGCCAAAATCAAAACCATTAGTATGTCAATGCTAATGAAAAACAAGGGGATGTACACTTAAAACTGAATTATAACAAATTAATGTCTATATCATTCACCTTCACTCCTCCTCATGTTATCAGATGTAGGATTGGTTTGTACCTTCTTCATATCAGGAACTCGGAGTAGAAAGGGTGAATATGAAAATCATGGTGTTGGGAAATCGTGTTTAAAGTTTGTGAATACTCTCAGGATAGAAAGGGCGAATAAATATGTATTTCAGTATTAAAAAACAGATTCTGATTATTTTACACTTATTTACAAATAATTAACGATAAGTAAAATAAAAAATAGTATAAAACAAAAAAAAAGTATGATTATTCTAAAATATAAATTACGCGAATGAAAATTCAAAATGTTGATAACTTAACACTAGGTATTAATATAAAATTTTTAGCAAATTACATACTACTGTGTAAAAAATGTAGTCTAATGTATACCTTATTAAAATTAAATAATGATTAGTATGCAATACTGAATTTTTTTTTAATGAATATTATTTAAATGAAAGAAAACTGAAACGTAAAAATAGAAACAATTAATGATTAATAATTAACATACTGTAACATGACCAGGTGTTACATAACCTAGACATATGCCCTTAGATTTAATAAATACATGACGGTAATGTAAGTAGATAATATAATGATAAGAGTAGCAAAGAAGAGAGGAACCATTGAAGAAGAAAGAAGAAGAAGTGCCACAAGAAGCAGTAAACCTAAACACTGCTTGACACTACAACCCATACTATAACTGACACAAACTAATGGACAAAGTAAATTCACTTTAAGCTGTCAAGCAAGTCAGTGAATAACTTAAATGGAATTTGACATGTTAATAAAAACAATTAAATAAGAATCCGAATAATGGGATATCAGCATCAGCATTTGGCTGAGAATAAATCAACTATGTCTAGTAACTATTAATGCCAAGGACTAAGATTAGCTATGGCCAAAATATAAGATTGAAGCTGTATTACAGTCTCAAATGTGCTCATGATAAGTAAAAATATTTGTAAGAGGGAACCTTATATAAATAAGCTACCTCATCAAGGTACCGAAATGTAAACTAATAAACATTATTAAGGCATAAATCCGATGCAAACGGTATGCCTCGGCAATGCCTGAAACAAACAATCATCAGTAAGGTGATTAGTAGAAAGTACTATGAGAGTAAATCACATACACTGAACAATCTTTGTACCAAACATAGCGATAAGCATTATTAATATGTTATACAATTAATAGTTCAATTGTTAATTAATAGCATGGAGCAAAATAATGTGAAACAAAATGTCATAGGGAGTAAGTATAGTTAATAGCAATGTATAAGTTAAGATTTAATCATAATATTCAATAAATAAGTATAAGGACGGATATATTAGTGTTCCAACATAGACGTTTAAGTGAAAAACGCGATGTGGAACACAAACAATGTATTGATAAGAGAAAGTCATCGCCGGCTTCGTTAGCAGACGACAGCGCGAAGCCATATACCTGAACATTGTTAATTAAAAAATGTCAGTGAAAGTGTAAATAAACCAGTGTCAAACTATATCAAATTGAAGAGGAAAAAATATCCTTTAATTTGATAGCGATACGACCCCGATCGCAACTGTAATAAGTGCGTGACAGGCGTTAGCATCATTTGTACATAATAAATAAGAAATCTGTTTATCAACACTAACAACAACGACGGCTGTCAATCATTCTGGCGAAAAGTCGGTTAAAAACCGTTAGTGACAGTTGGAAAGACAATACGTCACTTTCGTAACGCCTGGCTAAGCCAATCAGAAAATAGCTTAATAAATAAAACAATTGCCTAAGCCCGATCAAAACAGAGGGTATATAAAGAAGAGCGGCTAATTGCCGTTAGACACTTTTAACGTTCATCCAGAGCGGAAGGTACGCTCGTCTCATCAAAATTCTTATTAACTGATAGCTTCATTGTAATAGTGCATCTACTGAATTATTTCGGCAACAACAAAAAGTAACTACAAGATACTCTACATAGAACCAGTGCATCGAAGTGAAGTATTATTTTATTTAGTGCGGGAAAATGTCGAACAGGAGAAATAATTAAATAGTATCATATAAGGTCCTTTTTAGTCAGAAGCGGACCAATATTCTCTGTTCAAGTGCGTGTGTAGTGAATAACAATGGTCATTACAATCCGACCATTGAAGTGTTTAATTGAATTTTAATCGAAAGATTAAAAACACAAAGGTAACTGTGTGACAATTTATTCCATTACACTGAGTGCAATAACCTATATGTTTTAGTAAACAAATCTGTACTGACGCATAACACTGAAACATTTTCTGTATTACACCATGTCTAAATTTATTTAATGGATTTGTCAATCCTATTTAAGTTGGATGTTAGTCATAAGTGATCTCACCATAATTTTGTAAATAATTAAGCAAGCGTGACGAGCGCCTAACCTATAAACTAGGTTCGATTTTTATTTAATAAACTAAAAGGCATTACTAGTCGATATTGTATTATAAAATAATTAGTTATTGTGTAGGCATGAGCATTCTTTCTTGTGTTTCAAAGAACTTACGCCTGAGATATAAATAATATTAATGTTTAAAGTAAAGAGTATCTGGACTTAACCAGAATTATTGTCTATGCTCTGAGCCAGTCATAGAGGGTATGTAACAAAATATTTGCTATTTGCAATTGTACATCAATGTATTCTTTTAATTATATTTGTTTGAATTCACTATCAAGGGTACAATAAAACCCAGTTATTAGCAGCATAACTCGACTTGATTTATTTCTAAAAAATAGATAAATAATTCATTCAGAAGAATCAAAACAACTTTTAGTTGCGATTAAATATTGTTGAATTGAATTGCCATAAGGGCAATAAACACGATTTCAATTTTTTTAAATTATTATTTGATTCTATTAATGGGTTTTTCACGGGATTTTCCCGAAATAAACCTGTGTGGCGCCCATTATTAAACAAGGTAACCTA
The DNA here is from genome assembly GCA_034769895.1 of Magicicada septendecula. NCBI lineage: Eukaryota > Metazoa > Arthropoda > Insecta > Hemiptera > Cicadidae > Magicicada > Magicicada septendecula. The sequence goes on along the minus strand of CM068370.1, from coordinate 40,957,517 downwards.
ACCTTGTAGATAAAGTAAGCTGGTTTTGTAAACCGTCTTGGCAGCTTATTGATTTATTGAACTTCTGAACTTCCAGAAACACGAACCGGTACGTGGAAGTGTATTTTATTAATTCTATTGTCCAGACGTTACTAGACTTGACGTACTTAGACAACTGTCAACCTGGAGGAGGAGTTTCGCTGCTAGTATCAGCACGACGGTCACCATCATCAAGCGACCAGCTAGTACACTTTATTTTTAAATTCAACCAACGTTATTGTTCAAATAATATTAATGCAATTATCTTATTTTTTTATCTAAAAAAGTTCTTTTCAGACACTTATAATTTGTGCAATTGTAAACACACTCTTAATAACATCAAATGCTACATTTTAATTACTTTATAAAATTAGTAACTTTCAAATTTTCAACCACTACAACCTTTAATATTTCGAATATAAATATATAAATATAAATTTAGATAATTTTTATTTTATTTTATTACAATACGTACAAATTTAAAATAATTATGAATGTTAGCATTAAAAAATCTTCAATCAGGGAAAATTATTTTATCATTTCAAATTTCGTAGTTTCTTGCATTTATTAACAATCCAATTTTCTATATGGTTCTGCCTTTTCCTTGAAGTATTGTTACTCAACATTTTACACACAAAAAAAAACTCACACCACTGATGTAATGGCACTATTAGAATAACAAAGAAATAATGTATGCAATGTAAGAAAGAACGAACTAATCACATAGAAAAATACCGACTCACACTAACCAAACTCTTCATAGACATGTCAGTACAAGTATAACTATGAATAAGCGCGGTTGAGAAAGGGCGAATCTAAGAAAAAAACCATGCTGACGTGTGGCACCGTGCAGTATATTTGCCCTTACTCCACCAATATTACAGCACTAAGCTGTCAGCTGGTTTTATGCAGTCCATACATTTCAATGCTATTTACAAAATACTAAGGGTGAATATAGATGTGATAGTGGTATTACCATGTTCTTAACATGTCAGAAAATAGGATTCCATTTTTCAAAAATCTTTTTTTTTTATTCGCCCTGTCTCCTTCGAGCTGCTGATATACCTGAGGTAGATAGTTTCACAGGTATATCTAAGGTATAGTTTAATTCTGGCTCAAAACAGCTATGTAGAGTACTACACAGTTATGCCACTCACTGGTCTTGAGTTATGCCATCATCTTGAGAAAGGAGAATGACCATATAAAAACCACATAATATTTCACCACAGTGATTGGTGAATCCAACCCAACATCCCTACTGACTAAACTTCAACCACTTCCGCCACTTCCATGTCTTCACCTATATAGTGGAATTTATGAAATATTTATAGTGGAATACTAACAGCTTATACGTTCTTGCACAAATGCTATGGACAACATATAGGAGACCACAATACTTATAGCTGGGAATTATCAAGTGGGAGAGGAGGATGAGGATGGTTGGAGGAAGAAATTGATAGAGGGCAGAGCCAATGAGGGACTGTAGGTCCACAAGGAGGAGGAGGAGAAGCAGCAGCAGGAGAAAAGGAGGAGGATGAGATGAAGAAGAAGTATCTTCACCTACACTCACTTTTACAACTTAGCATACAGAATGGTCTAACAATTAAGTATTGGCAGTGTACACATTTTACGTGGATATATACAGATTTTACAAATGTAAATGACAATTTGAGGATGATGTTAAGGAAATAAGTAGAGTAAGTCTTTAACAAGTTACTTTTTTATTTATTGTTATGCTATATAAACTAATACCGTTATATACTTTTGTATACAAAACATAAAATAATATATTTAACTCCTGAAAAACAAATCAAGAATTTCATATATAGTTTGGAAATAAATATACGTTACATCAGTATTAAAATACTTATTTTTTCTTAAGACAGACGTAGATGTTTGTTTTTGCATTTTAAAGGTTCAAATAATCATTTTAAATATTAATCCATAATTTTACAGTTGGCCCACTTATTATTAGTTAATTTCTTCAATGTTACAAAACGCACAATATCATTAAATACCCCCTAATGTATGTATGCGTGCATGCAAAACATTCACATGCAAACACACTCGTGTTCACACACACGCACGCACACACACAATAAATACAACCTAAGACAAATAAGAAAATAAATATTACTTATGGACTGTGTATCGTTTTTTCTCTATACCTAATTTCTCAAAAATTAATAGACGTATAACAACAAACATGTTTTAGAAAGAATACAAAGTCATACAATGCAACAACTTTATTATATAACTGGGAGACTTTCACTACACAAAAGTTGAACTGATTTCTGTAATGGCACAAATCCATTATCTACAATGCACAGTATATAAACTGGGCTGTTTCTATTTGTAACAATACTTTGTTGTATCCAAGAAGAACACAAATGAATATCATTTAAACTACAATATTTTCTATTTTTTCAGCTGTGAAGAAACCTGGAATCAAAGAAAATAAATGTACAGTAAACGAAATGAAATGAAACAATTCAGATGCATGAGTAGAATTCACTGGACTGCTGCCATGACAACAGTGCAAACAAGACTACTACTTAACTCCTTAATGGTTTGTGGTGAGATAATACGTCAGCTGAATTGTTCAAAAAAAGTTCTGCTGATGAGATAATACATGTCGCTATGATTTGCCAAAGTCATTTTGTTTTCTGACAAAATATTCTGACATGGTTATGTATAGTGTGACGGCAAAGAGGCAAGCATCTGCTCTCTGGTACCAGCATCGTGAACACCTGGTGGCGTGCGACACCTGATGAACACACAGTGAGCCAATCAGGGATCAGCAGCCGAGGTGTGACACCTGGCATGCTTGGAGTGAGCCAATCAGCGAACCCGGTCAGGGCGCACTTCATCTCCTCTCCTCTCTCGGATGACATCGACGCGGAGTCAGCCGGAAGGAACAGCCGAAGAATAGAACCACCATTCTTGCATCTTCGTACTACCTGCACTGTGCCAGCGATGGATTTTGCTGGGCCGGCAGCGGACTCAACGCAACCGATGCCAAAAGAAGAGGACTGCAGTATGCCACGAAGAGAGGGCGCAGCCGCCGAACATCTCAGCACAGCTCGGGCAGAACAACCAACATCAGCGTTTTCACCACACGGCACTTTTTAGGTCACAAAAAACACTGAGAGTTGTATGACTGGCACCATTTGTCATGCGACAAGCCTTTTGTCCGGTGACAATAGTGGTGATTCCACACTTTGCCGCTATGGTGTGCTGTATTTTGAGTTAAGTGTCATTGCTATAAGACCATTGAGTTTACAAGTTTGCTTCGAGTTGTATTCTTTGCTTTATATACGACCTTGTGGATTGTTCCGGTTTCTGTCTGTTTCTCTGTTTACATCTGCATTTGTGTTAGCTTATTTTGCATGTTTTTCAAAACACTATTTCTGCAAATAGTGTTAATAAAGAGTTACAGAGAGAAAAATCAGCTTTTATTTTTTTTTTACATTGACTGGAACCCTAGATGTAGAAAATTTGGTATTTGAAAATTCATATAAAAGGTGAGTTTTCCATTGTTATACACCATAATTATATTTTTTAGTATTACTTTTACAACAAGATGTAATACATATATTTAAAAAAAACTGAGCATTTTTATGTCAAATTGTGGTCAATTAAATGAACCGTTCAGGAGTTAACAGATAGTAGTAGCAGGGAAACTACTACTATTATTCCACCAGTATTCCACCATAGGAGATACGCACCTTTACCTTAAGAAATGTGATGTACTTCAAGCATTGACATTAAGCCAATAACAAGGAGCATTACAAATATTAAGAGCCAGCATATCATCATCATCATCACTGTCGTCATCATCAACGTCGTTGTTGTCATAATCGTCATCGTCGTCATCATCATTATTATAAATGTCCATGTATTAGAGGTTTGTGTGTGCCAACGAAGTTAAGAGTTCTCTAATTTTCAGTTTGATATACAAGGTACATTTCACAATGACCCATCTTGTTTGAACAAGTATCCCTACCCATCTCCCTACTATTTTATTGCCTGGCCCTCCAGGTTAAGAGTTAGGCTTTGAGCTAACATACTAACATTGTAAAAGTGCACTTGTTATGTAAACCAATCAATAAGAAAGCAACTACTTTTCAAAATTATCACTCTAGGTAACAAAAACAGATTGATTTTACATTTGACACTTAGAATGTATAAGTTTAAACAAGTCTAAAGTATGTGTGAAACAATTTGAGTCAATGTATGACACAAATGAAAGCTCAGTGTAGTGAACAGCAGTTATCCGTGTTGGGGGAAGTCAAGACTCTACAAGGGCCACAAGACCATGGAGTAAGTAAGGTTATTATTTTTTTATTTTTTTTATACTGTCATAAATGAAACCACTACTCTAACTGAAAATTCTATAGAATCATCTACAAGACTTGTATTCTTTTTAAAATATGTTTACGACACTAACCTATAAACATCTGTTCCTCTTAATCAATACACAAAACGATGAACGAAGTCTGTACATTTCTAAAGTTTTACACACACTTCACCGGGTTTTGCACCACTAACACAGCCAAAAAATACATCAAATCCTTAAACAAACAAAAACACATACGCAATTTTTATTTCATCTGATATCTGGACCAATCCGGTTTGCTGAGCTGCTATTTATAAAGATGAAATTATAACTTTAAAGAATAAATAAAATACACGCACTGAATGCTTTTTTTAAATATAAATAAACATATACATATACATTAATAATTAAATACATATTATTGTGATGAATACAGCACATACTTCTATTATGTTATTATTATAATTATTATTGTTATTTATATAAAAAAAGATTTATCTTATTTGATGTTTCAGTTTACAGAAAAATATATATTTAACTCCACGTTACAGTCTCTATTTTGTATAGTTTTTTTAACAATACAATAAATTAAATATCATACGGTCAGTTGAAGATATGCGTATACTGTTAAACAGGCAAATACTAAAAAAAATCATAAATAAATAAAATAAAATAAAGCAACAAATAGCGAGTTCTCTTATGTACACACTGTTGTTTCCTGTACTACTACTTATTGTTATCTTTACGCTGTGCAGGCGGAACGTACATGGGCTGTGTGCTACGTGTATTACTACGCCGTGGTCCTCCAGCCGCATCGGCTGATTTAATATACGGCCTCGTGCCACCACGACGAAATTCCAATATACCTGAAACATGAACGAGATTTGTAAGCATGCCTATCCTTACAGAGTTTGAAAGTCAACCTGCTGATACTTTTAAATATCGGTATGGAGAACCATACATGACTTCCATATTCTAAGATTTATATTTAAAATCATTTTCAGCCAAACAGCCAGGCTGTGTCTTACCTGCTTTTTTATTCCTGTATTAAATGAAAAATATTATATTACATTAAAATGAAAAAATTATAATTTTATTGCCTGGCAACAAAATTATTTTATTTTTACTTCCATATTCCTTAAGGAATGGAAGTATGGTGATGGCAAAAAAAATCGTGTTCGAGATTATTGCAGATTCTGATTCTACTACACTCAAAACATGAAAAAAAGTCGTTTTCCGAAAAGTGTCTGTGTGTGTGTCTGTGTGTGTGTCTGTGTGTCTGTCTGTCTGTCTGTGTGTCTGTCTGTCTGTCTGTAGATTTTTTTCTATGGCAAACGATAACTGCCGCAAATTCAAACAGAATCAAATAATTTTTTGCATACAGCCCTGATTTGCAGAGTACTCGCGACCTATTGTTTTTGGTGAAGATCGGTTGAGGGAAAGGGGTAGTTTACCTGCAACGGTTTTTTTTTAGCCAGGGTAATTTTGTTTGTTTGGCAAACGATAACAGCCGCAAATTCAAACAGAATCAAATAATGTTTCGCATACAGCCCTGAATTGTAGAGTTCTCAAGATCTGCTGATTTTGGTGAAGATCGGTTAAGGGAAAGGGGTAGTTTACCTGTAACGTTTTATGTTTTAACAAGGGTATTTCCTATGGCAAACGATAACAGCCGCAAATTCAAACAGAATCAAAAGATTATTTGCATACAGCCCTAAATTGTAGAGTTCTCAAGACCTATTGTTTTTGGTGAAGTTCGGTTGAGGGAAAGGGGTAGTTTACCTGCAACGTTTTTTTAACAAGGGTATTTTCTATGGCAAACAATAACAGCCGCAAATTCAAACAGAATCAAATAATGTTTTGCATACAGCCCTGATTTGTAGAGTACTCAAGACCTATTGTTTTTGGTGAAGATCGGTTAAGGAGAAGGGGTAGTTTACCTGCAACGTTTTTTTATCAAGCGTATTTTCTATGGCAAACGATAACAGCCGCAAATGCAAACAGAATCAAATAATGTTTTGCATACGTCCCTGAATTGTAGAGGTCTCAATGACTTTCGATTTTGGTGAAGATCGGTTAAGGGGAAGGGATAGTTTACCTGCAAACTTTTACGTTTTAACAAGAGTAAAGTACTTGAAAATTTATTTAAACTTTTTGAAACAATGGTAATTGTTAAAAATAAAATAATTTTGTTGCCAGGCAATAAAATTATAATTTTTTCATTTTAATGTAATATAATATTTTTCATTTAATACAGCAATAAAAAGGCAGGTAAGACGCAGCCTGGCTGTTTGGCTGAAAATGATTTTAAATATAAATCTTAGAATATGGAAGTCATGTATGGTTCTCCATACCGATATTTAACAATTACCGTTGTTTCAAAAAGTTTAAATAAATTTTCAAGTACTTTACTCTTGTTAAAACGTAAAAGGTTGCAGGTAAACTACCCCTTCCCCTTAACCGATCTTCACCAAAATCGAAAGTCATTGAGACCTCTACAATTCAGGGACGTATGCAAAACACTACTTGATTCTGTTTGCATTTGCGGCTGTTATCGTTTGCAATAGAAAATACGCTTGATAAAAAAACGTTGCAGGTAAACTACCCCTTCTCCTTAACCGATCTTCACCAAAAACAAAAGGTCTTGAGTACTCTACAAATCAGGGCTGTATGCAAAACATTATTTGATTCTGTTTGAATTTGCGGCTGTTATCGTTTGCCATAGAAAATACCCTTGTTAAAAAAACGTTGCAGGTAAACTACCCCTTTCCCTCAACCGATCTTCACCAAAAACAATAGGTCTTGAGAACTCTACAATTTAGGGCTGTATGCAAATAATCTTTTGATTCTGTTTGAATTTGCGGCTGTTATCGTTTGCCATAGGAAATACCCTTGTTAAAACATAAAACGTTACAGGTAAACTACCCCTTTCCCTTAACCGATCTTCACCAAAAGCAATAGGTCTTGAGTACTCTACAATTCAGGGCTGTATGCAAAACATTATTTGATTCTGTTTGAATTTGCGGCTGTTATCGTTTGCCATAGAAAATACCCTTGTTAAAAAAACGTTGCAGGTAAACTACCCCTTTCCCTCAACCAAACTTCACCAAAAACAATAGGTCTTGAGAACTCTACAATTTAGGGCTGTATGCAAATAATCTTTTGATTCTGTTTGAATTTGCGGCTGTTATCGTTTGCCATAGGAAATACCCTTGTTAAAACATAAAACGTTACAGGTAAACTACCCCTTTCCCTTAACCGATCTTCACCAAAATCAGCAGATCTTGAGAACTCTACAATTCAGGGCTGTATGCGAAACATTATTTGATTCTGTTTGAATTTGCGGCTGTTATCGTTTGCCAAACAAACAAAATTACCCTTGCTAAAAAAAAAACCGTTGCAGGTAAACTACCCCTTTCCCTCAACCGAACTTCACCAAAAACAATAGGTCGCGAGTACTCTGAAAATCAGGGCTGTATGCAAAAAATTATTTGATTCTGTTTGAATTTGCGGCAGTTATCGTTTGCCATAGAAAAAAAATCTACAGACAGACAGACAGACACACAGACACACACACAGACACTTTTCGGAAAACGACTTTTTTTCATGTTTTGAGTGTAGTAGAATCAGAATCTGCAATAATCTCGAACACGATTTTTTTTGCCATCACCATACTTCCATTCCTTAAGGAATATGGAAGTAAAATGGCTGAAGTTTGTGTAACAGTAGTGACATGATCACTGACTTGGTGTCATTGAATAGCACACTTGATGTATTTTATCATCTGGGCTTATCTGTTACTAATTGCTGCTAGTTAATGAGAAATCTTCAACTTTTGAAAAACTACAAAGACTTAAATAAACCGAATGATTTACACTTAATATAAGTTAAATGGGTTTAACACTTTGGATGCCGGATCTTTCAGCACAAAACTTCTATTTAGTGCCGCTGATGACGCAAAATACTTCTATAGAGTGCCGGCCATTTTTAATGTTTTTTAAAAAATTCTTGTGAAACTATAACATAACATAGAAAAATTGTATTTACCTTGTTTTAAACGTTGGACCTTCCTCTTCATAATGAAATATAAAATTTTATTGTTTTATATAAACACTTTCAATGCAACTTTACTTTTTAATACACAATTTTTATTTAAAAAAAGGTGTAATACTGTTATAGCACACTAAAAATATTACAAAATCACTTTAAATAATCTAGACGTAGTAAATTTCACTGTTGAAACACAAAACAAGAAAATGTTATACACTAATATTAGTTTGTATAATTTTTTTTTTGAATGACAAACTGAAGCATGGGTCTTTATACACAGCAATTGGAAATTTTCTTGCAAAATTTTTTTGTAGTTTCAGTTTTGTTCACTTGAACTACCACCATCTGCTAGTGATTTCAACAACTAAGAACACTAACAAACATTACGCAACAGCGAAAACGACGTCATTAGAAGTGATCCTGTATTTAAAGAAACATAAAACTACGTCACATCAAATGAAGTTTTGTCACCATATCAAATGACGTGATCGCCACTCTATGAAAGTTTTGTCACCATGTCAATTAATGTGATCAGTACCCTAAGTGTTAATAGACTTTTAAAACACAGACAATAAGATTAAAATATATAAAGATAATGAAAGAACTGAAAACGACACAAGATTCAATATAATAAATTTAATATTATATAGTATAGTATATTAAGAATAGAACTATAAACATATTTTATTTGAAATTTTAATATGATATTTAGTAGTTTTAGGCCCACTAAACCCCAGTCCGAACCCAAAAAAACAGCCACCACAAGATCTGTCCTTAATACAATTATAATAAAAAGGAAGTAGCAAAAAAGTATTAAAAATAAAGTGTTTTCAAAATCCTTAAAGGCAGTATAGTTCACGTTTTAATTGGTTTTAGTATGTTTTAACGCTTTCTAGATAACAGATATATTAACTCGTCCATTTAAAAAATGCCTTACTTGCCGAAGGATGAGCTACAGTAGAGTCCCGCAAACTCGACCTAATGTGGACTGAGAGGGTAACGAGTTACCGAAAATGTCGAGTTTTACGAAATAAGGGGTGGTGGATTATTCACAACTCATAATATTTTACTGCATACTACTATAATGAAAGTTCTACCACAATACAGGACACAGAAAAGTACAACATACCCTAAAATAATTGTTAAAAGTTAAAAAAACTTACATACAAACTGAAGAAATGACTAGTTCTTTGTAGAAAAAAATCTCGTGATGCTAGACTGTCTCTCACACTCATTTCGTCTTCGTGCAGCTTCATCACATAGGCGACAGAGAAACAAAATGTCCATAGCAGATGCACCCTGCTCCTCCAAGTAACGGAGCATTCCTTCAGCGGCCTTTAGTCCTTCACTGTGAGTCATCTTTTTAACTTTTCCGTTGTCTTCCATCTCTTCGTCTTCTGATTCATCTTTATTTTTATCCTCATTCTCTTTCACTAGTGCAACTATTTCACCATCTCCTAAAAGTTCAGTTTTCATCCTGCCCCATCCATTCTCCAACATCACCATCAGTAACTTCTTCGCAGCCTGGAATTTTCTTCAATAAGTCCACTGTTTAACAATTTTCTATCTCTTCTCTGCTTTCTTGAAACTCGTTTCCTGAATGGTCCAGCAATGAGAATGGTCCTCCAGGAAGAACGAGGCTTATATGCTCGATTTCATTCCAAGATTCAGATCTCCACCCCACTACGTCCAACATGTCTATTTTCTTTAGTTTATCGATCATGTCACACCTCCATGGCTAAATTGCAAAAATTGAATACCGTAACAAATCTTTGAACAGAGTTTGCACCGTATAAGCGATGTTAGAAATTATTACAGTCTAGCTTTTAATAGACCACCACATTATTTCAAAGATAATGTTCTGCTTGACCAGCAGAAATCATTTAGCGATTTAAAAAAAAAGTGATCATAGAGTTATACGGAATGTTGAGATATCGGGAGGTGAGTTAGTGGGATTCTACTGTAACACGTTTTCACGTTTCAATTCCTGTATTTCTTAACCGATGAAATATACTGTATTTCACTGCATAATTGTTGCACTCCCATAATGGTCGACCCTACTTTCGAAAGCTAGAATTTGTATTAACAATTTTTTAATACAATTTTTTTTTCTTTTTCTTAGGCATGTAAAAGAAAGAATACACGTCGGTAAATTTACATATGTAGTTCAGTAGATATGTATTTCTTTATCTTTCATGCGATACTTGGGTAGGTGGTAGAACGTGTTATTTCCAGTTCTCCCTCACCCTTAAACAATTAAAGTAAGGCTACTTCAAAAACACTCTGCATGACTTATGCTGAGATATTGTTTGACTGTTGAACTGTGAACATCTGCCGCGTCTTCCTGCTTGTGCATTTCTGTGTTATGAATAGATTAACCATCCAGTAGTGGGAAAATATAACAGTTAAACCGCTGGCTTGAAGCTAAAAGTTATTGCGTTTGCCGAGCAACACGGTAACAGAGCAGTGGAAAGTGAATTTTCAGTATGTGAAAAGTTAGTGCGTGGTTGGAAAAGAATAAAGGATAAGTTAAAAAACACTAATTTTTCAAGGCATGCTTTTAGGGGAGCTAAAACTGGTAAGTTTTTAGAAGTTGATAATGACGTATTTAAGTACGTTGAAGAACTAAGAAACAATGGTTGCTGTGTTACATTTGATATGATTCAATCTAAAGCTCGCTAAATAGCAAAAAATAAAAACTTAGAAAATCAATTTAAGGGTAGTTGCAGTTGGGCGTGTAGATTCATGCAGCGTTACCAATTTATCTCTTAGAAGGAGAACAATTTGTCAAAAACTTCTAGCTGATTATAACGAAAAAATAGTACAATTTCATCGTTATGTTATAAGTGAACAGAAAAGTAGATGCTATTTACTTTCACAAACTGGCAATGCAGATGAAACTGCTGTCTGTTTTGATATGCCACGAAATACCACAATTGAAAAGAAGGATGAATCAACTGTAACTGTTAGAACAACTGGTAACGAAAAATTGCGTTGTGCCATAATGCTAGCTGTCACTACAGATGGCAACAAACTGACGCCTTTCATTATTTTGAAAAGAAAGACAATGCCTAAAGGACTAAAATTACAGGGAGGAATTCATGCTCGGGTCCAATCGAAAGGTTGGATGGACTTGGAGCTAATGATAGACTGGGTGAAATCTATCTGGAACAAAAGACCGCCTGGTCTTGAAGCAGCCAGCCCTTCTCGTTATGGACAGTTTCCCGGGGTTGCATTGTACGGGAAGTGAAAAAACTTTTGGAAGAAAGCAATACTGGGCAAATAGTTATCGCTGGTGGCATTACATCATTCTACAGTCACTAGACGTAAGCATTAATAAGCCATTCAAAGATAATTTATGCCATTTCTACGCAGACTGGATGGCAAACGGTGACCATCAGTTGACTCCGAGCGGAAAAATTAAGCGTCCATCAATCGAAGTATTGTGTGCATGGGTGATAATTGCTGGCATTTAATAAAAGCTGAGATCATAGTGAAAAGTTTCAAGAAAACAGGCATATCAAATTCGCCAGATGGTACTGAATATGATGCTTTGTGGGAGAACAATTCTTGTGTCAGCAACAATGAAATAGTACCACCAGAGTTAGGCGATGCCAACGAAGAGGAAGGAGAATCTTCAGACACCGATGAGTGATTATGGTAAGTCAACATAACTTTGAATTGCTAAAACAATAAGTTATTAATTTTTTCCTTCATTTCATTTCAGATTTTGTCAATCTTCCCGCCTACAACCCTTCCAGATTGTTAAATTAAATAAGTGAATATATACCAACTTTTTAATTAATGAAAAGACATTATAAATAATGACAATTTATAATTAACTTTGCAAATAATTTTATTAATAAATCGTTCTTTGGAAAAAAAAAAAACAATATTTTTTTAAATCACCTAAAGTCTTAGTTTCATATAAAGGTCACATCGTGTTTTTCGGGTATATTTCAGGCATAAAAAGTGCGACCATTGTGCGGGGAAATATGGTAGTCGGCCATGAACATCTGTAATAGGACCATATGGCTTTTAGTTAACAAAAAAATTCATAGGTGGCATCAGCAGTATGAACCAAAAATTATAGCGCATTTTCTATACATGTTACGAGACAGCTGTTCGCAGTTCTCAGCCGTAATTAGATAATGCTTATGGCTAACCTTCAAACAGTTGCGTGACATGTTTATCGGTATTTTCTTAACTTTTTAGACAATTTCTTGGTATTTTTGTGTTTTATGTTAACTTTTATTTTATTGGTTGTTGTGCCCAGCACATTCCACATTATGATTTTATATATAATTGTAAATGAGGATTCTACTCATACTCAAACTACTCAATGTATTATTTTATTTTATCTTAAGAATTATTTTAAGGAACAAACTGAGCGATTGTGAGGAAGTGTGCTGATCATTTTTTATCGTGGCACTTGTAGCGAGTTATCAACCAGGGAAGCTAAGAATTGTTTACATGTTGGTGTTCGCAAACGAATTCCGCTTTGATTCACAAAAATTAATGTCAAATTGTCCTCTCGTGTTACCTGATAAGTTTCGAAACAAGTGCAAAGTCCAGTTCTGATTGGCTGAATTTTGGGCGTTAACTCATAGAGACTTTTTGCGTCACGCAGGCTATAAAACTGACGAGAGCACTGGGAAGTACACACTCTCTTTTTTCACTTGTTCACTTTTTGGGGTCCTTGCGCACTCTCCGTACATCGTAGATGTGCATCTTCTGTCCATGGAGCCACATCAAAAGCGTAATTACAACTTTGTTTTGTTTTACTTAGTTCAAACTTAAAGCATTAATCGATTTTGGATAATGAATTATTTATACTCAGAAGTGCTCAGTAGTGTTCTAAATTTGTTAAGGAATATGTATAGTTGACATCTTAATCATTTATGCCTAATTTAAAGTGGTAACGTACCAAATTCAGAAATATAGTTAGTAAAGCTTTTATAATGTTTTAATAAGTCAGTATATAAAGAAAGTTTTTTTTCTATATATAATGTTATGTTTTGATGAAAACACTCAATAGAATTATTGTAACGAGAGTATGTCACTTCAATTATTGTTATTTGTTCATTTGTATTGTCATTTGTTCATCAACATAAAACTTGTTAACGAACGTAGTTACCCTAATGAAATAAAGAAATATTATTAATCTAAGTAAATGCCTTATTTAATAACAAGCCATTCCCACAGCTATCCTGTCCACATGACTGGAGCTTTCACTTTGTGAGGCCCCAGCCCCAGGCGTTACAACAAATTTGGTGTCAGAAGTGGGATATTAAATTTGGGAATGTTAGTTTACTTACATTAATTAAACGTTTCTCTCATTGAAGTGGCTCTTTATTAATGGGCAATAGTAGTAAGAAGTTAAAGAAAAAATTAAGTGATGATTCGTTAATGGCTCAAAGGTTTTGGGGCTTGTTCAAACTTTTTATGCAGGTTGGTACGCGTGTTGGGGTTATAACAGCTTATTATACCCACAGTAGTCCTTCTGTCACTTTACCTGTTTATAACACACCAGTCCAATCCAAGATCCTAATACTATTTGGAGGGGTGCGAGATTCTCTTTCGAAGTTAATTACAAAGAATCATAGAAATTAATTATTTAAATAAAACTATTAAGAGTTTGATTACAAATGTCTAAAATGTCTGAGGTAGCTGAATTAAAACGTATCGTAGCCGAGTTACAAGAGCGTATCCAGACAACAGGTACTGCACCTGTCGCTGCTACTGTCACTAAGGATCTGACTATAGCAAACTTAATTGAAAATTGGAGGGGCGATGGTACGGGTATTCCTGTTCATGCTTTCTTTAAAAAGATTGACGATGCCGCGACAATAGGCAATTGGAACGATTCTGATAAGGTTCGCATCGTTTCGTTAAAATTAAGGGGACCTGCAGCATTGTATTATAACAGTTGTCCGCAGTTACAGAAAGCAGATTTAAAGTATGACGTTTTAACACAGTGTTTTATTGAGTGATTTAAAGTTAAGCAGTTAGATCAGTATCATTATACAGCACTTCAGTCAGCGACACAGCGTAGGGTTGAAACTCCAGAATCTTTTGCTGATCGTTGCCGAATTTTATGTTCAAAGACTATTAGACAGGTTGCTGATCCTATGGAGCAGAAAGTCATCGAGGAAGAGGCGGAGCGTCAACTTTTAGCTGCATACATAAATGGCCTACAAGGTGTTGTGGGCCAGCAAGTACGATACCGATTACCTAACACTATGCAGGAGGCAATTCAGATCGCTAATACTGTGGCTTCAGCTGATCGACAACAGCAGCATACTTCATGGGGACATGGTAAGAGAAATAACGTCGATGGACATGTCTTCGTGACTAGTGTCACCTGTTATCACTGTAACAAGGTAGGTCATTTAGCTAAGAATTGTTTTAAAAAGTTATCAAGAAAAGCTAGTGGTAAAACTCAGCCACATAATGCTCGCAGTACCAGTTATAATCAGAACCGTAATAATAAAAATAATAACAATGCACAAAAAAAGGCTTTTAAAGACATAGAATGTTATAATTGTCATGCTAAGGGGCATTACGCTCGTAACTGCAATAGTAAGCAAAATACACACCCAAACACCAGCAGTTCGACTCGTTAGGGCACGGCAAGGTCGAACGGACGAGTTATTTGATACCTACAATCTCTTCTAACGGTTTAAATGATTTAGTAATTATGGGTGAAATTGAAAAGAAATTATGTAAATTTATAATAGACACTGGATCTAGTATTTCTTTAATTAAGGAAGGTATCAGTAGATGTGCCACACACAAAACTGTTATAAATGCTAAAGGGGTTACCGGGAGTAACTTATTCGTAAAAGGGACACAAAATTTGAGGTTACGTCTGGGAAGCGTTGAACTTGTACACACTTTTCTTGTAGTACGAAGGGATGATAGTTTTTTTTCATGTTTATGACGGTATACTAGGCCTCGATTTACTAAAGTCACTGGGTGTAATAATAGACTTGCCATCACGACGCTTGAGTTTGAATAATAACTCGGTAGTCATATCACTCGACTCCGGTGTAGAGGATTGCAGGGTAGTCTCCACTGGTATTACCGGTTGTGGGCCTGATCAGCCTATAACTCGTAATTTTGTCGGGAATGATGCAGAATTTTGGCATGTCATGAATGTTTCCGAGCAAGAGTTACCACCCTTAAGTGAGGTATTAGTAAATTGCCAAATAGTCGGTCTACGTGACATTCCGGTGCCACGAGAGGTTTTAGTAGAACCACGAGAATTAGATGTGCAGGGTATAAGAGTTGCCTGTGTACTGAGTACTGTAGACACCGATAACAATGTAGTTGTTAAAGTTGTTAATTGTAGTGGAGAACCACTTGTAATTCAAAAGGGAATTACATTAGGTCTGGCAGAGAAATACCAGCCTGAAGTTTATGGAAGTGTAAGAGTTGTTGATGTTCTAGAACATGAGAAACATAATAAACATGATAATTTTGGTAGTAATGAGAATATTGATGAATTAATATTAGGGAAATTAAAGCACTTGTCTGAGAGTGACAGTGAAGTTTTGAAACCAGTGTTATTAAAGTATAGAGATTTGTTCCATGAGGATCCGGAGCATAGAGGGTGTCTTATAGATATAAAGCATAAAATACATACTGGTGATAGTTTACCGATTAAAAAGAAACCTTCCTGAGTCTATGAAGAGTGTGATACAGAGTCATATAACCGAGATGTTAGAGAAAGATGTAATAAAACCTTCAAACTCACCGTGGAGTAGTCCAGTTATGATAGTTCCGAAAAGAGTCCAGACGGTATACCTAAGTACAGGTTTTGTGTTGATTATAGAGCGTTAAATAGTATAACAAAAGGGGATGCTTATCCGTTACCAAATATTGTTGAGACGTTAGATTGTTTGGGAAATTCTAAATATTTTACTACGCTAGATTTGGCTAGTGGCAAATTGTGATGCGTTAAGCAGACATACCTATCTCCTGTCGTGGTATAGGTTGAGATAAGAAACCACGGAGTCAGCAACGCACAAAAAAAAACAGCTGTTACATTTGAACATAGTGATAACGAATCAAGTACAGGGTCAAGGTTTGATGACAATGAAGCTTGCGATACGAATGTTTTAACCGAGGGACAAGTAGTGGGGAGACCGATGCGTATAGTAACGATTGAAAAAGAAGATGAACCTATTTTAGACATTACACCTATTGAATTTGAAGATAGTTTAGCACTATCTCCACCTTCACCACCTACACCTAACGATCCTGAATGGCATCCTAATCGACCAATATCCTTGTCTGAATCTCCATCTTCATCTTACAACCTTCGACCTAGATTACCACGTATGTAATTATTATTGTTTTTCATACAACAGCGATTATTCCTTTAGCGAGCCAAGGACTCCATTAACTCGAAGTCAGTCACTTGTGTACTGTCGAAAATATGTTAAAAATAGAAATAAGTAGTCTAAAATCTATGTTACCTGAAACACGTAAGAAGCGTGGAGCAATAAATGCTATTGGTTCAGCTATGAAAATATTATTTGGTACTATGGATAATGATGATCTTGAGACATTTAGTTCGAAGATCAGTGAATTAGATAAAATACAGAGTGATAGTTTGCATAACAATAAAGAAATCAATGGAATATATTTCTAACTGATTATAGAAATTCCTTTAAAAACAGAAAACAGATGACTAGACTTGTATTCTGTAAAGTCCTTGTCGTATAGAGAACCTTCTATCAATAAGTTTATATATGTAAAGAGCAATACTGAGTACTTAGCATTAACTAAAATGCGGACAAGAGTATGTTGAACTTACACACAAAGATGTAATTCTGTGCAGAGGTTCCAAGTATAGTGTGTGTCCAGCCAATATACCTTTGTATTCGTACCATAACGACAGTTGTATCTATGCATTATTTGTTGGAGAGACCAGCAGTGCTCGTGTTCAATGTGAGAAGAAGGTTATACAGAATTTCAGCCGTCCAATTCTACATCAGATGCCGAACAAGGATGCGTGGATATATAGTACACCAGAACCGATACGAGTTACCTGGAGATGCGATCAAGACACTAAGACCGAGATTCTTAAGGAGAGAGGAGTTCTTAATCCACACCATTGTCATATATATTCCAAATATTTTACCTTATTACCACATACCTATGGACGAAGTATATATAACCTTACTAAGCCTATCATGATTGAACCACCAATATCCTCTTTGATTAGTCCATTCAAAGCTAAAATTTTAACAAATAATGTCACTCACATGAAGATTTCAGATGTTACAGAATTGAATATCGACGAAGTACTGCATGGGATACACAACGACTTCGATGACAATAACCAACTCGGCTGGTACTGAACCGACTTATTAATGATATCTAAGAGATACAGCAAGAAAAGCAACAATCACGAAACGAACAATCTATTCGCTATGCCGGTGGCTTTACCGTCATAATTATTGGAGCAGCATTGCTATTGCTACGACAGCATAGAACAATCTACGCGTTTATCGAATGCGCCAGAAAGATCTCGACGTAAGCGTGCGGTGTACGTGCTACTAGACGCATTTTGCGAGAATTTTCTCGACTGTGCCAGGCCTCGCTCGGGCGCTCGGACTGTGTCAAGGCCGTAGCAATTACGTAGTTCGCGAGAGATAAGACGCAGTTTGGAAGCTTCTGGTGTGTGAGCGTAACTATAAATACATCGCGTCGCGGCCGTAGTTTTCAGTTCAATGCGAGATTTTTGACTGTGCGGTTCGAGAGTATTAGTGCGATATATTTACAGAGCGGTTCGAGTTATTAGGGTGTACGTTCAAGTAGTTATTAGTGAAGTGTTGCGTTTTATATTCGGACGGTATAATTATAATACAGTTGAGTTTTAATATTAGTGGACATTTTATTGCTTATGAACAATTTTCATTTGATTTGTTGTAGACACTGTGTTGTTAATTACGAACTGTTTTACTATAACAATTAAAGGTGTGATTAGTGACTTAATTGGTGTCTTTTACTTATTTTGTTTCCACTGTACCTACGACGATCGAGTAGACCGTCGTAACAGTGGTGTCAGAACTGGGATAGAACGGTTAACAGTGGAAACAGTGGACACTTTGTACAAGACGAGTGTAGTTCGTAATTAATTAAAAAAATGGATACCAGTCAGATGATAGAAGCATTCCGAGCAATGCTACAGCAAAGTCAGAAACAAGAAAAAGAAGAACGAAGACAGGAAAGAGAAGAAGCAGAAAAACGACAAGACGAAAAACGTAATCGTGAAAATGAAATACCAGAGGGACGAAAAAACGAATTTAGCCGTCAAGCAGACGACGTTAAGACGTTCGTACAAGAGGATACCACTGCAAAATTTGTCCTGTTACAAGGTGAGCTGAACAAACAAGTTGACAGAATATCTGAAATAGAAAAATCTGTGTCAACTATGAAAACAAGTATGTCAAGCTTAGAAGATTCAAAATATCAGAGAAATCAAAGAACGCTATTAACTGAAGTAGGGTCAGTTTTTGCAAAGGCCCCGTCGTTTAATGGAAGCACCCACTGGGCAACTTATCATCGCCAATTTGAAGCTGCCGCTTGCTTAACTAACTGGACGGAAGAAGAGAAAGGCCTCTCACTCATTCTTGCGTTAAAAGGACCTGCCGCAGAGGTAATACACAAAGTGCCATCTAACAGTCAGAACGTCTATGCCGAATTAACTAAAGCTCTGGAATTACGGTACGGTGACCAGCATTTGTGCGAAGTGTACCGTGAACAACTTAAAGCGAGGCGACAGCGTTCAGGGGAGAGCCTTCAAGAGTTTGAAGCGAATATCGACCGACTGATGAGATTGGCTTATCCCGAAGAATCGGAGGACTTCCGGAAGTGGATTTCTCTCATTATGTTTATTGACGGTATCAGAGATCATCAGTTACAACAAGTGTTAAGAATGGCTCAGCATGATAATAAATCAGACGCTCTTGTTCATGCTCTCCGTTTTGAAGCTGCCAAGTCGGCGACCTACATTAAAAAAAATATGCCATCACGTTGTAGCCAAACGGATCCAATACCACAGTATCGTCATAGTGGACGGCATAAAGAGACGATTCAGAAACAACAGTTTAAGAAGTCAGCAGCACCACAACGATCTTTCGAACCAAAGGACAAAAACAGAAGACCGAAGTGTTACAACTGTGGAAAATGTGGTCATCTACAGGTAGACTGTTGGGAGAAGAAGATACCGAGAGAAGAGACTGATCGCACCAATTGGAGAAGTAAAGGCCCAGAACAGCACACAGTTTCCACGCTACATAAGATCAGTGGAAACTTGATTGTTAATGGATTTGCGGATGGTAAACCAACATCATTTACAGTTGACACGGGCGCAACAGTGTCCATTGTGCGCCCTGACTTAGTCTGTAACCGCCATCCTCTAATTAGCTCTTGTACAATACAGACTGTGACTGGAAGCCCCGTCAAGGTGCTAGGAAAGGTAGACGTACGTGTACGCCTGGGTCTTCTCGAGTTTAGCCACCAAATGCTCGTTGCAGACATTGTCGATGAAGTGATTCTTGGCACGGACATTATGAATGCCTACGGATTCGTTGTGGACTTAAGAGAGAATGTCCTGTGTGTCGGCCAAGAGGAGATAAAGCTTTCCATGGCTAAAACGACAGGGTCTACCAACCATTCGATTAAGCGAGTGGCAATAGTCGAAGAAAAAGTCAACAAGTCTGGTCAAGAGGAAACCTCCCTGTTGCAAGCGGAAATGGAGGAAGAACTAGCAGAGGAAGTACAAATAAGTATAACAACAAAAGAAGTGATTGGAGGGCCAACTATGGGTGTCGAGACAAAACTCTTGCTTGTTCCTGAGCTGATAGAAGCGGCCGAGGGTAAAGTGGCTGAAGATGAGGTTATGCAAGAGGTTGTTGACGAGAACCAAACAAACTTGGATCAGCCAGTGGTATTTAGGTCATTAGTACATGACGCAACGAGAGTGATTCCAGTGAAGCTAGTGGTTGCGCGAAAGATTCGCATTCCTGGGAACGTGATGTTCGGATCACACGAGACTGAATTCGAAGAACGGGAAAATTATCCTTCGCAAGGATGGCCACCTAGATCGCCTGGTCGAGTATTACTTCGAAGACGCTTTGCCAGTTCGGGACGAACAGGCTTAAGGAGGGGGCAGTGCTACGACAGCATAGAACAATCTACGCGTTTATCGAATGCGCCAGAAAGATCTCGACGTAAGCGTGCGGTGTACGTGCTACTAGACGCATTTTGCGAGAATTTTCTCGACTGTGCCAGGCCTCGCTCGGGCGCTCGGACTGTGTCAAGGCCGTAGCAATTACGTAGTTCGCGAGAGATAAGACGCAGTTTGGAAGCTTCTGGTGTGTGAGCGTAACTATAAATACATCGCGTCGCGGCCGTAGTTTTCAGTTCAATGCGAGATTTTTGACTGTGCGGTTCGAGAGTGTTAGTGCGATATATTTACAGAGCGGTTCGAGTTATTAGGGTGTACGTTCAAGTAGTTATTAGTGAAGTGTTGCGTTTTATATTCGGACGGTATAATTGTAATACAGTTGAGTTTTAATATTAGTGGACATTTTATTGTGTATGAACAATTTTCATTTGATTTGTTGTAGACACTGTGTTGTTAATTACGAACTGTTTTACTATAACAATTAAAGGTGTGATTAGTGACTAAATTGGTGTCTTGTACTTATTTTGTTTCCACTGTACCTACGACGATCGAGTAGACCGTCGTAACACTATTATATCTCGTCTACCGAACCAAGTCAGTCTCCAAATGTCTAACTTCTACTCTCATACCAGCAACGACATCGAGTGCTGAGGCAACACAAGAAGCAGCAGAGGAAGTTCCAGAGGTAACTTCGCCAGACGGAATGAATGTTACAGCAATCTACGTAAAACCAGGTGTTAGAGTTGCACATTCTCAATTATAAATTAAAGAGTTTGTTGTGTTTGTTTGTTTAATAAAGGAATGTATTGAACCCACATAAAGAATTGAGAAGTACGTACGGAAAATGTAAACAAGAAAAAAATAATTATTATTATAATAGTTGTAAACTTACCTAAGGAAAACAAAATTTTGAGTCTCATTATATTCAGCACTTTTTGTTTTGAATGTAACAGATAAAACTATGTTTAAATAGAAAAAGAGACAATTATGTAGTTTGTAAATATCGCGTGATATATATGTAAATGTGTACATCGACACAATGTGGTATCTACACACAGCTGAGCATGTACAGCTGCTTAGCGATAGTAATGAATGATTGACCGTAGATGGCACAGTCTTATCTTTTTGTTTTGTTGGTTTGTTTAGATGTAGATTTCATGATGTAAACAGAGTAGGTAATACTACTATACTACTTACTATATATATTGTAGTACATTCCATGAACGTTGAGCTTGAGTAAAACTGTAAGTTGTTTATACTTTGGTTAAATTTTGAAAAGCAAAGTACGTCCCGTACTCTCCTTTTGTAAAGTAGGGAGGGGTGTTGTGCCTAGCACATTCCACATTATGATTTTATATATAATTGTAAATGAGGATTCTACTCATACTCAAACTACTCAATGTATTATTCATTTTATCTTAAGAATTATTTTAAGGAACAAACTGAGCGATTGTGAGGAAGTGTGCTGATCATTTTTTATCGTGGCACTTGTAGCGAGTTATCAACCAGGGAAGCTAAGAATTGTTTACTTGTCAGTGTTCGCAAACGAATTCCGCTTTGGTTCACAAAAATCAATGTCAAATTGTCCTCTCATGTGACCTGATAAGTTTCGAGACACGTGCAAAGTCCAGTTCTGATTGGCTGAATTTTGGGCATTAACTCATAGAGACTTTTTGCGTCACGCAGGGTATAAAACTGACGAGAGCACTGGGAAGTAAACACTCTCTTTTTTCACTTGTTCACTTTTTGGGGTCCTTGCGCACTCTCCGTACATCGTAGATGTGCATCTTCTGTCCACGATGGAGCCACATCAAAAGCATAATTACAACTTTGTTTTGTTTTACTTAGTTCAAACTTAAAGCATTAATCGATTTTGGATAATGAATTATTTATACTCAGAAGTTGTCAGTAGTGTTCTAAATTTGTTAAGGAATATGTATAATTGACATCTTCATCATTTATGCCTAATTTAAAGTGGTAACGTACCAAATTCAGAAATATAGTTAGTAAAGCTTTTATGTTTTAATAAAGAATAGTCAGTATATAAAGAATGTTTTTTTTCTATATATAATGTTATGTTTTGATGAAAACACTCAATAGAATTATTGTAACGAGAGTACGTCACTTCAATTATTGTTATTTGTTCATTTGTATTGTCATTTGTTCATCAAAATAAAACTTGTTAACGAACGTAGTTACTCTAATGAATTAAAGAAATATTATTAATCTACGTAAATGCCTTATTTAATAACGAGCCATTCCCACAGCTCTCCTGTCCGCACGACTGCAGCTTTCACTTTGAGAGGCCCAGGCCCGGGCGTTACAACATGGTGTTAAGTTTTTATTATTATCATGTGACTCACAACATCCAGCAACTTTACAGTTCTCACCCATAAACTAGCTATGTGCATGTCATTTTCCTGAAAAAAATACCTCCAATTGGCCAAAAGGAAAATCCCACATGAAAGCGTAAAATTTGTATTTCTAAGACTAGTACTAGTGGACAAAAAGTGAGAAAAGAGGCTCAATATTACTGACAGGCCTGTAACATTCCTCTACATGTGTTGGAGTCATCATCATCATCATCATCATCTTCAACGATTAAACCAAGGATGGTTTGTTCCGGTCTCAAATACCCAAGATTAGAGCTGGTCACTCCAGCACTTCCTCGCCACCTCTCACAACTCTCCGTCCCCTCTGCTTATAGTTCTATAGTTGTTTGGGGATGCGGCAGTCATCCATCCAGTAACGATATTCCTACCAATTCAGGCGATACTGGGCGATCCTGTCGAGTATACTCATAATATTCAGTTCCTGCCATATTATCTGTGTTCCTTCTATGATCATGGCACTTCCTGTCACGTGCCTGAGAAATCTCATTTCAGCCGCTTGGATGCGACTGGCCTGGCCTTTTGTTAAAATCCAGTTCTCAGACCCATAAAGAAGTGTGGGAAGAGCCATCACCTTGTAAAATTTTAGGCGTGTTCCTTTACTTGCTGACTTAAGGGTTCACCTATTGGTCCCGCACATATGGTTGAACTTTTGCCACTTAATCATAACGTCATTGCTTGCACTATAAGACACACTGTAGACCAGGTATTCAAAGTATTCCATACTAAAATAAATTATAATGTATAAAATTCATTTTTACTTTTCTAAATAACTGTGCAGTACTTTTTAGTGTTTTAGACATGTAAATAAATAGATTTAAGACCTAATTTTACCAGTACAAAATGATCAGTGATGTGTGTGTGTGTTAACAGATTCTTTTTATTCAAAAATGAATACACATAAAACTAAAAATGTGAAAACTACAGAAATGTTGGATAAATTGTGGAACATACTAAATTAATGAAGAAATTCTCCTCTTTAAAGGGCTTATCTCTTATATAAAAGGTAAGTTGAACAGTTTTTTAACAGTAAAAATTATAAATAAGCCAAAAACATGCAGTTTCTGGTGGTTGCTGGGTACACCCGGGAAAGCCCAGTATTGAAAGTGTTAATAATACATCTATAAAGATAATTTAACATTTACCTATATGCCTATACATTCCTATTTTCTCTCTCTCTCTCTCTCTCTCTCTCTCTCTCTCTCTCTCTCTCTCTCTCTCTCTCTCTCTCTCTCTCTCTCTCTCTCTCTCTCTCTCTCTCTCTCTCTGTGTGTGTGTGTGTGTGTGTGTGTGTGTGTGTGTGTGTGTGTGTGTGTGTGTGTGTGTGTGTGTGTGTGTGTGTGTGTGTGTGTGTGTGTGTGTGTGTGTGTGTGTGTGTGTGTGTGTGTGTGTGTGTGTGTGTGTGTGTGTGTGTGTGTGTGTGTGTGTGTGTGTTATAATTCATAATGCCAATCCTAAATTCACAGTCACGAAAGTGGCTCACTGCACAAAAGATTGATCACCACTGCAAAATAATATTTCAGACAAAGGTTCTGTTATTACTGCAAACCTGCACAGTTTTGATTTCAAAATATTAAATAAACAAAATTATCTATTATCTATCAGTAAATCATTATTACAGTAGAGTCTCGCTTATCCGACATAAACGGGCCAGCAGAACGTTGGATAACCGAAAATGTTGGATAATAGGGAGGTGTTAAGAAAAAGCCTATTAAACGTCAAACTATGTTATAATTTTACACATTATGAACCTAATAATCATGTTTTGCAACAAAACAACAGAAAAAATTAACTGGAAAAATGATCTTACAGTTACAGAATTGTTTGAAGTTAAATACACTTAAAAAGTTCAGTCCTGTGATGATTTTAAGAAATTTTTGATCGTAGTCTGCTTTCCTGACGAGTGCCGTTTCTTCGCTGCCAAGTCTCGTCATCTTTGCAGCATCATTATGTTGATTCCTGTAGCTTCTTCTTGTTGCTCAATGTATTTAATTGCAGTTTCTAGAGCCTTAACTCCGTCGTTATATGAAATTGTGAGAAGCTCAACAGTTGGTGCTTGATCTTGATCTTCAATTTCGTTGTCATCGCAATTGACAAGAGCGACAATTTCTCCATCAGTTACATACTGATCATCATCCTTCATCCAACTTTTGATTTCTTGCAAAGATGCATCTTCACATCCAGGGATACATTGCACTAAAGGTAGAATGGTTTCTTCGGTTTCATCTGTGCTTTCCGTTTCCATACTTTCATCATCGCCTAGAAGCTTCTTCCATGATTTGGCAATTGTTGGAGCCCTTACGTCAGCCCAGGCCCTTGCAACCCAATAAGCAACATCCTTTACATTGATGCGTTTCAATTTTTCAATCATGTCTTGTCCTTCTTCAATTTCTTCTATTATTGTGGTCAGTAGCTTCCTGCAATAGTTTCTTTTTATCGTTTCCAAAACGCCCTGATCCATAGGTTGGCATATGGCGGTTACATTGGGGGGCAGAAACATTGCCTTAATGTCACCATCTTGAAGCTCCTCTGCATCAGGGTGCGTTAGAGCATTATCTACCAACAAAACTGCTTTTCTGGGTAAATTATTTTCTTTCAAAAACTTCTCTGTTGAAGGAATGAATTCCTTAAAAAACCAGTCTTTGAAAATTTCACTGCTCATCCATGTGCTTTTCTGACTAGTATTTTACAGGAAGAGCGTTTTTTGAAACTGTTTTAAAGGCTAGGATTTTTGGACTTTCCAATCATTGCAAGGTCCATTTTGAGGTTTGCTGTAGCATTGCTGCATGCTAAAATTGTCAGCCTTTCCTTACTACGCTTGTAGCCAGGGGCTGCCGCTTCAGTTCTGGCTGCAAGACTCTTACTAGGTAACATTTTGTAATTAAGGCCTGACTCATCACAGTTAAATATCTGATCACCCGTTAGGCTTTCAGTTTCAATAAATTGCTGAAATCTTTTCTTGAATGCTTCCATTTCTTCAAAATTCGATGATAGTTTTTCACCACAAACACTTAACTGACGGATACTGTAGCGCTTCTTCCATCGGTCGAGCCAACTGACACTTGCTGTGAAATCTGGGTCCCCTTCATTCAATTCATTACGAAAATGCAACGCCTTTTGCTATAAAATAGGCCCTGAAATAGGCACACCTTTGTCCCTGAACTGTGTAAACCAAACATACAAAGCTTCACTAACTTTTTCATAGTCACATTTTTTCATAGTTTTTCTTTCTTTTAATGGACCCTCCGTAACTCTTGATGCACACCATTTTTCTATTTCTATTCGTTTTTTTCCAGTCTCCTACTGTTACCCGTCCAACGCCAAAGTCATCAGCTACCTTCTGCATTGTCTCTCCCTTGTCCAGTCTCTTGATTGCCTCAAGTTTTTGTTCCATCGATACAACAACTTTCTTTCTTTTCGTCGCCATACTTGCGTAAATTTCAACTTTTAAACAATACAACAACGTTTGTAAAATTAACACACACAGACACATATGCATGTAACAGACGATAAACCGATCCGCATACAATGATAAACTGCACTGCACTGAGTAGCGAGTTGTGACAGTGAGTGAGTGAGGATGGGGCGAATGACAGACACATGAGTCATAGTGTAGATTGTACAGTCGGGGTAACTAATTAGCTGTGGTAGAGTCAGGAGCAACAAAAAATAGACTACATTCAGGCTCGCAACTTGCAGTTCTTGTTGCCGATTAATGCGTTTTTTTGTTGTTTTTTTTTTTTTTTTGCGGTGGGACGTCGGCTAATACGGAATGTCGGATAAGCGAAGGTCGGATAAACAAGACTCTACTGTATATAAGAGGTTTGTATTTTACCAGAAAAGTGATTAGGTGGTCCTCCACCTCCTCCACTTCCTGGTGGATGTGAAGTGCCATAATTGTGCTGTGTACAGCTGCCTGGATTGGTACCTCTGCCATCCTGAAATATTGATTATCCGAATTAAATTGTTATTAATATATAGTTAAATTAACAACACAGAGATAAAAGAATTCATTTCTGGTAGTTATAAGAAGTATGATTCGAATAAATATTGTTGTCAACTATTTAAATTTTATGAATATTTTGCAAGTATGAACATTTTTATAGCGAGATCTTACCGTCACTCACTGATTGACAACTACTGATACAGTACCATACTCCTTATTTTGATAGTGAAACAACGTTTTGTAATAGTAAACTTCATCTACAAAGCAACGTGTATACATGTGATACCACACAACAGAGTACCAATAAACTGGAATATAATTTTTCAAGCATAGTTCTCAAAAATGATAAATACAATTTTGTCCTTAAGAAGTGATATACAAATTACAGTATAACATCATTAACTCAGTCACCTGCGGGACTGAAGGGGTGGCAAATTATTGAGGGAGTAAGCAAAACCTCCATTAAAGACAATTTAAAATGTTTATTACAACAAAAACAATGTATTAATGTGCTAAAACTTAGATATTGCTGGAAATTTTCACACTAAAATACGTAAGCACTGCAATTGCAAAAAAAAAACTTTTTTTAATGTCTGTGAAAAAACTCCGTAATTTATTGACCAGATTATTTTGAACAGATGGCCACAACTTATTCCAAGCAGATTTTAGAATGTTTTCCATAATATGCTGTCAGTATGCTTTCTATTTTGCAAGTAACATTTTGCAATAGTATGCCTTCCAAAACTGTTCAGTCTGTTCAAGCTGCAGTTTTATCTGATATACTTGTTATATATCTGAAAAGTTTGTAATAGTATGGGAGTCATTAATATGCAAACACATAAAAAGACAATAGTTAATTTACACAGAATTTTATAAAAGATTTATATTACAGTAGAACCTCACTAATTCGTCATCTACGAAGGGGTGACAAATACATGAAATAGACAAATTAGCGAGGGAGTAAGAAACAAACCCATTAAAGACAATACAAAATGTTTTATTACAACACTAACAATGTACAGTACTAATGTTATCTTGTACATATTTATTGCTGGAGATTTTCAAACTCAAACCATGTTATGCACTGTAATTGCAGAAAAAATTGTTTAGTGATTGTGAAAAATATCTGTAATTTTCTTCTGTTTTTTTTTTCTGTCGACTGTACTTTTCAAAAGCCACATTATGTATTTGAAGCAGTGAAATTATTTTAGGCAGTTCTGCTTAATCTTGGCCTTCGTACCACTTGATTGTTGTACCCAGTAATTCAATGGCCTCCTTATGAGATTGCAGGTTTTATTGGCTGGTCATCTTTTTCATCATTAGCTTCTGTAGATTCTGTGAATACATGTATAATAACTTCATCACCACTAAACACTTCATAGCTTACACCTGGTAAGTCTATTTCACATCAATTTTTATGTCATCTTCATTCAAACTGCTAAATGCTGTTAGGGATTGGCAGATATCTAACAATTCCGATGTGGGGTCAAGACCTTCTGGTTCTTGTAAATTCAGATGGCCTTCTGGTTCTGGTGGTTGTAATTCAGATGGCTGTAACTTATCCCAGGCAGATTTTAGAGGTATTTCCAGGCAACAGCAACCCGACTGAATTTTTGGAAACGTATTACGCTGTAACAACACAACACAACACTTACTGTGCCGTGTACACAAGTATGAAAAACCCATTCTCAGAACCAATACCTTCCACAACCCATTCTCCTGGCTATTATTAGAGCCCCAGCCACAATCACAACATTTCTGATTTACTCCAGCTATCATTATAGTGTGTACGCTATTCATTTGTTAATAAAGAAAAGAAAAAAAAGCTTGAGTGTAGAGTGATGAATTACAGAGGGAGACGAATTACTGGGTGACAAATTAGTGAGGTCCACTGTACTTCATATTTGGTATTTTGCATTAGTAAAATATTCGAATTTGTCTATGTGTAGGTCGACAATAATACAAACAATAATGTATGTGTAGGTCGACTTGCTCAACCCCTTATTGAATGATTTACAATGCACTCTTTGCATGTGCCATACTGGGCACACTGGTTTCAGCCTAGTTTCAACTGTCAAAGGAGACGCATTTAGTTGGAACTCACTCACCAGAACGTGGCTGGCATATTCACACTTTGAGAAACCAGGGTTTATACATCCCCCCCCCCCCCCGACCATCTATAAGTCCCAGACCTTCTGCATTTTATTCTTCTACAATTCAGGTAATCCCAGTTTTTCCTTCCTAAAGGGGTTTCACCCCCCTCCCCAGTTCAAATTTTTCTTCGAAGCTTGGGAAATTTGTAATGACATAAGACAAATCTATGAATTTTATATTTTTTTTAACAGTTCACCTCTTGACTGAGTCTCACCAGAGGAGTGAATATTAAATCATAAAGTATTACACTATGTGGAGTTATCGTGATTTTGTCACGTACTTTAAAAAAAACACTTTGAAAATCATAAAAGGACATTTCCTGTAATCAATTTAAAATAGCTGACTGACAACTACTGTCTATTGTGCAACAATGATAAGTGCACCTTTTTCATAACAATGAACAATAAGAACTGATGTTTAAAAAGTATAACATAAATTTTTTGAAAGAACAGTATACCCTCCCACGACCCTGAGAATCTCATTTCAGCCGCTTGGATGCAACTGGCCTGGCCTTTCGTTAAAGTCCAATTCTCTGGCAGGAACTGAATATTATGAGTATACTCGACAGGATCGCCCAGTATCAGCTGACTTGGTGGGAACATCTTTGCCAAATGGATGACTGCCGCATCCCCAAACAACTCTGGAGCTATAAGCCGAGGGGACGGAGAGGTGTGGGATGTCCGAGGAAGGGCTGGAGAGACCAGCTCTAATGTTTGCCTATTTGAGACCGGAACAACCCATCCTTGGTTTAATCCGTGAAGGTGATGATGAAAGAAAAGTGACCTGGGATGAGATATATCTCCATCATTATGAGCCACAATCCAAGTTGCAAAGCACGGAGTGGAATCATGGCATTCTCCAGACATTTAAAATATTTCACACCATAATCAGTTTTTAAAGTGATGCTAACAATTTTTTAGGATGCTAAGGTATGTTTTCTTTCATTTTTTTGGACTAGTAGCAACAACCAGTACTACAAAGATATGATAACAAAAAAGTGCCTGTCCTTATGAAAAAAGTCGTAATTTATAGAAAAAAGAAACATTTCCTTCGGAATAATGTTCACCCACACACTACACAAACAATAATGGAAACCACTCAAAAATTCGGAGGAAGGTTCTGTTATAACACCGCCTTATAGTCCACACCTAACTCCATTAAACGTCTTTTTGTTTGAGAGCATCAAACAGTCACTATGTGAAAATCAAATATATTATAACTTACCGTCTTTCAGTAAAAATTAACGTTACCGTAATTTCGGATTTATTCCTTTTAAATATGAGTCACTATGTGAATTCAAGTTACAACAACAACAAAAATGACTCAGATTTTAAGACAAAGAATTCTTCACTCAGTACCTTATGTACTGAGCTCAGATCAGCAGAGTGGTAATGTCGAAGACACAAATCTCAACAATGGTCATGGGTTCAAATCAAGTTAATGACTCGCTCTGCCTACCCAGCCCTATCGCTGGGGGAGGGGGCAATAAAGCACCGGTCACGTCTGGCACGCTTTGGCTAGATAAGTAAAATAGACACACACACACACACACACAACTTCCTTTCCACTGTGCAGCTCATCACTGGACATGGTTATTACATGGCTTATTTTTCAGCCAGGGGACACCTGGTGTAACTCAGGGAAGCATCTTGGGCCCCCTGCTTTTCTCTGTGTACGACAACGACGTGCCCAAGTTGCCAGGAACCAGATTGGCCATGTTCGCCAACGACACAGCGGTGTATGCCGTCGATCGTAGTGCTGAAATGGCAGTTATTGAAATGGCTCCAGGACCAGCTTGACGAATACGTTGAGTGGGCAGAGAGATGGAGGGTCGCCACCAACGCGGCCAAGAGCACAGCAGTAGTCTTCTCCAGATGCTTAAGGCTCCCTGACAGACTGTATGTAGGCGACACTCAGTTGCCCTGGTCTCGAGAGGTTAAGTACCTCAGGCTCCACCTCAATCGACGTCTTACCTGATGGACACACTCTGAGCAAGTAGCCCGCAAGACCGCTCATCGCCTATACTCACTCCGTCCCCTGCTATGCAGCAATTCTATGACCCGCCGTCTTGGGAAGCTTATCATCTCCACCTGTAGTGCCGATGGCTACCTACACAATCCCCGTATGGGGCCACTTGGCTAAGACCCATACGTGAAAGTTTCAGTCTCTGCTGGACCAAGGATTGTGCTGGCTGTGCAAAGCACACTACCTGACATCAAATAAAATCATCTGTAATCCCTGCGTGTCCATTCCCTGGATGCCACTATAGACACTGTCCTGGAAATTCTATATCCGCACCGCCCGATTTCAGGGCAACCACCTCATTAGCGCCCTCAGTCACTACCAATCTGTGCCAGGTGAATCTTGGACCCGGCTTCAGCATACACTAACCCTCAATTAATTAATTAATTGAAAACCCACAGCCGGTAGCAGCCCACACCCTAAAATCCAGCCCTATCTATCGGCCCTGTGGCAGGAGCTTTATTTGAAGCTCGGGACGCAGCACACGAGCGGACGACAGACATGCCCTTCATCCTGCACAGCCCTTGGTCAGTCAGGGGACACAACAGGCTGCAGTGTTAATATGTGAAGGGAGAAGCCTCATTTTTGTAATGTGACTTTGTTGACATCTATTTATACACATTCAGAACCATACATTCCATTCTCAGTAAACCATGCTTGTGAAGTCTTTGTAATGTTAAAAACAGAAGATATAAATATAAATAAATATTTATAAAGATAAATAAATATAAATATACACCAGTCAATAATTTTTAACCCATTAAATATTTTCTACTATGCATTTGTTCACAGCATATGGTCAGACCAATCCATGAACTAGTCACATCAATCACATCCGTTTGTCACAGTTAATTTTTATTACATAAAATCAAATTGTACCACATATATGTCATGGACAGTGGCGAAGCGTGACAAAATAATTTGGGTAGACATAAAAATACCAGCCAAAAGCAACCTCTTACTAAGATTATTGACGTTCTTAATGAACCAGTAAAACTATGGTAAATAGAGTTAATGCTATCTCTAGCAGATGATAGCTAAGTGACTGTCTGAAACACACGTATTTCGTTATATAATTTAGCCTAAATATAAAAAAAAGCTATCGTATTGTTATTGGTGTCGTTTATTACAAAATATTGCCAGAAAAACATAAATTTATTCACATTTTGTAATGGTGACAAATCCGGATTACTGCAGGCATTACACAAACGGTTCATATTTTCTTTTAAATGAGGTCTACATGCCGTGTCTCATTTTTTTCTTATTTTTAGTTATAGAATCAGCTCCCCAGAGATTGGCGTGCAATTTTGAATCACTCTGTATATGTTCTTTCATGGAAGACTCTTCCATTGCCAGTAAATTTAAAATTTCTAAATAACTGCCCTTATTGAGAGATTGCTCATTTTCCTTATGCCTACTAAAAGCTAACTCCTGTCTCCCTATAAATAACAAACATCTACCAAACGGCCTACTATCCTTTGATTTCATGCCACATTTTTATTGTGCTGTATTGCTTGAATTCTAGGTGTTTCGGACAAACCGTTTCAATTCTGTTATGACCTAGTATGTGAAACATCTCAGATTTTTAATATGAGTTTTGCTACTAGCATGTTTAGCGGCTTTAACTTCAAATTTTTTTATAGCGCCTTCTCCAACTTTGCTCCATTGTTCCTCTCCATTAAACATCAAACAATAATAGAAGTGCAGAGTTTTGTTTCGCTTACAACAAGAGAGCCATATATATTTACTATACCAAATTTTCTGATAACTTCTCCATCCTTCTACGACAAGTCTAAAGATGCCCAAGATATTTTTGATGTTAGCAGTACTTTTTGCTCTAAATGTAATGTACTGATTTTGTATTTTAACAAAAATTCTAATAAATCAAATTTGTCAGAGTGTATATCAAAAACAGTAGTTTAATGAACTTTGGATTTAACGGACAGAATCTGACAGACAAAAAAAAAAGCATGATAATGTTTTTACGGGCTTTTGAAACATATAATGTGCATAAACTGCAGACTCTCCAGTTCTGGCGATATTGCTTGGCTATCGCAGCATTCTTTCGTTTCTTTTCTTCTTGAAACATGCAAATTTTCTCATCTTTCAATTTTACTTCCATATTCCTTAAGGAATGGAAGTATGGTGATAGCAAAAAAAATCGTGTTCGAGATTATTGCAGATTCTGATTGTACTACACTCAAAACATGAAAAAAAGTCGTTTTCCGAAAAGTGTCTGTGTGCAGGGCCGTAACTAGGCGGTGGCGAGATGTGCCCCCGCCAAGGGCGCAGGTACAAAGAGGGCGCAAAATTGACCATTAAAAATATCTTTTTTTAGAGTTAGAGTGATACAATTTGTCAAGCAAATAAAAACTCCACGTTATTGGAAAAACTCTTTTAGTTTCAGATTGTTAAAAGTTACTGTACGTGAACTGTCTATATTTTGTGTCAATTATACAATAAACAAAAAGCAGCTACGTAAATTTAGTAACTGCACTGGACCTTGCCCTACTGATGGGCGCAGAGTCGGGCCAGGCGCAAAGCAAAAATCCCTTCCCCTCCACCCTTCAATAATGAGTCAGTCACTGGGTCACTGCACTGCACCTGCGCCTTCTTGGTGCTAGCAACGAATATAGACGTAACTAGAAGAACACTTCTTTTTCTTATAGAGCGAGTGGGGTCAGCTTTCTGGGGTGATAAACCGTAGTTCATCACCCCGGCAACTAGATGGCGCTGGCGTTTCCAAGTAATTTTTTGTATTATACTGCGAAATTTAGTAAATTTCAATCATTTTAGTTAATATATAATTGGAAAAAGCTACAACTTATCAGATAAAAAGTGGTAGATGAAAAAATGTTTGTAGGCGTTAGACTAGACACAACCTCCAAAATTGTTTCACATTTGTTTGACACACTGGGTACGAAGGAATGAATCAAATAAATGCAGCCTACTCAAAAAATGCACTTTTGATGCATTCTTTATTATGCAGTGCGCAAAAGAATTTTAAAATATACAAGAACATGCGTCTTATTATTACAAACATTTTTTTCATCTACCACTCTTTTATACAAAAAGTAGTAGCATTGTTTCAACTACGCTTTTAATAACCCAGAAGTGTGCTTCTAGTAACGTCTATATTCGTTGGTTTTAGCAAGCTTGTCATAACTTGAATAGTACTCATACTCATACCCCTCCCCACCCCGCGTCCTGCCACGGCACGTCAGTCTATTGCTCTATTCTAGTTTGTTCTGTTGGTTTTGTTGAGAGTCAGTGTAATTACAGTCGCTGGTATTATTTTCTATTGTAATTTGTGAACTAAGTGATTTTCACACTCAGCGATTAGACGACACTTATAGTGTTTGTGTTGTTACTTGTTGGTTCATTTTTAGCGGAAGTGGTCGTGGTTGAAAATGTCATATATCTAATACTACTATATTGCTATCGCCCGTACGTGGAGGTGTCACGGAGTAAGTGAGACAGCAAACGACTGCTTCTATCTCTTTTTTCTACTACTCGACCCATTGTGCGCAAGCGTCGAAGTAGTGTGCAAGCGCATAAGACTCGAAGTAGTAATGAGGGAGGGAGACGCATATGTCTGCACCATAATGGTTTCGTCGTCCTTCAGACCCCTACTAGCAATATAGGAGTATTAGATATGGAAATGTCCAATTTTCAGCAAGTGTCAGCTGATTTTGTTGCGCAAGTCTGCTGACTAAAATAGTCCCGATTTCAAAATTAGTTTACGTAAATATTTCAATCACAAGTTTCATGAATATGGTATCAATTTTATTTTTATAATTGTATGAGCGATCGCGTACACGAAAAACCCGAAGCACTGTAAATACAAGTGAGCCTCTCGCGGTAAGAAAAAAGAAACGATGTCTGCGACGTTTTAACGCTATCACCGAATTTTTCGGTGAACGCAACTGTCGGTACTGAACATAAACACGAATTTCGTTTAAAACGTCACAGACATCGTTTCTTTTTTCTTACCGCGAGAGGCTCACTTGTATTTACAGTGCTTCGGGTTTTCCGTTTAATCCTATTACTCAGGATTCGAAAAAACTTTTTGGCCGTCTGTGTGTCTGTAACAATGACAAAGACAGCGGCAGCGCCCAAACAAATTTACCGATTATGACCAAACTTGGCACACAGGTCCTTGGGCAGTGGGCACAATATCTTGGCGGAGTTCGTTAATGTTTGAGATCGGTCGAGTAGTTTTTAAATGGCAGCCATTTACAACTGTAATACAATGTAAATTAAATGGGAATGGTTTGTTTCAGAAATGGGGCCAAAAAAACCTTCTGGAAGTGAATTTAAAAAAATCAAAAAACGAAAAGAAGAAGACAACGAAAAATTAGCATCGGCGCTTGGAAATTGGCTGCGAAATGAAGAGAAAGAAGTAGGTGAAAGTGATAGTGCCAGTAATAGTAATGCACTTCAAGAAGAAGAAAAAAAAGAAGACGACCAAAAGAAAAGGAAGAAGACAATGAAAAAGAAGATAGCAAGACTGAGACTGTTTCAGAAGACAACCACAGCCAGATCACTCCAATGGAGTTCGTCACAAACGTCATTGATTTTGAAGAAGGAAGTGATCCTGAGCTAAGTCATTCCACAATGGGCAGGCAATCTACTGATCTTGAAAAACCCAGCACATCTTGCACATCTAATTATAATGAAAATGATGCATTAAATACTACTGATGTGGGAATAGAAATTATCTACGAGGATCCCAAAAAATGGCCAGCAAATTTTCGATCAGACACAGTTCGTTGTAAACTTGTTGAACGAGGCCCACAAACAAAATTGACTTAGATAGCTACAAATTCCCCTGTGCAGATGATGGAAGACACTTTTCTCAGAAATGGGTTTATAAAATTCTACCAAACGGGGAAAAAGTAAAAAGGCAATGGTTGTTGTACAGCCAGTCTAAGGACGCACTGTTTTGTTTCCCTTGCCTTCTCTTTTCAAAAGACGACAAAAAGGTCAAATCTGCTTTCTCTAATATTGATGAGGGATTCAATAATTGGAGACACTTGAACCCATTTATTGTCAATCACGAAAGGTCGATACCTTACCAACATTCTTATGTCGATTGGAAAGAATTATAAATTGGACTGAAAACTAGTAGATCTG
The DNA here is from genome assembly GCA_034769895.1 of Magicicada septendecula. NCBI lineage: Eukaryota > Metazoa > Arthropoda > Insecta > Hemiptera > Cicadidae > Magicicada > Magicicada septendecula. Next base: position 40,921,257 of record CM068370.1, on the reverse strand, counting down.
TTGATGCAGAACATCAAACATTGATACAAGCTGAAGCAGAAAAGTGGTTCAATGTTCTCAAATGTATTGTGGATGTAATTCTCCATTTTGCCAGGAATAACTTACCTTTAAGAGGAGGTTCCGATTCGATCAGTGACAGCAACTGTGGTGTATTTCTGAGTACATTAGAACTTATTAGTCACTACAATCCTCAACTATCTAAGCACATAGAAAATGTTAAAAGTGGAAAACATGTCACAAGCTATTTTTCACCTCTAATTCAAAATGAGGTCATAGACATTTTGGGAAATAAGGTTCGATCTGAAATACTGAAGAATGTAAAAAGTGCCAAGTATTTCTCTATTATGTTTGACTGCACCCCGGACACAGCACATTTAGAACAAATGAGTGAAATAATAAGGTATGTTAACATTAAGGATGGGAAATGCTCAGTTGAAGAAAGTTTTGTGGACTTCATCATAAGTCACCAGAAAAAAGGAAGAGGGTTATCACAAGAAATATTGCAAAAGCTAAACAATGACGGCTTGGATATTCAGAACTGTCGTGGTCAAGGCTTTGACAATGGCTTAAACATGGCAGGAAAATATGAAGACATTCAAGCGCACATATCCCAACTAAACGACCTTGCTAAATTTGTGCTTTGTGCAGCACACAGTCTTAACCTCGTTGGCGTGGACGCCGCAGAAGTGTCAATTATGATGACAAGTTTTTTTGGAAAAGTGTTGGAGTTTTTCAACTTCTTTAGTAGAAGCTCTACCTTAAGGTGGGAGGCTTTGATTGGTTGTCTCAAAACTACCCTTAAGAGACATTGTGATACAAGATGGTTTTCCAGGCATCAAGCTGTGACAGCTCTTAAGAAGAACTTATCATCTGTACACAAAGTTTTACAAAACATGGCTGATAGTGCTGATAGAGACAATGACTGGAACACTGACACACTGTCTGGTGCTATGAAACTTCTTAGACAAATTGATTACGAATTTGTGTGCCTTTTAGAGGTGTGGTCTGATGTTTTGATAAGTTTGGACTGCACCAACAAGTCACTGCAAGGAAAGGGCACAACTCTTGACGTAGCATCAAGTTTGCTCTCAGGTTTGGTAAAAAAAGTTGAAGACCTACGTAAAGAAGGAATTAAAAAATACACAGAAAAAGCCAAAGCTATTTGTGATTCCATGGCCATCCAAAGCAGTTTTGCTGTTAAGAGGCTGAGAAAAGACAAGAGGATGGCTGGGGAGATGGCTGAAGACGAAGCACACTTGTTGAGTTCTGATAAATCATTTGAGATAGAATGTTACACTGTATTTGATAGAATTGTAAGTGAAATGGAAAAAAGGGCACACATTTACCACACAGTTTCATCAGACTTCAGTTTTTTGTCAGGAAAGTCCTTAAGTGAATGCTCTGTTTCTTTTCTTGAAAAGTGTGCAGCTGATCTTGGTGCGATATATAGCAGAGACATTGATAGAGTTGAGCTAGTTAACGAAGTAGCTGCTTTCAAGTTTCATGCAAAAGAGCTGGTGAAGAACATTTACAAGGCTTCCATTTGGATATTCTGAAAGTTATTTCAAACTATGGATTAAGAGATGCTTATCGAAACATCGAAATATCATTGAGGATATTTTTGACAATGCCCGTCAGTGTGGCGTCTTGCGAGCGTACTTTCAGCAAGCTGAAGATAATCAAAAACTACTTATGGTCAAGTATGTGTGAAAACAGAGTGACAAACTTAGCTATCCTGTCCATAGAATATGAGATTGCTTCAAAACTTGATTTTAGTGAAATAATTAGTGAGTTTGCCTTGCTGAAAGCAAGAAAGGTAAAGTTTTAGTTCCATGGCTTTTCTGCTGTATACTGTATGTAACAATTTGTAAAAGCAATATATTTGTTTACTGAAGAGTTTCAATTTGTTATTTACACCCCCCAGAGCCAAAAAAATGGTACCTGCAATTACAACAACAGAATGTTGTAAGCGCAAGTCCTGAAGTCCTGTGTAAAAAAATCAAGATAAATTATAGAACTAAAGCACCGACTAAAGTTATGAATTATTTCTCTGGTAGTTTTTGTTATAATCAATACCTCATCAGTTACAGTAGTGTGATATAATCTAACTGTTAACTAAAGAAGGCCTACTGTAAATTGATGTACCTATCAATAAAAATATTTTGCATTTTTTTCTCATTTTCTCACATTGCAGGTTGCAGAAGCTGCTATAGTTTACTTAAATACTGTTATTAGAAGTTTAGTTTTTATTCTAAAAAAGTTTGTAATTGTATATTACCTACCTTAATGTAGTGTAAATATTAAGTTTTGTAGGCCTTACCATGTACTGTACTTTGGTAACTACGTATTTTTTGTTTAGTTACTTTTTACATAGTTCAATCGCTTGCAAATTAGGTTTTATGCCTCCTACAGATTCCACCACTTTCAGTTAGTTTTTAAAAATAGTTTTAAGTCCAGTCTTTCTCTTACAATAGTAATGCTTTTATATTCAGATAATATAGAATTTTACAGAAATTCGACCAAAAAGTTACCTTGAAAAGAGGCAAAAACTTGGCTCAAAAAGCTTAAAAAACTACCATTTTTGCACTTTAATTTTAAAAATTTTCCAGGGGAGGAACCCCGGACCCTCTGCTACACTGGTGGGTATTCCAGACCCCCCCCCCCCCGTATTGGTATTGGGGGCGCAGCTTTGTCAAAATTGCCAAGGGCACAGGAGTACCTTGTTACGGCCCTGTCTGTGTTCTGTGTGTGTGTCTGTCTGTGTGTCTGTGTGTAGATTTTTTTCTATGGCAAACGTAAAAACGTAAAAGGTTGCAGGTAAACTACCCCTTCCCCTTAACCAATCTTCACCAAAATCGAAAGTCCTTGAGACCTCTACAATTCAGGGACGTATGCAAAAAATTATGACGTATGCAAAAAATTATTTGATTCTGTTTGAATTTGCGGCTGTTATCGTTTGCCATAGAAAATACGCTTGATAAAAAAACGTTGCAGGTAAACTAGCCCTTCCCCTTAACCGATCTTCACCAAAAACAATAGGTCTTGAGTACTCTACAAATCAGGGCTGTATGCAAAACATTATTTGATTCTGTTTGAATTTGCGGCTGTTATCGTTTGCCATAGAAAATACCCTTGTTAAAAAAACGTTGCAGGTAAACTACCCCTTTCCCTCAACCGATCTTCACCAAAAACAACAGGTCTTGAGAACTCTACAATTTAGGGCTGTATGCAAATCATCTTTTGATTCTGTTTGAATTTGCAGCTGTTATCGTTTGCCATAGGAAATACCCTTGTTAAAACATAAAACGTTACAGGTAAACTACCCCTTTCCCTTAACCGATCTTCACCAAAAACAATAGGTCTTGAGAACTCTACAATTCAGGGCTGTATACGAAACATTATTTAATTCTGTTTGAATTTGCGGCTGTTATCGTTTGCCAAAAAAAAAATTTCCCTTGATAAAAAAAAACTGTTGCAGGTAAACAACCCCTTTCCCTCAACCGATCTTCACCAAAAACAATAGGTCGTGAGTACTCTACAAATCAGGACTGTATGCAAAAAATTATTTGATTCTGTTTGAATTTGCGGCAGTTATCGTTTCCCATAGAAAAAAAATCTACACACAGACACACAGACACACAGACACACACACACACAGGCACTTTTCGGAAAACGACTTTTTTTCATGTTACTTCCATATTCCTTAAGGAATGGAAGTATGGTGATAGCAAAAAAAATCGTGTTCGAGATTATTGCAGATTCTGATTCTACTACACTCAAAACATGAAAAAAAGTCGTTTTCCGAAAAGTGTCTGTGTGTGTGTCTGTCTGTCTGTGTGTCTGTGTGTCTGAGGATTTTTTTTTTATGGCAAACGATAACTGCCGCAAATTCAAACAGAATCAAAAGATTATTTGCATACAGCCCTAAATTGTAGAGTTCTCAAGACCTATTGTTTTTGGTGAAGTTCGGTTGAGGGAAAGGGGTAGTTTACCTGCAACGTTTTTTTAACAAGGGTATTTTCTATGGCAAACGATAACAGCCGCAAATTCAAACAGAATCAAATAATGTTTCGCATACAGCCCTGAATTTTAGAGTTCTCAAGATCTGTTGATTTTGGTGAAGATCGGTTAAGGGAAAGGGGTAGTTTACCTGTAACGTTTTATGTTTTAACAAGGGTATTTCCTATGGCAAACGATAACAGCCGCAAATTCAAACAGAATCAAAAATTATTTGCATACAGCTCTAAATTGTAGAGTTCTCAAGACCTATTGTTTTTGGTGAAAATCGGTTGAGGGAAAGGGGTAGTTTACCTGCAACATTTTTTTAACAAGGGTATTTTTTTCTATGGCAAACGATAACTGCCGCAAATTCAAACAGAATCAAATAACTTTTTGCATACAGCTCTGATTTGTAGAGTACTCACGACCTATTGTTTTTGGTGAAGATCGGTTGAGGGAAAGGGGTAGTTTACCTGCAACGGTTTTTTTTTATCAAGGGAAATTTTTTTTTTTTGCCAAACGATAACAGCCGCAAATTCAAACAGAATGAAATAATGTTTCGCATACAGCCCTGAATTGTAGAGTTCTCAAGACTTATTGTTTTTGGTGACGATCGGTTAAGGGAAAGGGGTAGTTTACCTGTAACGTTTTATGTTTTAACAAGGGTATTTCCTATGGCAAACGATAACAGCCGTAAATTCAAACAGAATCAAAAGATTATTTGCATACAGCCCTAAATTGTAGAGTTCTCAAGACCTATTGTTTTTGGTGAAGATCGGTTAAGGGAAAGGGGTAGTTTACCTACAACATTTTTTTAACAAGGTTATTTTCTATGGCAAACGATAACAGCCGCAAATTCAAACATAATCAAATAATTTTCTGCATACAGCCCTGGTTTGTAGAGTACTCAAGACCTTTTGTTTTTGGTGAAGATCGGTTGAGGGGAAGGGGTAGTTTACCTGCAACGTTTGTTATAAAGCGTATTTTCTATGGCAAACGATAACTGCCGCAAATTCAAACAGAATCAAATAATTTTTTGCATACGTCAGTGAATTGTAGAGGACTCAAGGCCATTAGATTTTGGTGAAGATCGGTTAAGGGGAAGGGGTAGTTTACCTGCAACCTTTTACGTTTTAACAAGAGTAAAGTACTTGAAAATTCATTTAAACTTTTTCAAACAATGGTAATTTTTAAAAATAAAATAATTTTGTTGCCAGGCAATAAAATTATAATTTTTTCATTTTAATGTAAATTATGTATATATTAGAAAATATATCGTGCTTGGCAGGCAAGCATATTTCAGATTATAAGTATTAGAATATGGAAGTCATGTATGGTTCTCCATACCGATATTTTTGAGTGTAGTATAATCAGAATCTGCAATAATCTCGAACACGATTTTTTTTGCCAGCACCATACTTCCATTCCTTAAGGAATATGGAAGTAAAATATCGGTATGGCACATCGTACATGACTTCCATATTCTAAGATTTATATTTAAATCTTAATATCGCCTGCCAAGTGCGATATATTTTCTCTTATACATGATTTACATTAAAATGAAAAAATTTTAATTTTATTGCCTGGCAACAAAATTATTTTATTTTTAACAATTACCATTGTTTGAAAAAGTTTAAATAAATTTTCAAGTACTTTACTCTTGTTAAAACGTAAAAGGTTGCAGGTAAACTACCCCTTCCCCTTAACCGATCTTCACCAAAATCGAAAGTCCTTGAGACCTCTACAATTCAGGGACGTATGCAAAAAATTATTTGATTCTGTTTGAATTTGCGGCTGTTATCGTTTGCCATAGAAAATACGCTTGACAAAAAAACGTTGCAGGTAAACTACCCCTTCCCCTTAACCGATCTTCACCAAAAACAATAGGTCTTGAGTACTCTACAAATCAGGGCTGTATGCAAAACATTATTTGATTCTGTTTGAATTTGCGGCTGTTATCGTTTGCCATAGAAAATACCCTTGTTAAAAAAACGTTGCAGGTAAACTACCCCTTTCCCTCAACCGATCTTCACCAAAAACAATAGGTCTTGAGAACTCTACAATTTAGGGCTGTATGCAAATAATCGTTTGATTCTGTTTGAATTTGCGGCTGTTATCGTTTGCCATAGGAAATACCCTTGTTAAGACATAAAACGTTACAGGTAAACTACCCCTTTCCCTTAACCGATCTTCACCAAAAACAATAGGTCTTGAGAACTCCACAATTCAGGGCTGTATGCGAAACATTATTTAATTCTGTTTGAATTTGCGGCTGTTATCGTTTGCCAAAAAAAAAAAAATTTCCCTTGATAAAAAAATACCGTTGCAGGTAAACTACCCCTTTCCCTCAACCGATCTTCACCAAAAACAATAGGTCGCGAGTACTCTACAAATCAGGGCTGTATGCAACAAATTATTTGATTCTGTTTGAATTTGCGGCAGTTATCGTTTGCCATAGAAAAAAAATCTACAGACACACAGACACACACACACACACACAGACACACACACAGACACTTTTCGGAAAACGACTTTTTTTCATGTTTTGAGCGTAGTAGAATCAGAATCTGCAATAATCTCGAACACGATTTTTTTTGCCATCACCATACTTCCATTCCTTAAGGAATATGGAAGTAAAAATAAAATAATTTTGTTGCCAGGCAATAAAATTATAATTTTTTCATTTTAATGTAATATAATATTTTTCATTTAATACAGCAATAAAGGGCAGGTAAGACACACACACACACACACACACACACACACAATTCACGTTATTTCTGGCCTCACTCATGTTTATTTTCTTACGTTTGCACGCTTTTTAATGAATTACGTTTGCACGCTAGTAGTTAATGAATGGGTAGGCAAAAATCTTATTTTAAATTTTTTTTAAGGAATCACTAAAAGGACGGTGGTTCAAATCGGACGCTGAGGTAGAGTTTGCTGTAACCGAATGGTTCCACAAACAGCCGTAAGAATTTTACTAGCAGGGAATCTACAGGTTAGCGCAACAGTGGAACTCGTGTCTTAATGTTATTGGAGACTTCTTTTAAAATCGTTGAATAAAAAATGCTTTACAGCTCTATACGTGTTTCTATTGAAAAATCCTTGTATTAGTCATACACAATAATACAACTGATTGAACTTCAAATTTTTAAACTTGATTAGTTTCTATATATATGTTTAATGTTACAAATAATTCAAATAACAATCTTGATCATCTGTTAGTTCAGCGGAATAACAGTGACACTTTTAATAACCGCATAAAATAAACACTTAGAAACAACACAGGCGCTTTAACTTAACTGTTTGGACCACAGAAGTGAGGCATGCCTCAACGCTCTATGTGTACAGCGCGGGACAATCCCCCCTCCCTACACTTCCCTATCACACCACTACACTGCTTACATACGATGTATACAAAAAACGCTGAGGCAAGTTCAGGTTGCCTCATTCGCTTTAAACGAACTATGCCGAATCTCACCTGTCACCATCTAGCGGTCGCTCAATAAAGCACGTTTCGGTTTAATAAATTTGACAGTCACAGTAACAATGTATAATCTTTACGTTATGTAGTTTATATGTATTTATAATTTTTATTCTACAGAATTTTTTAGGGTAGGCATTGCCTCAATTGCCTCCATGTAACTTCGCCACTGATATATATGTGTACAACGTTATCGGCAACAAAGAAGTAGTTTTTGTTAAAATTCCTTCCCGGGATATTTGGCCGTAGTCCAATGTTTTCTACAAAACCAGACATTTCGGCAATGCCATCGACTTCCATCATCAGTGAAAATCGAGTGCGATAACGTGAGGTGGTATACGTTAGTGACCACAGTACTGTGGTTAAGGCTGAAGAAAGAAGTAGTTTCTATCGAAATATTTCATTTCGAAAATGATTTTAAATATAAATCTTAGAATATGGAAGTCATGTATGGTTCTCCATACCGATATTTATTTTATTTGATGAGAACGGAATTCATCAAGAATTCATTTAATTCTTCACGATCCCTGTCTTCGCGTTGTCGTTGACGCAGGCATTGCACACGTTCAGTGGAAGACATCATGACTAACACTGAACAATATACACTGATATGCATCTTATTTCACTGTGATCAAATTTATTTATTACTAACATCACCTGGAGCATTACATTTTTCGATGACGTTACACATTCTGCATCACGCATTTTGTGGAAAACATTATCAATCATGTTTTCTATATAACTATATAACAAATATTTACTATATAACAAATATATTTACTATATAACAAACATTATCATGTTAAAAACGACAGAGACCGAAGATTTCTAGACTGTGGGGAATTGAAAGTGTGGAAAAAATATAGTGTTAACATCACCTGGAGCGTTGTGGAGCGTTCTTAACGTCATTTTTCGATGACGTTAATACATTTTTTTCATCACGCATTTTGTGGAATGACCCCCAGCCTAAAAACATTATCATGTTAAAAAAAAATTTTGAGATAAAAAAAATCACGATTAAGTTTTTGAAGTCCATGGTTGTGATTTAAATTTGGCGGTAGTTCATAACCATAGCAATGCATTTTCACTCTTGAATATTGTAACAAAATAAAAAGTTTGTTATTAAATTTTTTTTATTATTTTATTAATTAATTATTTTGAATTAATTATTTTAATTTATTATCTCTGATGTATTTGTGTATTTTTTAATTCTTTTTATTATTAAATTAATTACTTTAATAGCGTAGAATAATCAGAATTGTTTTTCCGCGTTGAATAGATTATCTCCTGTAATAATCGATTAGCGGTCTTTCGTTATTCTAAGTGTGTACTCCTTCAACGTTGTTAATTTCTGCTTTTCTTATAGTCCAGGTATCAAATATTATTTAATATTCTTCTATTTATATAATTATAAATAAATAGAACCCAAAATGATAAAATTCAATTATTTTATTAACATAATAGAAAATGATCGATTTTGAATCGATTAAATTATCGACAATTACAGACTAGTATCTCAGGGCGAGTGATTGCAGTATATAAATTATTAATATTAAGTCACAGGTTCTTTTAGCTGTTATTTTATAATAGTCAGAGAAAGGGCAAATCTGAAAAGTATAACACTTACAATAAAATGCTTAATTATCTAAAAATACAAAATATTATTTAATATATAAAGGTTAATAATTTAAATTTTTACGAACCACACTCATGACGAAGTTTTGCCGTCGCCGCTAAGGATTCTGGGAATTCAAAATGGTTGCCTTCGTGCTGCATATGTGGACGGCTCCTGCACAACGGAATCTCTTCAAATAAATGTTTCTGCTCTAAGTTTTCCTCGTCCAAGCAGTAGTGATTAATTCCTCTGGTGATAGTGTAGTTATCCTGGATCAGTGGTCAGTTATTCGTCTCGATAATCAGTGTTCAATAGTGTTCTTGTTTCACTTTAGTCCATAAGGTTGAAAATGGCAGATTTCGTCTCGATAAATTCGGAATTAGCGTTTATATGTTTTAATATAGGTATTGCACTTTTCAATGTTCATTAATTGTTTCCATAAATAGTCTAATATGGTTTATTTCACTGAATTTAGTGTTGACTCATGTTTTTTAAATTTCTCGAGTTTAGTTTTGCTAGGTTTAGTTCATGTCCACCATTTTTTCTTCTCTCTTTATACGAATTAATTGCAAGAGCTCGTTCTGAAGTCTACGTCTCAACGTATAACAATCAACTAACTAACTTTCTTCTTCATACAAAAGGTCCTGGCCAATTTAATATTAAAATGACATTGTTTTAAATCTCTGGCATTTCCGCTTACATAATTGACTTTTACATTATATGACTGAATACCTTTTTACTATTATTTAATTTTATTAAATACTAAATACATAATCTCTTTCCTTAGTTAATTCTGCGTTATTTTATACCACATATGATATTTTTACAATGTTTCCTATCTCAAAATGCCATATTTACAGTATATTTGAATGTAGGCCTTAAATTTTACTTCCTGTCACATTAAATGGTTTACCATCTTTATTATGTTATAATTATTAGTGAACAAGATCCCTGATTAAAATAAAATGTTTATTTTTCCTTAATTCCTTGTAATTTTATGATTTGGTTAACTAATTTAAATATTATCTTTAATCTGGGCCTTCCCCCTTAGATTCCAGTGTTATTACACTTGCATTCTTTCTAATAATCTTTCATACATTTCTTCAATACCTTTATAAAGTATTGTTACAGTTATAATACACTGTGATTGATTTACATTATACAAATTTCATCAATTTAATTAATTTACTTAACTTATTTATCAATTATAAGGTTGTTGAGATTTACCATTTGGCCTAGATTTTACCTGTGTTCACATACAATGTTTATTATTATTACAGCTTGCTAATACCCTTCTGACATTTTTATTCTTATACAATCTTAATTAAAGTTCCCTTACTTAACTACATTGACATTTAGTATTGATTACAACAAAAGAATTGTACTCAATTTCAGACATTCCAGCCTTGAGTTCAATGAACTATTAATATAAACAAAACACATATGTTTTTTCATTAATTAAATTATTCCTTAAAATTAAGTTTCATGCAGTCCTTGCTGTTTTTGTTTTATTTTAGGGATGTACCCTTGATCACTGCACTACTTATTATATTATCTCATCACATTTATAGTCATATTACCTAATATTGTGAGATAAAAATAGCACTCACTTGGGATCAATTTTTAGTATATTTTCACAATAAAATCACTTGCACTGGTCCACTGTTATTCTTTGATCTTATTTCTATTTGTTTTAATTAGTTTTATAAGATCAAGAATCTCAGTTATAGGGATTTGTTTAGTCAGTCATTAAGATTGTTTTTATTTTTTTCATTTCAAAAATAACTTGCACTGGTACACTTTCACTTGTACCTTTATACACTTTACTTATACATATTTACATGATTCTTATATTTTATAGTGTTATACTTTTTTAGGGACATTTAATCTCTTTTGGGGTTTTATATTTTTATTACTTGGTTTCTTCCAAAAGCAGTCCTTTTATTATGGATGTCGGTTTGTTCTGGGTATTTCCTTACTTACTCCTATCCTACCTGGGTATTTCCTTACTTTATCTTGGCTTTTTTGTTTTATTTTTTATAACTTATCATATATTGCATAGTTGGTTTTAATTTATTTTTATTTCTTCAAACTATGATTGCACTTTACTGTGGTCCTTAATTAATTTTTATAGTAGTTTTCTTTGGTTTAATTTTATTTTTACTTTATTTATGATCATTTTTTCATTCAGAACAATGTGGATAATCTGTCATGCTACAATATTCGGCTATCTTCGTGATAATTCGTATGCACGCGCGGTTCACGTTCGTACAGCATCGTATCGGTTTATTCAGAGAACGCAGTGTGTACACTACATGTTTTCCTATAGTACGAACCTTGCACGTGTTAAATAGAGAGTGTTAACGAGTTTATACTTGCATTGTTACAGCAAGGTCCATTACTTTATTAGTGAATTACCGCATAAGTATGTCTGGCGTTAAGAAAAAAATGTGTGAACTTGAGTATAAAGCAAAAGCTTGAACTAATAAGTAGACTTGAAGGTGGCGCGTCTGTTGCACATGTTTGTGAACTGTACGGCGTAAAGAAACAAACCATTTCAGACATTCGAAAGAAGAAAGATAAACTTATTCAGTTTTCTCTAAAGTACAGTGTTGATAGTTCGAAGAATGAGGGAGAAAGAAAACACATTAAATTAGCCAAACACAAACAATTAGAGGATGCTATGTACAAATGGTTTATTCAACAACGTTCTAGTGGTGTCGTTGTTCGTAGTGTGGAGTTGCGGGCTGCTGCTGATAAACTGGCGAAACATATGGGTATCCAGTTTCAGGCGAGTGATGGGTGGCTTTGGTGTTTTCATAAATGGCATGGCATCACAAATAGATCAACATGTGGTGAAGCGCTGAGTGCAGACACTGAACAAGTTGAGCCTTTTCATCAACATATAAAGGAAACGATCGAATCTGAGGGTCTCATTTTGTCTCAGGTTTACAATGCTGATGAGACTGGTCTCTACTTTCGTGCTGTGCCTGAAAATACTCTGGCACACAAACATGAAACTAGCACACCAGGCCGTAAAATCAACAAGGAGTGGATTTCTGCCCTACTGTGTGCAAATGCTGATGGTTTGCATCGACTTACTCCAGTCATAGTCGGAAACACAAAGAAACCTCGTGCGATAAAAAACATAATGAACCAGTTGCCAGTCATTTATGAAAGTTCAAAAAATGCTTGGTTTACCTTCAGTATTTTTTCAGACTGGTTTTTTAATCATTTTGTGCCAGAAGTGCGATGTTTTCAAGAAGAGACTATGAAAATTCCATCGCATGCAGTGAAAGCCGTCTTACTACTGGACAATGCATCGGCCCATCGCAACTCCGAGAAGTTAGTTAGCAACGACGGAAAAGTAAAATGCGTCTTCCGCCCTCCGAACACCACTTCAATTTTACAGCCAATGGACCAAGGAGTCATTGTTGCCTGCAAAAGGCTGTACAAGAAGAAGTTTCTTGAAGAGGTGATGGTTGTCTTGAAGGACAAACAAGACTGTGTAAACGACACGAGAGGAGCTAGAACGCTGGAAAATCTGCATGCATACAACATCAAGTCCGCCACCTTTAATTTTGCTGCCACATGGAAGGAGATGAAGGAAACAACATTGGCTAATGGGTGGACGCAGTTACTGAATGGGACTGAACCGGAGTACGATTTCAGAGGATTTGAAACATCCGATTTCTGTGAAACAGTAAAGAAGGCTGGTGAAGAAGTAAACGAGAATGACATAGAACAGTGGCTAAACTTGGACGAGGGTGATCCAGGCTACCAAATCCTGAGTCAGGAAGAGATCGCGGAATCTGTTCTACACGACGATCAAGAAGATGGAGATGATGACGATGACGACGGTGAAGAAACGTCTGTTACAGGAGGTCCTAAATTATCAGCGATAAGAAACAGCATGGACAAAATTATCGCATACATAGGGGAGTCTTCAGATCCGGAAGTGTGTGCTTATTATGATCATTTTAGACAGTTTAGATCTTTAATAATAAAGAAGCAACATTCTGGTGGAAAACAACTGACTCTTGATGCTTTTATCCAGAATAAATAAAGGTGTGTACATAACATATATTTGCATGATATTAATAGTATTAAAATTTCAAGTGTTATAGGCCTATTCAATTTAAATATATCCTCAAAAAACAAAATTTGTGATTTAACAGACTTTCGATTTTACGGACACCCCTCAGCCCCAATTAGTCCGTTAAATCAAAAGTTTACTGTACTTCTGCCGTAGAACTAGTACTAACTGTATTCGTTTTGCTCCTTTAAACCAATTAAACGCTTAAAGCACTTCAATGACGACACTTAACAATAGGCCTACGTACATGATTACACACTTCTTAGTCTATACAACTATATAAAAAATTAAAAATAATTTGTAAACTCAATAAAAACAAATATTCACTAAGCGAGCACACTGAAACAAACACAGGCGGCCAGGTGACAATTTTGTGCTATTTAGTGCAGGGGAGACGTGTCTTCTGATGTGATGTACTGACGCATTTTTATGCTGCGTGCGCAGGTCCCTTCCCGTTGTCATCAACCCGAAGCCCTCCTCACTGCCAGCCTTGTTAAAAAGACATTTCAAGTAATGTCTACCCTGATACTCCGCGTACAATTGCATCGCACACCAAGGTTCCATGGCTCATACTCGCGTCATGTCACATGATATATAACTTCTTACATTAGTTTTATACCTTTCTGAGTAACTTATGCAACTTAATGCATAAATAAAAATTAATTGTTTTATGAATAAATTATTTGGGGAGACACTGTCTACCTTGTCTCCCCTGACACTTCGCCACTGGTCATGGATCAGAATCATGAATAGCAAAGAAAAGGTATACAGATACGGACTAAAGGACTAAAATATGGATTTGGAAGCACCTGGAAGAAATACGATGGTTAAAATATGCAATTAAGATGTGCTGAAAGGAACCAAGGAGGACAGCACACTTCTGAGGGTTACAAGAGGAGACGGGGAAACTGATGAACATATCTTGAGGAAATACCAAAGACAGCTTCTGAGGGGACAGTAGAAAGAAAGAAAAAGAGAGGGGGAGAATATTGAAGCTTGCATGATATACAATGTGGACTGTTGTATGAAGAGGTTAGGCTCAAACCTCAAACAAATACAGAGACAGTAGTGATGTAAAAAATTATTACAGCAATATGATGTTGATGTTACGTGTTATACAAGTTTACTTGGCTTAGTGAAAGTCTGAAAGGGGAGTATTGGTACGGACCGCTGTACAAAAGCAACCTGAGATAGTTTCAAAAACGAAACACGTCATCAAGATTGAACATTTCTAATATGAAGCAACTGACATTTTTGACATGCACTTACATCAGAAACTGGTATACAGTCGTCTTGAAGAACTTCTTCAAAATTCCCATATTCGAGAAACCTTACAACACATGTCTTCTTCGAAAGTCCAGTTACTTCAGCATTATAATACTGCAAAATAATATCACAAGGTACTATAATTCTCACAATGAAAAATCTACTAAGGTTAATTGTTTGTATTGCTTATATATTAGTTCATAAATTACAATAGAGCATCGATTATCCAAACATCCATTAACCGAACGATCTATTATCCAAACTCAAGAAAAAGTACAATTACATACTGTACTGTACAGTAATAAATAAACACTGTAGCTATACAGCCTTACAATCGATAAACAAAGAATTTGCTAAAGGTGGATGAAGCGGATCCCGGTTTTCAGTTATTAACCGATGAAGAGATAGTTGGATCACTACAAGAACGTAATGAAAACAAAACCGATTCAGATGAAGACGGCGAGAATGCTACTAATATAAAACCACCAACAGCAGCAAAAGCTTTTGACGCATTTGAGACTACAGTAGAACCTCGCTAATCCGTCACCTGTGGGACTGGGGTATGGTCGGAACGCAAAAAAGGTCGGATTATCAGAAGAATACAAAATGTTTATTATTTCATTAAATGAGACAGTCTTAAATAAAATAAAACTTATACAGTAGGCTACCAGGCTATATGATTGGTTATGTACAATAAATGATAATATGTACAGTCCAGCAATAGTATAATAAAAAACAAGAAACACATTTTATTGGTGAAAAAAATTGGTAATGTTCTTTTGTTTGGCAGACGACTGTCTAGACTTAGCTGCAGAGATGTAGACATAACAACAGCTCAACACTCTTCATACCCAACACAGTTTAGCCACCAAGTGTAGTACCCTACTTTTATTTTCATGTTTATCACGGCGACTTGACATTATTATGACCTGGTGTAGGCTAGACATTACAGTATCTGTTTATTTAGGTGCAGTCATGTAGTGCGATTCTGTCAGCTTGAGACTAAACTATAACGATCAGTCACTCTTATTTGAATAGCAGTACTGTACGGTACAATAAGTGGATATTACAAAATGCTTATTACATCATTGTGTATGGGTGGTCATAATTATTGTTTGTGACAAGAGGAAGGAACTATAATTTTTGACAAGACCTCTTATAAACTTTTATTGAAAGCAATTATAATTGCGGTTGCAATGAAACACCAGATTTGACGTCATATCGTACGCAAAAACAAAACTCTAGAAATGCGACATAGCACTGAAATGAGAGTAGGAAAAAATTCGGAAGATTTACACCAAATTTCGTATTTTCTGGAACATTAAAAAAAATCGGAAGGTCTTCCGAAATTTTGGAAGACCTGGCAACACTGCGCACTAGACACTAGATGCCGGCTCACTGAGGCAGCAAAACAACTGACAAGTATGTAAACAAGCTGGTTGAGTCATCAACAAGTCGGTGTCTGAACCGCGGTCGGACCAACCGGAGCGTTGGACCAGCCGGGGGTCGGACTAGAGAGGTTTTACTGCATTCTAAAGTGGGCTGAAACAGCAGACAAGATAGACTGTATTCAGCTTATGAATTTTAAACAACTTCAGTCTTTAACAGCGAGAAAACGGGGTACTGGTTTGAAGCAGACTGTGATAGAACAATTCTTTAAAAAAAGTGTAAATCCATGATACTGTATGTTTTGTTTTTAATTTTTAGTTAATATTTAATACAGTGTTTGTCATTAAACTCTAATATTGTTTAAATTAACTTTTGGTTTTTATTAATTACAGTGAAACTTCGATTAACCATCACTCTTTTAACCGTCAGTTTCTGTTAACCATCACTCTTTTAACTGTCAGTTTCTGTTAACTGTCAGTCCGTACTCTATGAACAGGAACCAGATTGACGCGAAAAATCATCCTCGCTTTACTGCTGAGTGGCGGAGGTGCTGGAGTGGCGCACTATTGTTCTATTGATGAGTCACGTTCTTGGCCCGCCTAGCTATCGCACACGTGGTCAGTTTCAGTTGTGGTTGAGAAGCTGTTGTGCTCGGTGCTGTACGTTATTTGTTGTGTAGTGGCTTAATTGTTTCGGCATACGATAGTGACATTCACACCAGTAAGTTTTGTTGTTAAGGTTTCTTTTCTTTTTTTGTTTTTGTGCAACAGCTAAAAAATGGCTGAAAAGCGTAAACGGATCGTGTTATATCTCATCCAGAAAATTGAGATTATTAAACGTTTGAAAAAAGGTGAAACTCCCACCAGTATTGCTCTCATTTACGGCGTTGGAAGAACCACAGTGAATGACATTAAACGCGATGCTGAAAAAATAGAACAACATGTTTCAAAAATACAAAACATCGATGGAGATCCTTAGACTCGTAAAACAATGAAATCAGTAAAATATGACCAGCTGGACACTGTTATGTATCAATGGTTTATACAAGCACGGAGTCAAGGAATCCCACTTTCAGGCCCCATAATAATGGCCAAGGCGGTTGAAAAAACTTGACGGAGATCCTAATTTTAAAGCAAGCATAGGATGGCTGGAAAAGTTTAAGACATTAGTGGTGAAAAACTTAGTGCAAATAGCGCAGTTATTGCAGAGTACAGAGAACAATTTAAAGAGAAAGTGGCCAAATTAAACCTCGTTAGGGAACAAGTGTACAATTGCGACGAAACCGGGCTCAATTGAAAAGCTTTACCACAAAAGATATTGGCATCACTTTCGGAGACATCAGCCCCGGGTTTTATAGTCCAAAAAGATCAGATCACTTTAATGGTTTGTGCAAATGCCACCGGTAATCACAGGTTACCCCTGCTTGTGATTGGAAAAGCAAAAACACCTCGTGCATTCAAAAATTTTAATTTGAACGCATTGCCTGCTACCTATTACACTCATAAGAGTGCTTGGATATCTCACGATATTTTTTCCGATTGTTACCACAAAGTGTTTGTGCCACAAGTTAGAGCTCATTTGGCTGAAATGCAGTTACCACAGGAAAGCATTGCTGCTAATGGACAATGCTCCAGCACATCCCACTTGCGGAATTAAAAGTGATGATGGCAAAATAACATGCCTCATCCTTCCGGCAAACACAACACCAATAATCCAGCCTATGGACCAGGGCACAATCAAAAACATGAAACGTCGTTATAGGAAAGCTTTTATTTGAAGTTTGATTTCATCTGATGATGAAATGTCTGTAAAAGAGTTTTGGAAAACGTACAACATAAAAGATGCAATTTTCAATGTTGTTGCTGCATATGATGATCTTCAAGTGTCAAATCTTAAAAATGGGTGGAATAAACTCTGGCCTGAAGCTAATGATGGCGAACCTAAGGAAACTGGGAATGTTAGTGTCGACGAAATTGTACAACTGCGCAATAATGTACCGAATGCTGAAGACATAACGCCAGCAGAAGTAACAGAGTGGTTGGGATGTGACAAATTGGATGGAGGCTTTGACATTTTGAACGAAGATGAAATTGTTTCCAGTGTGATTGACAACGAAGAATAAGAAACTGACGAAGACGAGTGTTATATTTTGAATGAAGAAACTACGTTAAGCCATACAGAAGCAGAAACAATGTTATCAAAATGCATTGAGTGTTTTGAGGGGCAAGAAGAGGCAAACGCAACGCAGATACTTCTACGTAAAGTACGGAACATTGCCGCTCAGAAAGCACGAGCCTCGAAGAAAAAAAGAAAATGACAGACTATTTTAAAATTTGAATATGTATGTACGTCTAGAGCGTAAGTTCATGTAACAATATGTACAGTACATATGTTGTACTACATATACTGTACTTAATGTAAATTGTATATTGTTTGTTTCTGTAAAATAAAATACATGTATGTACAGTGTATTTCCAGTTCGTAAACGTGCATTTTTTATCATTCGTTCATATGCAATGGATGGGGGGTGGGTTGTTGTTTAAGGTTTTTCTGTTATCCGTTTATTCGATTAACCGTCATGGTCCCAGTCCCGACCCTGATGGTTAATCGAAGTTTCACTGTACATTCAGTTTTAATTCAGTGATTTTTAGCCTTAGTAATCATTACAGTACAGTATACAGATTCCTGTAATTATATAACAGTATGTTAGAAATGATTTTGTACTAAAAATCTTTGTTTTTGTAAAGAGAAATAATGTTTTCAATTTATGATCTATTATCCAAAATATTGATTATCCAAACGGGCCCCCGCCCCGTGAGGTTCGGATAATCGATGCTCTAGTGCATAAATGTTACCACTGTAATAACATAAAGAACAATAACAGTATAAGTTATATGGTAAACAGATCAAATTAATCATTCATTTCGTTGCATGTTAATTAATGAAAACCTAATACAAAGATTTAAAAAGATTAAGTTTTAAAAGTATCAACAGTAGTACGAGGTGTATTTCAAAAACAAGGTCTGATTGGTTATAGAGCGATTGGCAATACTGATTAGTTGAAGCATGCGCAGTACTTTAACTGATCCGGTGGACATGTAACCGCCATAATGTCGCCAGTCCACTGTTGTTTGCTTTTGCATGACAGTGGGTTACAATGAGTGCAAAAATAAACAATCCCACCAGTTGTGAAGTCTGATTAATGATTAGATTTCTAAAAGCAAGAGGACATAATACTGCTGAAATTCACTGTAATTGTGGGAAACATACGGGTCTACTGTAACGAGTGGAGGAAAAGTGAGGAAATGGTGTTGTGAGTTTAGGCAACGCCATTGAAACGTTCAGGATGAAGAGAGGAGTGGCAGGCCTAGCATCCGGACGATGGTCTCGCTGAGCATGTCAATGTAACAGTAAGAAAAAAATCGCCGCTTTACGATTAGTAATCTTTGGATAGAATTCCCGAGGTTTCAAAGAAACATTGTTCAGAATTGTGACTGACACTCTACGCTCGTAAACTGTATGCACGATGCATGCGGAAAATGTTGACAAGTGCTCACATAGACCAGAGACTGACATCTGCGTGTACTTTTTTGGACTGCTTTCTTAGAGAGGGGGGAAGAATTTTTTCCCAATATTGTCACTGGTGATGAAACGTGGATTTCGTACATCAATGCTAAATTGAAACAACAATCCATGCCGTGGCATTCTTCAATTTCAAGCAAACCCAGTCTCAAAGGAAAGTCACGTTAACTGTTCTTGGACTAAAAGGGTGTGATTTTGGTTGAGTTCATGGAGGCTGTAACAATGAACATATCACCACATCGCAAGTCTATTGTGAAACACTTTATACTGTGCCATGCCATTCAAAACCCACGACAGGGAATGCTGAGGTCAGGAACTGTTCTCCTTCACAATAAGACACGTCCTGCCTGCTGCCTGCGCAATAGAAACAATTCAAAAATTCTGATGGGAGATTTTTTATCATCCGCCTTATAGTCCTGATCTCCCGTCCAGTGACTACCATCTCTTCCTACACCTCAAGAACTGGCTTGCATCTTAGTGATTCAAGGAAACTGAAAAGTTGGAAAACCTCTGTGCAAAACTGGCTGAAATCCCAGGCAGTGGAATTTTATGCAGAGCATTTAAAAAAGCTTGCTTCACAATATCAAAACTGTTTGGTACGAAACAGTGACTACATAGAGAAATAATGTAAGCTTGTATGTATTTGGAACCACTAATAAATTTTTTTACTTTCTCATCTGTTCTCTTTTTGTAACTGACCAGCCCTTACTTTTGAAATATGCCTTGTACAATAAAAGCAAACCATAGAGGGGGGGGGGGTAGAAATAGCACTAAGCTGCTGCTCTGTCCATCATAATACTGGTTTATGATTATTTATTGTTGACAGCTGTATTGTCAAAGTTCATACTTCATTATCAAACCAACATGTTTTGTTGACACGATATTGATTGTTTATTTTTCTAGTTGATTTTCAATCAATTTGATTATGTTACTTTGCTACTTTCCAGTACTGTGGATTAGTAATAATTTTGTTATTAGAAATCCAAAATTTATGTATTTATTTATTTAATTTGTTTTCAAAAACATCTACTTATTCTAGTGATTTCAAATTTGTTGCATCAAAAAAACAAATTGTTCCATAAAAGTACAAAATTCAAACTTTAATACTCTATACATTCATGACATTTCAGAAATATATTTATATTAAAAGAAATTTGAAAGAAACGTGGTGTACACTCCTAGCAGAGATGCGTGAAACTAAAAATGGTGTCATTTATGTACTACGAGTGCCTTCTCTTGACTTTGCATGGACTTATCAAACACCCCTCGTAGACACTCGTAATTTTGAGTTTCAATTTTCATCATGTTAATATGTTACGTAATGGTTTTCACTCTTATAATATATACCTTTTCAATGTGGTGTTCAATTATCTATCAAAGTTATTACACGAAATATACTGGATAATCAATAATTTGTTATACATCTATTTCATATATATATATATATATTTATTTATTTATTTACCATATTGTCTTCCCAATATTTGGCCATGCACTTGTCACCAATCTTCCACTGCCATGAAGGTGGTTCGATTATATCGTTTTGTCCACCACAGGTAGTGAATTGTGAATGGCTCCCTGCATTGTAGCCACTTGGTTGATAGAATCCTATAAACAACAGGTTACAATTTGAGAGAGCTAAGTAACCATCCAACTTTGCCACAGATGGTCTTAAGCCTGGATGAGAAAGTTGGCAGTTGTGTACATGGGTACCAAACCCACCACAAATATGACAGTTTAAGCAGATATCTACAAGCATGAATGAAGAGTTTTATAGAAACCCTATGGTCCACACTGAACTCACATGACTAAAGTCAGGACCACTACTATTAAGATTCAAATTTTGTATTAATTCTTGATAATTATAAAAACTACACCAATCATGTATTTCATACATTAAACATGTTATTAGTACGTGTTTAGTTTCAGATGTATGTGTTAAGTATATTTCTTCAGATGCATGAAGTATAATATATACTCTATAGTGCTATAATGTTAATGAACACTCTCACTGTCTGATTAAGAACAACAGTCAATTTAATATCACAGTGTATTGTACTTGGTATTTTTTTTCTAAGAATACTTCAAAACAACATGCTTCTAAATACAGTTTTCAAAACTGAATTTCACCTGTAAAGAGCTCACCTGATGTACTGTTTGCTAAGAGAGGGGGTATGGAAGTAGAGTCCTTATATGGTAACTCCGTGACGTCAGGCACAGCAGATTCATAGATGTGGCGAGCATAACCAGAACTGTTCATACCTCGGTAACCACTTGAATTATTCCCACCTAATTATTTAAAAAAAATCAATGACTATCCAAATCACAGTAAAAAATTCTTACAACAATAATTGTGCTTTATCTTTTGACTTGTCATCTTGTGTAAAATTATTATCATGGTCTGCAAAAACAGTAATTGGATAACATTCTAAACAATAGTTAAAACACTACCAAAATACAATAATTACAACAATGTACTATATATACACAACATTTAGTAAACATATAATATTTATTTTTTAATACACCTTTGACAATCATTTCAGTCAGATTACTTCCTTGGTGGCCAACGATGTCAAACAAGGTGTTAATACATGGTTCAAATCACAGGCGGGAAATTTCTATGACAAAGAGATACAACGTCTGGTGCCTCGCTATGAAAAGTGTTTCAAAAAAGACGGAAACTATATAGAAAAGTAGTTTCAGGTATGTACTTCAAATAGCAATAAAAATGTTTTCTAAATATATTCTTACTTTCGTTTAATACCCTATCGGAACTACCTTCCTGGTTAGCCCTCATAATTTTTAATTAAAATAACGGTAGTAACTTACCTTGAGAATCAAATCTTCTATTATTCCTATTATATTCTGAAATATCACTACTGTTATACGAATTATTGCTTGTTTGTGGTCGCCTATTGAAAACATCGTTACTATTGAACTCTTGATTGTTTCTAGACGGCAATCTTGAGTTTGCAAATCCACTCCTGTCACTGTACTGATTACTGTAATCATTGCTACCACCGTATAGTGTCCAGTTCGGTTGTGAATCATAGTACCTCTGTTGGTTCTGGAACCTAAAAATCACACACGTATTTGTCAGTACCGTAAACAAATATGCTCAATATCTGTAAATTTAAGTAATAGATGTATTATTTATTGAAACAGTGAGTGGAAAGTATGTCCAATGATACAAACAGTGTCACCAGCTATCAAGGTATATCACATCCACTTGATATCTGATAATGGAAAGAGTACCTGACATTCATCAGGTGTAACGGGGCAGAATTGTGCGATAGGTTTAAATTTAATTGTGAATACGACACAGTGTAGTTACCCACACAAGGCCTCAATCTGTAACAACAGACATTCCTGTAGGTGACGCCCATCCGCATGTTGGTCCAGAAAATATATCAACAAGCACGGCTAGCAGGTATTCTGGAATGCGAGCAAGCGCGGAAGTGCCCGTCTTTACAGTTGAATTATCACGTACACGGCTAGTTGATCAGTTACAGTGGATGTACTATATACAGTGTTGAATATTTGTCGTGTCACGTGGTACCGCTGGGGCACCAATGGCAGACCAAGTTGCCATGACTGAAGAACATCGGGCCATTTTGGACGCTCATGGTGTGCGTCTGTCGCTTAACAATCACCCAACCGGCTGGTTGAACATAAAAGGCTCGCGAGCCGAAATCTAGTAAAACCTTCGAAAAACATGGTTTAAATCATAATTTAAAGTGATGTAAACTAGTGAGAACAGTTATAATTCAGTGGCATCGAAATTAAAGCAGTATAACATTTTTCGGACAAAGGGTGATAAAAATGCGAAGTGTGGCACATGGGCAGCAGTGACGCCGTTAAAGACGTAAATGTATCACATTCAATCAATCATGAAAAATTAATTTAAAAGAGCTCTAAATCTGAGTGAATGAGCAGATACTGGGTTGTCTTACTATAATTTAATTAATTTTTGTTAATGTCTGAAACTAGTTGTTAGAATATTTATCATGTTAAAGTAGCCTAAATGGTTGTTTTAGTATTTTTAAAAGAAAAAATAATAATTGAAAGAAACAGTAATATTTTTTTGAGAGAAAAAAATGAATAGTCAATAAATTTAAAAGAGTATGAAAAAAGGTTAAATAAAAATTGATGTGGATTAACAAATACAATGAGAGTCGAGTTCATTAATAAAACCATAACCCTAAATCACTTATAGGTACGAGTTCACATGAAGACTCTGAGACTCGATAAAGGTAAGAGACTTGTGTATGTATATTGTTTATTAAATATTATTTTCTTATAAATCTGTAGGTTCTCAATGGCGCCCAAACAGGGACAGTTTGTACAAATTCAAAGTTTGTACAGACCATGTCTACTCGTGAATAACTGATTTAGTGGTTGAGGCAGAGTGCGTAAACAATTATGAAAAACGATGTCATGTTAGAGTAGGTTATACGTAAGTAATACCTATACTAGTGAATAACACTTAATGAATGTAAAATAAGGATTGTTAAAATAGATGATAATTTCATAATTTAAAAAATGCCAGGAAATAACGAAAAAGATATAAATGAAATAATTAATTTTAATGAATCAGCTGTCATGAGTGACCTGGGAGTTCATTCAGCTCCAAATGTGGGTCAAGAAAACAAAATAAAAGAATTAAGTATTACAGACGAATTAAACGTCACAGATGATTCGGGGATTCAAATAACCCCAAAATTAACTAGGGAAAGTAATAAAACTGATGATTGGTTGCGTGAGATAATGGGGGAGATTAAACTGATGTCTAGTGATAATAATAAGAAATTTGATGTATTAAATAAACGTTTTGATGCCAATGATGAAAAGTTTGATAGTAAATTTGATAAATTAAGTCGTGAAATTAACGAACAAAAAATCAAATGTGAAAGTAATTTCAGTGAGTTAAAAAACCATATTAATGAAATTGATAAGCATTTAGAAAATACAAAGGAAATATTTGAAACTAACTGTAACAAATTAGAACGAAATATTGAGAAAATGGGAGAGTGGAGAACAGATATAGGTAAGTGCAAAATAAATGAAAATAACGGAAATATAAGTGTTAATAGTAATGGTGTTCGTTTAAATGCAAAACAGGTGACGATAGACAAGGTAAGTAATAATGATAATTCTAGTAATGAGTCAACAAGTAGTAGCAAAATAAAGAGTGATAACAGTGATATAATTAAAAACGTGGTGTTAGAGAGTAAGGTTGTGAGCATAGAAAGTGTTGATGAAATTGTGAGAGAGTGTGAAGAGAGGTTAGGTGGGCAAAGGGCAGATTTTTCCCAAATATATAGTGAAACAGGGTTTTCACCGTGGTGTTATGAGGACAAGGTTTCCTCCAGTAGTTGTGTGGAAGACAAGATGTCTTCAAATAGTCCCTTAATTTTTTGTGGTGTTCTTGAAAGAGCCAAGAAGTATAGTAAGTTTGTGGTGCCCTTTGCATGTAGTGAAGTAGTTCAGGGGGGTTGTGACAGGTGTTATGATGATGAGAGATATTTAGAGAGAGAGTTGTTTGTAGATATGGAGATAGAGATATTCACGTTAAGTAGAAATTATAAAGAGTTGATAGAGAAGTTAGAATGGGAGAAAATAGACGATATGAAATGCTTACCTTGTGAAATAAAGATTGATGATTATTTTGATGATACCGTTGTAGATGATAAACACTTACCTTATGATGTTATGGATATAGTAGAAGAATGTGATAAAATAACTTACCTTATGTTCACCAAAAATACTGACGAAGACAGGACGAAATTACCAAGGTAAACGGGTTTTATGAATTAATAGGCAATAATGGTGTCAAAGAATATGCTGATATAATTAATGAAAATGGTCATTACAAAAATAATAATAATGTAATGAATGTGAGTAAAGACGATAAGTGTTATATAAAAGTAAGACTCATATACGATGATGGGGGTTAGAAAAAGTGAATGAACATTTTATTATTTTAGTTTATGGTGATGACCTAGCTAACTTATGAGATGAATGAAGTATGGTAAACAGAAAAATAATGACAAAAACTTGTAAATGAATTTATAGTGAAATTAATTGTGTTTGTGTTGCTACGTATTTTATGTAAACAATGTGTGTATGTAGTAGAAATTGATTTAATAATAATAATATTTTAGCAGACGAAATAAATAATGAGAGTTGGTAATAAATGAATTGTAATTGTTTTGGAATAAGGTAATTAAAATAAATTGTGTTTTAAATAACTGATTAAATTAAAATAAATTGTAGATGAATTAACTAATTTAAATGTGGTAGAAATAAAGGTTGCTAATGAATTTAAATGATTTTATATGATTATAAAAGAAACTGAATAAATATATAGTAAATGAATAAATGTAAAAGGTGTTTAGTTGTGGAGTCATATGATTGTTATGTTTCAGAAGGTACATATGGTTGTACGTGATATTTGTGGTAATGAATGTTTATAATTTTGTGTTTATGACAGGAATCATGTGTTTATTCAATTGAGCGATGTAATGTAAGTATGAAGTGTATAATGCAATTTAAATAAAATAAAATGTTTAATGTCTGAATAATAAATTTTAAATGTGTTTAAGAGGTTTTAATTAAATGATTAAATTAATTTGAGGTAGTTATGAATTTTCTAGTGTAGTTTTCAATGGTTAACGTAATGTAAAATGTTGTAAAAGATAGAGTTTGGGTGATAATTGTTTCAATAAGGCATTTAAATCAATCAAAGTTATTTTAAATGGGTGTTAGACAGAATAAGAATTTTGGAATAAAAGTAATACTGAAACGGGTTAATAGTAGGGACACAGTAGCGGGAGTACATGTATGTAGAGAAAGTGAGTGAGGTAAATGGAGAGTAAATAGAGGGTACATATATTTTGTAGTGAGGGTGGAGGTGTAAGGACTCCTCAACGACAGGCGTTGTGGCGGGAGGAATAGTTTTAAATGGGGTTTGGCGGAGTTACCTGGGAAAGGGCCAGGAACTAATAAGGGAATGAGTATACAGGAAGGGAACACACATCCTAGGTACAAAGAAGGTATCAGGTATTTTATTATAAGAGGAGAATGATTTAAGTGGAGTTAGAGAGAATTTAATGGAGGTAAATATTTTTGAGAGATTGGTGTCATCCTATATAAATCCGTAAATGGTTGTTAGAAGGAAGAAGGGGGGTAAGGTTATATTTTAATGCCCATTCAATAAATCGAATCATTGTGAATGACGGAAAATCACCCAAACTAATTAATGATGAAAATGATTAATAGAAATTCGTAATGGAAATGTAATAATACAATGTAACAAGGTAAAGAGTTAATAGAAGTTAAAACTAAACCTAAAGGTGAAATGTTTGCAATTTGATTCAGATGCAAATTAAATGTTTATTTTAATGGAATGAGATTTGTATTATTTATGAATGTTTATGTTTTATTATGTTGTACTATGTTAGAGTGTAGGAATTATAAACATGTATTATGTATTTTACATTGTATAATTTTGTGTAGTGTGTCTAGGGTAAGGTCATTCACCTGACCATGAGGTATCAGCTGATGACTGGTGTTAGAGATGTAGTATGTTTCTTATAATTAATTCATAGATTCTTTTGTTAATCAATTTAATTAAATGATTGAATAATTATTTTTATTAATTGGTAAAATAGCTTTTTTGGAAATTAAATTTTTTTGAAAAAAAAAATTTTGTTCTTTGCAGTAAAGAAGTTTATTTTAATTTTTAATGTTCACTATAGGTAGAGAAGGTGTCAGCTGATTCATGATGTTTATGTTATGGTATATTTTGTAATCATGTGTAATTGTGTTTGAATAGATGATAGGGATAAGTTGTTTATTTTATTTTGTTTAACAGGATTGTTAACATGTAAATTAAGAGGAGTTGTAAAGGAAAATAAATTCATAAAGACTTTGAATTTTGAAAATTATGATTAAATTAATTGAGAGAGATGATGTAAATTAACGTCAGTGTGAATCTTTGGTAAGGGACTTAGATTTATTGTATTATTTGAACAAAATTTAAATAAGTTGATTTGATTTGAAATAATAATGTCAAGCAAGAAAGTAAAGTTTGAGAAATGGAAGGGAATTTTATGTAAAACTAAATATGCCATATTTATGTGAATATTATATTAACGTTGAGTATTTAGAGATCTTGTGTTTAAGCTAGTAATGAATATGTGTACACACCCAGTTGTAATGGTACAGAAGTGTGTGATCCCATAGTTTTAATTTTATTTTGTATCAATTCAGTTAATTTTCAAATTGTCAGACTTCACCTGTGAGGTGCCCCAGTAACCAGCAATACACACGGTTAGCCTAAAGAATTGTCCAGACGTATTGCGTAACTGCCCCAGTAAGCAGCAGTCCTTGTGAAACAGTCTGCAGTTTGTCATCAGAGAGTGTACAACAGTAGTAAGCAGCAGCAGCAAACAGTGCAGTTTATTCAAATAAAACAGTGGCCTCGGGTACAAGATAGGCCGTAATTAAGAGTCAGCCTATCTTTCAATCTTTTACATTACTAAAACAAGTATAAAAAGTTGTACAAACAGGGTAGCGCGCGGCCAACCTAAGATCTAAGTGTTCGAAAAGTTACGTCGGCCGACAAAATAAAAAGAAATGTTATTCTATAGTGGATTAAAATAATAGTGACGCATCAACATAATACGAACCAATCAACAACAGTACCGCAGTTAAACAGTGTCAAAACTAATTTATGGTGTGTCAACCAAAAAACCAGTGCATTCACAGCAAAGGTGCAACACAGCGGAGTTCTTCAGTCGTTAAGTATCAACTGAGTTTTAACTAAAATCATTTTACCTTTTTTCCCAGAGTATAATTCAACATAAATAAATTGTAAATTTAAAATGTATATCAGACATCTCAAAGTGGGGTTGAATAGAATGTCCATGTAAAAGAACGAATGTGTGTGAGTGTGGGGTTAAATCACGTATTGGTTCATTACAAAAAATAAATAGTTGTCATAAGCTAGTTAAGTAAGAATTATTCATCTTGTCAATTTGTTTGATTTCTACTAATGGTTACTCCTTCAATGAGTATTTTAATATAACAGAAAAGAAATAAGAAATTTAAGTGTTATAAAAGGGAGACGAAATAATTAATCATTCAATAAACCAAAAGCAATTGGTTCTAGCATAAACAGTGTATTAAGCTTAACACCTTGTATCTCAAATAATCCTTTCTGCAGCAGTTTCGTCTGTACGACTCTGGAAAAAAACCCGAAGGTAAGAGTAAGATTTTAGTATTTAAACTGATTAATAGTGTTTCACAGTATTTTGCTAAAGGCAACCCAGTATGGATGTAAGGGGATACATATCAGTAGAGGATCTGGTATTGTACAAGGCCAGTTATGGAATTTTATTTGCAATGTTACAAAGTAAGGTGGTACTGTGGTGAGTGCCTGTCCGATTTTACGGTGTTGGGATCTCAAACAGAGAAGTCCAGCAAGGTCGTGCAGATGCAGCCATAGTCGCCGAGCTATGGGGGTAGTTTACCCATGGTGTGTTAAGAAATTAAAGGGGGGTTGTTAGCACCATATCCTCACTGATCCTCTTAGGGTTTAGCAATGAGTTTTTCTGTTTCGGCAGAAAACCTCTCATTGGGGGGGGTATTGTAACGGGGCAGAATTGTGCGATAGGTTTAAATTTAATTGTGAATACGACGCAGTGTAGTTACCCACACAAGGCCTCAATCTGTAACAAGACATTCCTGTAGGTGACGCCCATCCGCATGTTGGTCCAGAAAATATATCAACAAGCACGGCTAGCAGGTATTCTGGAATGCGAGCAAGCGCGGAAGTGCCCGTCTTTACAGTTGAATTATCACGTACACGGCTAGTTGATCAGTTACAGTGGATGTACTATATACAGTGTTGAATATTTGTCGTGTCACGTGGTACCGCTGGGGCACCAATGGCAGACCAAGTTGCCATGACTGAAGAACTTCGGGCCATTTTGGACGCTCGTGGTGTGCGTCTGTCGCTTAACAATCACCCAACCGGCTGGTTGAACATAAAAGGCCCGCGAGCCGAAATCTAGTAAAACCTTCGAAAAACATGGTTAAATCATAATTTAAAGTGATGTAAACTAGTGAGAACAGTTATAATTCAGTGGCATCGAAATTAAAGCAGTATAACATTTTTTGGACAAAGGGTGATGAAAATGCGGAGTGTGGCACATGGGCAGCAGTGACGCCGTTAAAGACGTAAATGTATCACATTCAATCAATCATGAAAAATTAATTTAAAAGAGCTCTAAATCTGAGTGAATGAGCAGATACTGGGTTGTCTTACTATAATTTAATTAATTTTTGTTAAGGTTTGAAACTAGTTGTTAGAATATTTATCATGTTAAAGTAGCCTAAATGGTTGTTTTAGTATTTTTAAAAGAAAAAATAATAACTGAAAGAACAGTAATATTTTTTTGAAAGAAAAAAATGAATAGTCAATAAATTTAAAAGAGTATGAAAAAAGGTTAAATAAAAATTTATGTGGATTAACAAATACAATGAGAGTCGAGTTCATTAATAAAACCATAACCCAAAATCACTTATAGGTACGAGTTCACATGAAGACTGAGACCCGATAAAGGTAAGGGACTTGTGTATGTATATTGTTTATTAAATATTATTTTCTTATAAATCTGTAGGTTCTCGCAGGCTACTATTCCAGAATCAAAAGTTTTTAGAGAGAACTTTATAACTACCACCGCATCTGACATAAAAAAAGTAAGTAAATACAGCACTGAAATCCTATCCAAGCACGTAGTTTCATTTTTGGTGAGTTTTCATTACTTTATGAAATCCAATCCAATGAAATCCAAAGTCATGTTTTTTCCAACCTTCTGACATGAGTGCAACTTTGCCAGAACATCAAAATTACATAGTTTACAGACCTACTGTAAATAAACCACGTGTCAGGAAACAAATTCTTATTAAAGGGTAATTTCTGTTCTCTATTATTCCCAAAATTGTATGTGTTTAACTACAGTGTGACACACGGGAATTGGACAGTTTTTAAATAACCAATACTCAGTAAACTTTAAACTTCAAGTGGGTTGAAAGCTTAATACAAAATTACAGCTTAATACATGCCATTTGAGTTATGTTAGGATCTACCTTAATAGTGAAAAATAATGTTGGCGAGGTGACGCCCAGCTTCTTGATTGCAGTTTTCAAGTTTCCGCTGTAAATCCTGCATCACACAGGCCAACATCTCTTGAGGGATGGCAGCAATTTCTTGAATGATGGCATTCTTCAACTCATCCAAATTGCGGGGTTTATTAGCGAACACAAGGCTTTTGAGGTACCCCCACAGGAAAAAGTCACACATTGACAAGTCGGGAGATCTTGGAGGCCACGGAACATCGCCAAAATGTGAATGAAGCATCCATGAAATACGCATTGAAGAACACTCACTGAATCGTTCATGGTGTGTGCCATAGAGCCACCTTGCTGAAACCAGAAATTTTTCAAGGCAATTCGTAGTCTTCTTAGTTCTGGCTTGAAGAACATTTGAAGCATATGAATGTAATGAGCTGAATTGACAGTAGCTGTGACACCATTTTCCTCAAAAAAATAAGGTCCAATAATTCCATAAGAGCTAACAGAACACCACACTGTGACTCGTTAAGAGTGTAGAGGATGCTGGTGAATAAGATATAGTTGTTCAGGTGCCCAATAACGCAAGTTATGCTTATTTACGGTCCCATATGCTCTCATATGCTTGGTGCTGCTTATAGTGAATGTTTTTGGAACTAAAGCAAGAATCAATCTTTCAAACGGTGAAAATGGCAATCGAATACACCTCGAGTGAAAGAAGTGATAACCTTGTAAACGTTCGCTCAAGTGACAGCCGACCGCCGTCTGCTGCCAATAAACTGCCTGCTTGAGCTGGACTCAGGCATCGACTGGAATGTGTTAATTATCATAAATCTGTACAACTGAATCCACCCTCTGTGTATGTGTGTGTACGCGCACGTGTTTGTGTACTCAATATGGTGGGATTTACGAGGGCTATCCAGAAAGTAACAGACGTTTTGACCGACCGCGGCGGTGGGCGGGGATAGAGCCGCCATCTTGGTGTTGGAACGTTCCTACACTTAGTACGCAACCAGCTGTGGTAGCGTGCGGTCTGTGCCCCTCTTACTTTGCTCTCTGTGACGTGTTAAAATGTGCGCTGCAATAGAAAATCCCGCCACTTGTGAGGTGCGTTCTGTGATTAGGTTTTTGTTGGCAAAAAATCACAAACCAATTGAAATTTATCGCCAACTTTGTGATGTGTACGGAAAAGGAATAATGAGTGAAAGCCGAGTGAGGCAATGGTGCATTGATTTTAAAAATGGCTGTACCAATGTTCACGATGAGGACCGCAGTGGTAGACCTAGCCATGTGACTGATGAACTGGTGATGAAAATCAACGACAAAATTCGTGAAGATCGTCGTTTCACGATTTCGGAACTTTCAAAACAATTTCCCCAAATTTCACGGAGTTTGGTGCATGAAATTGTGGCGGAAAAGCTTGGTTACCACAAATTTTGTGCTAGGTGGATTCCGAAAATCCTAACGGAAGACCACAAAAAACAGAGACTGGCTGCAGCACTAACTTTCCTCGAAGATTACGACAAAAATGGTAACAAAGTTATCGATCGTATCGTAACTGGGGACGAGACTTGGGTGAAGCATGTCAATAGTGAAACAAAAAGGCAGTCGATGGAATGGGGACACACAAATTCTCCCAAGAAACCAAGGAAGTGTTTGCAAACGCTGTCAGCAAGAAAGATCATGGCTACTGTGTTTTGGGACTCTGAAGGAGTGATTCTCGTTGATTTTCTTGAACGTGGCACAACAATTAACTCAGAGAGGTATTGTGAAACACTGAGAAAGTTAAGGCGCGCGATACAAAACAAGCGTCGGGGAAAACTTAGTGCGAAGGTTTTGTTTTTTCACGACAACGCACGTCCACACACGGCCAATCGTACCCGAGAGCTCTTCGATAGTTTTGGATGGGAGGTGTTCGATCATCCACCATACAGCCCGGATTTGGCGCCGAGCGACTATCACCTCTTCCCAGCGATGAAGACATGGCTCGCTACACAACGCTTTGATACTGACGCCGAACTGCATGCCGGTGTAAACCAGTGGTTGAAATCGCAGGCGGCAGATTTCTACAGAGACGGTATTGAAAAACTTGTGCCACGGTATGATAAGTGCCTTAATTTGAATGGCGATTATGTAGAAAAATAGCTTAAGAGTGTACCTTTCAAATGTATATAATAAAATTTTGTTTTTTCATTTTGTAAATTTTTTATTTCAAAACGTCTGTTACTTTCTGGATAGCCCTCGTAATTTTAGTCAATATCAAAATAAAGTTAAGTACTGAGACTATGTTATGCTACCAGTCACTGTTGTGTTGTGCCGGGGTTTGAATTTCCCGGCGTGGTTAGATGCGTTCAGTGCTGCCACCGCAGTGCCACCAATGCCTTCTGTCCCCGTTCCGGCTTCGGCGACGCAATCAAGTGAGCTGCCGCTATATCAGCTGCTCGCTGTCCGTTGTTCATAATCAGGTTAACCGAAAGCTTATTTTTGCAAATTGGGACAGGTAGTTTTATGCAGGATGTGGGACCAACTAATTCAGGCCTAGTCCTCATTTCTCTGCTGACCTTCAGGAGAACGTTCCACTGGTCTGATGGCCCAGAATTTGCGTGTAGATCTTTTTACCATGCGTCAGTAATCTTGTAAAGACGTTCAGTTCTGTAGACACTTAATTATATTATTCTGTTTATTTAATTATGGATTATGTGTTATGATTGTGTAAGTGTGTGTGTGTGGCCCAGACTCATGTAAAACTTATTTCACTGTAAGACTCTTGTCGTGTAAAATTTAACCTACACGTTACTTCCGGTCTGGAAACAATTGTTGATATTGTATTTAATTGTATTTCGATAAAGTTGATTGAAAGTAATTACTATAAATGAATAAAATACGCAATACTGAATTAATCAGACCAAATAGGAGGTTGATAAAAGACTGTGAACGTGAGTGCGGTGTTTGTGTTCCGAGGCAAGAGAGTGTTATGTGTAGGTGTATTAACTGATGGCTAATCTCCAAATAAAAAATGTTATAGGGTCCCTGTACCAGCCAGGAGAAAGGGAAAGAGTGGTAGTCACTTTAACACCTGTGACTACCCGCAGAGCAGTGCATCAGGATGCTCCCCGAAGCCGTCAGACCCAGGAATGCTGATTCAACCGAACACACGAAGGAGCCAGATCTGCCCGGAACGAGAGCCAGTGGACAATCATCACAATCCAGGGACAATTTGCAACACTCCTAACACACTGTTCACTATGGTACTGCTTGAGTTCTTCTACACAAAAGCACAGGCGGGAACGTTTTAATTATCACTCTCCAATCAGCATCAACTCCATAGACCGGCTACCCTTGAGTTCACATTAAACATCTGTGTTAAGAACTTACAATACCTCAAATCACAAGAACTTAAGTTGTTAAAAAATTGTAACTGACTACTCTGTAACTGGTCTGACATACACCATGAGCGGGGTAGTTAAATTGTTTTGCTAGAGAATGGTTTCCTCCCTTAAACTATTTCTAGTCTGATCTGTATCACACTTATTTATTATAATTAGTGTGAAAGGTTATTCATGTTTTCATTAAGGGGTGGGGTTAACTTAATTGGTTCGTTATTTCAACTGTAAGCATGTTCGCGTGTTCTCCCTCATGGGGTATGCTGGTCTGCACATTAATATATGTATAACTTATGTCTATTTTGCAACAATATAAATTAATGACTTTATGTAAAGGATAACATACTGGAGTGTTGTGTCACCAACTTTAACTTAATAAAATTGTTACTTGTTAAAAGGAGTGTTGATTGCAAATCCTGTCACTCTGTTTGGGTTCCAGCACACTTTTCGCTTCCTCTAGGTTAATTAGCCTAGTCTTAAATTTTGCGTAGCGGCCTAGTGCCATTACAGTGTGCCCAACTGACGTGAGAAAAATATGGTCCCAGTATGGAACTGTACATGCAGACACAAACATCATTACTATTCTGCTATTGGATTTACAGTGTAATTGTTTTCTTGAGTTAAGACTGTTAACCTGCTTACCTCGGTGGTTTCTGATTTTGAAGTGCATTACTGTTTCTAGTTCTATCGTCTCGAGGTATTCCACTATTATGACCTCCTCTATTCCCTCTATTGCTTCCACCACCACCACGATCTGACCGGCCTCGCTGAGGAAAACTACCTCTCTGTTGCTGATTAGTACTTGTGTTATTAATGCTTGGATTCATCTGAATGTGGTTTTGATTATTCATTTGTATGTCTAATTCTTTTTCTGCAATCAACAAAATGTGAGTATCAAATTATAACATTTCCCTTCAACAGAGAAAAAGTAAAAATGAAAAGATGCAAAATGTTGAAAAAATGTTAATGCTATATTGCCATACCATTTGAAGCCGGTAGCTTATCTTCCAGAAAATCAAACAGCGAAACACGTCCAGATGGTTTAGGGCCTCCTGCACCTGAAACACCATCTTCCTCCTTATCACCACCTCCTCTTCTTCGACCACCTCTTTCTTCTTTACCACCTCGAGTCCCACCAGTATCTTTGCGCTGTACAACACAAAACATTCACTTTAACAGATATATTTATCTGTGTGTGTGTGTGTGTGTGTGTGTGTGTGCGCGCGCGCGTTTTCAAAACACACACACAAGACAAGAATGCAAGATGTACACAAGCGATTAATATTCTAACAAATGTAGCAAAAATTGCCTAAGACGTAGCAACAGGTGAGGCAACTGAAATAATTAGTCATTTTTCTACCACTCTGATAAATAGTCTAAGAGAAATAGGATAGACTGCCTAGATGAGTCATATGACATGCAAATATCGTCAGCACAATGCTTCAGCTTCCAACTATTGCCCTAAGAGTTATACTCATTTCTACAAACTGAGCCAACCTGAAGGCTGAAAAATGCACCTTGTTTTATGATGCGTCTGAGAATAAAACCTGAGATCTCACGATCTAAGTCAAGTGCCATAACCACTGTCTATTAAAATAATACATGCAGGTGAAATTCTATACTTCTTATCATTTGTAGTAACTATTTGAAAAGATATATTTTGGTCATTAGAAAGGGTACAAAGATTAGTAAATAAATTTCAAAAGCATTTAGAACATCTTATAAGGTACTGTTTCAAAATTTAGCTGCCATTAACTGTAGTTAAAAAGATGATATTTATATGGTTACAAAGATAAGGGGAGGTTTATAACAAATTTATAATGCCTAATTAAATAAAATAAAACATCTTCGCTAACAGATATAACTAGAAATCTTAAAAGAGATCGACATTAAAAAGCATAACCAGATAAAGTAAAATAGTTTGAAGTCATGAGTGGCTCCTCATTGCATTGTTTGTGCCATGTTTTGACGAGGATTACTGTTCAACAGAGTATTAAAAACATGGAATATAAATAGGCTAATTAACATACATTTTAATAGTAATAAAAACTAAATTCTAATATGGTAGTGTAAATAAACATTTAAGTGAAATTTAACACAGTCTAAGCCTATGACGTGTAATACATTATTCAAAAAACAATGCTAGAAGACCAATGGTGTAATGTATTCACATTTATTTTGTAAGCGTCATGCTGGTTTTGCTTAGCAACAGCTGGATTATCACCATACAAGTCTCTTCGTTCACAAAAAAATTCATAGATGTCACTAGTATTACAAAACTTGTACAAAGGCATTTGTTTCAATCATATGTTTGAAAATCAGCTGTTCACATTGCAGTTGTAATTATGTCATAGCGATAAATAACCTGTGTTATAATTTTGCTGTTTTGTGTAGTTACTTTGCAAACTTTTAGACAAGTTTCGTAGTGTGTTTGTGTTTTGTTAATTAAATTTTATTAATGTTGTGTTTATATCTCAATCCCTCACAAGGAGTCAAAAGAACAGTCATCGTCACAGTTGTCACCAACAAACTGGCTATTTGCGCATCATTTTCTAGAGAAAATACCCCCAACTGGCAAAAAAAGACAAACCTATAACAGGATTTGTTACAGTTAGAGTTTGTTGTTCTAAATCTCATGATAGTGGATAAAAGTAAGGAAAGACACTCAAAATTATTGTAAGACATGTAACATTCCTCTTTGTGTGTCAAGAGTGCTTAAAGGACAAGGTGTAAATATTGTGTTCTTCATTTTGATCAATTTTTTAAATAACTATGTAGTATTAGTTAGTGTTCTAGGCAAGTAAATACATGGATTTAGAGGTATATTTTACCAATGCAACGTGAACAGTGATGTGTGTGCAAACAGAAAAACAAAATGTTCAACACATGGACACAAAGAACCAAAAATATAAAAATTGTCTTGTTGGTACATCCTCTTCATTCACTTTTTAAATATTATATATATACACAAACTTTCACAAGTGAACACTTACTTTTGGTTTTTTGTCCCAAACGTTTCGACGTGGTGTCCGTCTTCCTCAGTGGGATTTGAAATATAGATTGTCTGTACAAAGTAACCGTTATGGGTTGTTGGTGTGTGTCGAACCTAAAACCCATAACGGTTACTTTGTACAGACAATCTGTATTTCAAATCCCACTGAGGAAGACGGACACCACGTCGAAACGTTTGGGACAAAAAACCAAAAGTAAGTGTTCACTTGTGAAAGTTTGTGTGTGTGTGTGTGTGTGTGTGTGTGTGTGTGTGTGTGTGTGTGTGTGTGTGTGTGTGTGTGTGTGTGTGTGTGTGTGTGTGTGTGTGTGTGTGTGTGTGTGTGTGTGTGTGTGTGTGTGTGTGTGTGTGTGTGTGTGTGTGTGTGTGTGTGTGTGTGTGTGTGTGTGTGTGTGTGTGTGTGTGTGTGTGTGTGTGTGTGTGTGTGTGTGTGTGTGTGTGTGTGTGTGTGTGTGTGTGTGTGATATAAAAATGTTGGCTAAATTGTGTAACATATCAAATTTAAAAAGCAATTCTCCTCTTCAAAGTGATATGCACAGATCAAAGATAAGTTGAACAGATTTTTAACAGTAAAAATTTGTAGTCTTCATGCTAGGGGAGGATTTGTATTGAATGTGTTAAAAACAGTGTAGTGAAATGTTATCAGAAACCGCTGCCTGAGGTACATAATGAGAATTTGGTGGCCCAAGACCATCTCAAACAGAGATCTATGGGAGGCCACAAGTCAGAGTCCCATCCAACTACAGATAAAGCGAAGAAAATGGAGGTGGATCAGTCACACCCAGAGAGGACCACCAGAAAATATCATTAGACAGGCACTGAATTGGAATCCGCAAGGTAGCCGCAGATGTGGAAGACCGAGAAACACCTGGAAGGGGGACTATGGAAAGAGAGATGGCTGGTGTAAACAAGAATGGAGGGAGGTGAAGGCCCAGGCAATGGACAAAACACGCTGGAGAAATTTCGTTGAGGCCCTATGTTCCATCTAGAAATTTAAGGACTCATAAGTAATTTAAGTCAAGTAAGTAAGTCAAGAAATGTTATAATTTTCAATACTCTTAACACAAATAACACAAAGGAAAAATGATTAATAATAATTGTAAAACATTTTGGATATATAAGTTGAATAATGTCTCTTAAATAAATGTTGACAAATGTTTGAAAAATTAGTTTAGGAAGCTTAGTTCTAAATTTGTATAACACATAAAATCTGCCCAACTCTGGAGAGTACTATATAGAGTTCACATGCAAAGGTTTTTAAAAATATATAAACACTTGGTACGTTTCACAGATTTTATTTAACTCTGACAGCTGTTTCGACTTCTTACGCCATTGTCAAAGAGATGAATGAAAACCTAAACAGAGGATGTAAGGGTGGTGTTGGACATCTGTTTAGGGCGTGTATTGGAACATGTGTGAGGTGTGAAGATTGAGAGGAGGGTTGCAGGGGCTAAGGGAAGGTCAAGTGTCTGTATAAACTAAATATAATCTGAATCCAAAATATAAAATTAACTAAACTAAGTATAATCTGAATGCAAACTATAAAATTAAGAAAACTGAACAACAGCTTTTAATAAAGGGGATACACAGAATTCAGTTTGTTCATTTGTTAAATTTTTGTTATTTTTTATTGCTTTTTTAATTTCTAGAATTTCTAACAAATCCATTTTTTTTACCTTTTTTAGCTGTCAGAGTTAAATAAAATCTGTGAAACGTACCAAGTGTTTATATATTTTTAAAACCCTTTGTATTAATATGTTTCACCAAGTGATGAACAGTTCACATGAGTAGTAATGGCTATGAACAGTATACAATGACATTACCTTGAGATTCTTAACAGCACGCTCTACATTGTTTTTCGACTGACGCAGAGCCTGTTCTGCTTGGTCCTGTGTGAATCCCATGTCCACAATGTGCCGTACATTTCTGTCCATTAGTGGCTTGTTACCACCACCAAACACCTTCCTCGCCCCACCTCTCGCAGCCTCTGCAATTGCTCCTTGCCGCTGGGCTTCAAATTCTGCATTTTCTTTAACGCTTCCATCGCCAAGAGACTGGAATATTTTTTTAAATCTTGTACATATCATTGTGGGTATGATTACATTACATTCTTTTCAATACATCTGCATAATACTATACAACACAACTCACTACTAAAATCTAACCTAAAAAATAAATAAATTGTAATGGTACATTTCAGCCCACTTAATATTTTGGGGAACAACATAAATTTTATTCATAAATTATAACAACACAGCAGGCAAGCGAGTGAATTTGTGTCAAGGTCAACTCCAGACGTATGATAACAGTTATTTTTAGATACATGACCTGTAACCTATGAGATAACGGATCAGACCATGTGACGTCAGAGACCCACCCAGCTTCATATTTTCGCTGGAATGTAGATCTAAAATAATACTCTCGTCAAAATCGACTTCGAGACTCGAAGGAACAATAGTTTAACACCACGTGACTTCCCTCACTACTTCAGACATTGAGACTTTAAATTTTGCCCCAGTCTGCAATAACAACTCATACTGAACGGCCGTATAGTCCGCAGACAAATTTCGGGCGCACCCAAAACAAACAAAATGTAAAATGTAAATCAACGAAATGGAAACATTAGAACATATTAACAGTTAAATTTCTTTAAAGGAAAAAACCAGTAGAATCAGTGAACGAAATACCGAGTAATCAACGAAGGGTGTGTGAAAAAGTCGAAAATGCATATCAAAATGGCCTGACGTCTCCCGGACAGTTAAACAGATAAGTAACAGATGGGGAAAATTAAAATAAAATATGAGCTCAAGGGGAAAATCTAAAATATGTTGTATGTGAGAGTGTATGGGGGTCTTGCTTAATTATATTGTTACGACGGTCTACTCGATCGTCGTAGGTACAGTGGAAAAAAAATAAGTACAAGACACCAATTAAGTCACTAATCACACCTTTAATTGTTATAGTAAAACAGTTCGTAATTAACAACACAGTGTCTACAACAAATCAAATGAAATTGTTCATACGCAATAAAATGTCCACTAATATTAAAACTCAACTGTATTACAATTATACCGTCCGAATACAAAACGCAACACTTCACTAATAACTACTTGAACGTACACCATAATAACCCGAACCGCTCTGTAAATATATCGCACTAATACTCTCGAACCGCACAGTCAAAAATCTCGCATTGAACTGAAAACTAAGGCCGCGACGCGATGTATTTATAGTTACGCTACACACACCAGAAGCTTCCAAACTGCGTCTTATCTCTCGCAAACTACGTAATTGCTGCGGCCTTGACACAGTCCGAGCGCCCGAGCGAGGCTGGCAAAGTCGAGAAAATTCTCGCAACATGCGTTTAGTAGCACGTACACCACACGCTTACGTCGAGATCTTTCTGGGACATTCGATAAACGCCTAGATTGTTCTACGCTGTCGTAGCACTGCCCCCTCCTTAAGCCTGTTCGTCCCGAACTGGCAAAGCGTCTCTAAATTTGTATTTAGCCAGGCGATCTAGGTGGACGACCTTGAACTTTCGCTGTCCTTCCTGTTGAATCCGATAAACAACATCGTTAATCCTTTTTTTTACAGTGTAGGGTCCTTCCCAGTTACACTGAAGCTTAGGTGAGCGACCACAACGGCGCTTTGGATTGAACAACCAGACCTGATCTCCTTCTTGGAAACCCACACTATTGCTGCGAATTGTAGCGGGGCATTTTTGGGCATACCTGGGGTAATAACAGGATTTGTATTTTTTAATAATAAATAACTTGTCGAGTGATAGAAAAATGTTATGACAGAACGGTAAATTTCTTATTTGGAGCGATCGAGACGATGGCAGCATTGTTTGAGACGGTGAAGACCATATGATTCAACAATATTCATATAAACAGTTTTAATAACCGGCAACTGTACAAAGTCAGTTCAAGGACAACAAAATCTGTCAACAAATTATATAACCAGCATCAGGCGAGCGTTACGTTGCGTCAGCGCATTACATAACAGGAATGCTGGGTGTGTCACGCCAGCAACATAGTGACACAACAGAACAAAGTAGTCGAAAAACAACATCTGAGTGGTACAGACGCTAACCACTGTGCGTCTGCCCGGCTCTCGCCGGTTTTCGGCGAAGTTTTGGTGTTGCGCCGGCCGTGCGTAATTATCGCCTGCACGTATACAGATCTTAAATGTAAAATAGCAGCTGTCAACTTAATTAGATTGAACTAACAGTTAAATGGGTTTTAAAAAAAAAAAACATGTAAATTCAGTGATCTACGTAGTGCGCGTAGTATAAGGCGATGTCATCTGGACTCACATGTCAGTTAAGTAACTTTCAATTTTCGTCTAACATCAACAAAGTCCGATATAAATTTTATAACGAAACAAAATTTTAAGCACTAAACAAATGAGATCTCATATGGGTATGGGGGAATGTAAAACAGAGTGAATGAGAGTACGTATTAAATAAAGAACGCTGGTTTGCTTAATAAGGTAGTAAATTAATTGAATAAATACCATGGTTTAGTTTTAATTGTTTCTTCTTTTAAATGTTAAACTTTGATATATATATGGGAAAAATATAGTATTGAATAATTATAAATATGACTAACAACCATGTTCTACCGTTAATGAAGTAAAATGGAAAGAAATAACGTGCTATAGAATGAATAAATAATTCATGAGCAACAAATAAGCTGTTGGGTAAATCATTTCAAAATATACCATTCTGATCTCCTGTTCGCTGAAAAAGAACCCGAGGACCCAAAAAACGGTAAGTACGTATATTTTTTCATACGTAGTTGGTAACAAGATGGCGCTCGAAGAATTCAGTTAATAAATAGTGAACAGTAACCTATTATCAAGAAATATAAATATCAATAAAACGATATATCACATTTGGCTTCCGAACGTAGGGACGATTTATATAATAATATTATATAAATATAAGCCTACGGGGAGAACAGAATGGTTGTTGAGGTAGAATAAATTTTTTTTTATACGTAAAATAGACGCAAGTATGGGGTTATGTTTTGATAGGGTTATGTATGTAGTGAATTATTTGTCGAATTATATAAGGAGTATTATGAGGTAATATACATAATAATTGGTATGTATGATAATTATTAAATAGTATAAAGAGTATTATAATAAAATCTTTTAAAATGGCTGAGATACAAGAAAATGATATGATTAAGATGATGAAATTGCTTTTTAATGAACAGAAAAATGATATGCAAGAGTTCAAAAGTAGTATCAATGAAAAGTTTGATAGTTTTGAAGAGTTATTAAAAAATCAGAATAGAGAGTTGAAACATGAAATACAAGAAATGAATAAACATTTAGAAAGCACTCACGAAACAATAAGAAACGGTTTAAATAAGTTAGAACAGAAGTTCGAGAAATTAGGTAACAATGTTTTAAGTAAGACAAAATGTAAAAATGACGAAATAGTAGACAATACTGAGAGTATAGTGGGGGTGAAGAATAATGATGAAAATATAATAACAAATAATGCTGATGAAGTTTTAGAATGCGATAATGAAATGTTAATGAGTGTTTATGAAATAGAAAGAGAGTGGAAGAATAATGTAGTAATTGAATGGGGACAGAGGGCAAATTTTCCCCTTATTGTTTATAATGATGATGATGATTTAATGTTGTTTTTTCAGGGCAAGAGACCCTTATTGTTAAATGAAGTAATGTTGTATAATGTTGTACCCTCTGTCCGTAATAATTGTGAGAGTGTGATGTGGTGCTGTGAAGAAAGAGAGTTATATGTTGAGAATGAAATAGAAATATATAAGTTAGAAAGAAAGTATGATGAATTGAGAAAATTAATAAAAGGGGTGATGATGAATCATGTGAAATACGTACCTGTTGAAAGAGAGACAGAAAATAATTTTGATAATATCTTACCTGACTATAATGATTTACCTGACGTAGTAGTTGAGGAATACAAAAATGATAAAACAATTTACCTGACATTAACAAATAACCCTGATATAGACGGGACAATCCTAACCTATGGTGACAAGATTTATAGTGGTACAATGGATGAAATAGAGTTGATAGATTATTATGATAGTAATGATTATCATAATTTGTGTGTTGATAAAAATGATGAATGTTACAAATACACTAGATATATATATGACGATGGAGGATGAGCGAAAAGATCAGTGTTGGGACATTTTTGAATATTGTAAATTTTTGGTAATGACCTTGCTGATTTGGACATCTGAAGTGAGATACACTTGAACAGTTTTGACGCATATTTTGTAAATAATATTGAATTCATTTGTGTGTATTGTGAAATGTTAGAAAAGTAATGTGTATATGTTTTAGAAAATGTTGTATTAATAATAATAATATTATTAATATTTTAGCACTCTAATTAAATAACAAAATAATTATGAAGACAATAGTTAATGATTTGTAGAATGTTGATAATAATTGAAATATGTTATTTTAATAATCAATTGAATTAAATAAGTTGAGATGTTTAGATATTGTGATTGAATATTATGTGTTTGAATTTTATAAGGAATTTAAATTGTGTGATGAGATTTTAATTTAATAGTCATGAATAAATAAATGAATGGTTTATTTTGTGGAATTTTGTGGAACATAATGATTAAAAATATATGTTAATAATAAATTTTAAGCAATTTTGAAAATCTGATTGCAACACAGGATAACTCAATAATGATGATAAATAAAAACAGTTAATGAAAAATTTTAAATAATAATGTTTATAAATTTTATATAAATTAGCTAAAAGAGAATTGTTTGTTCAATGTATATTTGTGTATTATGTTATGTAATGTATTATAATAGTGTGTGTGTGGCTGGGAGGTTATCCAAGGGGATAACGTATTAAAAATTTGATATATTTTAATTAATAATGATGATTTGCTACTCAATAATTTTGTTTGAATTTAAAAAATAGATGCACTAAATACTTATTATATTGTGTTATTATGTCTTATTGTGTTGTTTGCACTTAGTATGTTAGGAATAAGTATTATAAAAATATAATAATATGTTTTCAATGTGTTTACAGATTTTAAAATAAAATGAAAAATAGTTGTAATAAGTAAAATTTTCAATAGGTTGTAAAAGATAGAAGTGGGTGATAGTAATTGTTTGAATAAAATGTTTGAGTCAATTCAAGTTGAATTTTGTGGGACATAGATTTGTCCAAATCGAAGTAAAAGTTAAAGTAATAGTGGAAATGAAAATAATGCAATGTTGTTTTGAGTTAATGTAATGTTATAGAATTTGAGAAGTATAAGTGGAGACACAGTAAAAATGGAGATTTTATGTAGAGTTTGGAGCGATATATTGTTTATTTGTTGATGTTAATTTGTTGTAATTGTAGTGAGGTTATGAGATTGAGATTTTTTGGGGATGGCAATTTTGTAGTAGTGGTAGTGTATTTGGGGAGTCCGCAACAAGGG
The DNA here is from genome assembly GCA_034769895.1 of Magicicada septendecula. Lineage (NCBI taxonomy): Eukaryota > Metazoa > Arthropoda > Insecta > Hemiptera > Cicadidae > Magicicada > Magicicada septendecula. The sequence continues at coordinate 40,876,822 of CM068370.1, read as the reverse complement.
TTGGGACGGGATAGGGACCGATTGGCGCCGGAAAGGGTTACCTAGGGTGAGTCCAGGGACCAACATAAGGGAATGAGTTTTGGGAAGGAAACACGTATCCTATGTACAAAGGGTTAGAGAGTATTTTTTTATATAAGAGTAGAAGGTGGCGATTGGAGTTAAAATAGTAAGTAGTTAGAGGTAGAGAAGGATTAGTAAAATTTTGATAGAGGGGTGTCATACTAGTTAAAGATTTTGTAAGGGAACGTTAGAGTAATAAAAGGGGAAGTTTATGAGTAAATGCCAAATGGATGAAGTAAATTATAATGAAATAATGAATAACGTAGAATCACCCAAAGTAATGAAACGGAATAATGATGGCCAGAATTGAAAAAAATAAATAAAAAAAAAAAATAATTTTTGTAATTTTGAGAAACGAATTAATAAGAGTAAATCAAGTTTAAAAGTAATTTTTTGATTTTATATGTCAATTTAATGATGTAAAGTGTGTAACATTTTAATTGTAAGTTGTTTATTTTAAAATGAATTATTAATGTACTGTGTTTTCTTATGTTAAGTTATGTTAGGTATTCTGATATATACATGTTAGTAATAAGTGAGTAAGAACAAAACCAGTGCTTCTTAGCGCAAACCAGCACCGCTAGGGGGGAACAGATCAGTTGGGGATATGGTGTTGTATAAGGCCACTATTTAATATTTTGATTTGTTGTTTCAGTGTTTGGTGATGCTGTGGCGGCGGACCTGAGCTGGCCTGCGCGTCAGGGCAGGGGCGTTGAGTATCTGTCTGACTCTACGGTGTTGGGATCTCGAGAGAGAAGTCCAGTATTGTCATGCAGATGCGGTCACAGTCACCGGACCAAGGGTGAGTTGATTATTCTTGTTTGTAAACCGTACAGGGGGTTGTGGCGACATATCCTGGCTGATCCCTCTAGCAAGTATGAGTGTGTCAATGAGATTTTTTATGCTTCGGCATAAAATATCTCATTGAGGGGGTATTGTAGCGGGGCATTTTTGGGCATACCTGGGGTAATAACAGGATTTGTATTTTTTAATAATAAATAACTTGTCGAGTGATAGAAAAATGTTATGACAGAACGGTAAATTTCTTATTTGGAGCGATCGAGACGATGGCAGCATTGTTTGAGACGGTGAAGACCATATGATTCAACAATATTCATATAAACAGTTTTAATAACCGGCAACTGTACAAAGTCAGTTCAAGGACAACAAAATCTGTCAACAAATTATATAACCAGCATCAGGCGAGCGTTACGTTGCGTCAGCGCATTACATAACAGGAATGCTGGGTGTGTCACGCCAGCAACATAGTGACACAACAGAACAAAGTAGTCGAAAAACAACATCTGAGTGGTACAGACGCTAACCACTGTGCGTCTGCCCGGCTCTCGCCGGTTTTCGGCGAAGTTTTGGTGTTGCGCCGGCCGTGCGTAATTATCGCCTGCACGTATACAGATCTTAAATGTAAAATAGCAGCTGTCAACTTAATTAGATTGAACTAACAGTTAAATGGGTTTTAAAAAAAAAAACATGTAAATTCAGTGATCTACGTAGTGCGCGTAGTATAAGGCGATGTCATCTGGACTCACATGTCAGTTAAGTAACTTTCAATTTTCGTCTAACGTCAACAAAGTCCGATATAAATTTTATAACGAAACAAAATTTTAAGCACTAAACAAATGAGATCTCATATGGGTATGGGGGAATGTAAAACAGAGTGAATGAGAGTACGTATTAAATAAAGAACGCTGGTTTGCTTAATAAGGTAGTAAATTAATTGAATAAATACCATGGTTTAGTTTTAATTGTTTCTTCTTTTAAATGTTAAACTTAGATATATATATGGGAAAAATATAGTATTGAATAATTATAAATATGACTAACAACCATGTTCTACCGTTAATGAAGTAAAATGGAAAGAAATAACGTGCTATAGAATGAATAAATAATTCATGAGCAACAAATAAGCTGTTGGGTGAATCATTTCAAAATATACCATTCTGATCTCCTGTTCGCTGAAAAAGAACCCGAGGACCCAAAAAACGGTAAGTACGTATATTTTTTCATACGTAGTTGGTAACAAGATGGCGCTCGAAGAATTCAGTTAATAAATAGTGAACAGTAACCTATTATCAAGAAATATAAATATCAATAAAACGATATATCACAGAATGTCATACCGAGTTTTCATTTTATCACTGGCAATCTTGAGCCGTCCTCTTACCAAGCGATTCATTTCTCGCAGTTGGTTTTCTAATTGCGAGGAATAGTTCTTTGGCTCTTGGGACTGAGTCTCAGGTGATCCAAACATCAAGTCCCCAGGAAGACGAATCTCCCGCCCAAACACCAATTTTGCTGGAGTCATGCCGGTTGTGCCATGTACTGATGATCTATACGCCATAAGGAATAGTGGTATACGTTGGTCCCAGTCTGTTTGGTTCTCGTCAACAACTTTCGAAAGATGCTGCTCAAGTGTCCTGTTGAATCTCTCAACCATCCCGTCCGACTGAGGATGCAGAGGCGTTGTCCTGGTCTTTCGAATTCCAAGTAGACGGCATAATTCTTTAAACACTCCTGATTCGAAATTTCTCCCTTGATCCGTATGGATTTCCATAGGGGCTCCATAACGGCAACAGAAGTTGTGAACTAACTGCTTTGCCACAGTGGTAACCTCCTGATTTGGAATTGCGTAGGCTTCCACCCACTTAGTAAAGTAGTCACCTACAACCATGATGTACCGGTTTCCATCGTCAGTAACTGGGAATGGTCCAGCAATGTCTATGGCAATTCTCTCGAAAGGTTGTCCAACGTTATACTGTCTCATTTTTCCCCTGCTTCTGGTTTGTGGGCCCTTGCTTGCAGCACATATTTCACACGTCCGAACCCATCCTCTACGTCGTGGCGAAGATGAAGCCAATAGAATCGCTTCCGTATTTTGTCAAGGGTTTTGTTAACGCCAAGATGGCCTCCAGATGTTCCATCATGCATCTCCTTCAAAACAGACTGCACTTTACTTCGGGGAACTATCAACTGCATGACCACGTCTCGTCCATCTGCACTTTCCCAAGCCCTTTTCAGCAATCCGTTTTCTAAGGTGAGAGATTCCCATTGTGCCCAGTAGCCCTTCAGCACTTCGGAACCATGGCAGATATCTTGGCAATCCGGGCGGCGACCTTCCTCTTTTGCTGTCAAGATCGGTCCAATGTCTTCATCAGTCATCTGTTCTTGTCGACAGTCTTGTGTTGTCCAGCCATCAGCCAGGAAATCTACAGTGATGGCTCGAACATGTTCACTTGAGTTTTGTTCTTCCTTTCTGTGGCAATGTCGGCAGTCTTCCGGGCATGGTCTTCGTGATAAGCCATCTGCATTACCGTGCAGGCGCCCCCGCCGATGTTGTACCTTGAAGTTGTACTCTTGCAGACGTTCGAGCCACCTTGCCAACTGTCCTTCCGGATTTTTAAATCTCAAGAGTCATGCAAGTGCAGCATGGTCGGTACGTAGTGAAAACTCTCTCCCATAGAGGTATTTATGGAAGTGCTCCAAAGCTCTGACAATTGCCAACAACTCTCTTCTTGTAACACAATAATTTCTCTCTGGTTTAGAAAGCATCTTGCTGTAATACGCTATTACTCATTCTTCACCGTTCTGCACTTGAGACAAAACTGCTCCTAGACCAGTATTGCTTGCGTCTGTGTCTACGATGTACTTCCCTTCGGAAGCTGGAAAAGCGAGAATTGGCTGCGAACATAATGCAATCTTCAACGTTCTAAATGCTTGTTCACACTCTCTCGACCATTGGAAGTTTCGTTTATTTTCCGTTAGCTCATGTAGTGGTTTAGCAATAGTAGCGAAGCCTTTCACAAAACGTCGGTAATATGAGCATAACCCCAGGAAACTCCGAACTTCGTGTTTATTCTTCGGAACTGGCCAGTCTCTTACGGTGTCTACTTTATTAGGATCCATGCTAACGCCCGCTGCCGAAACCAGATGGCCCAAATACTGTACTTCCTTCTTGAATAGAGAACACTTCTTCGGGCTCAGCTTCAGTTGTGCACCGTGAATTCTAGTTAGAACTTCCTTAAGGTTTTCCAAATGATCTTCGAAAGTCTTCCCGATCACTATGACATCGTCTAAGTAAACAAGGCAAGTTTTCCACGTCAGGCCTCGGAGTATCAGGTCCATCAATCTCTCAAATGTTGCCGGTGCATTACAGAGTCCAAATGGCATGACGTTAAATTGGAATAAGCCACTTGGGGTTGAGAAAGCGGTCTTTTCCTTGTCTTCTTGATGAAGACCCACTTGCCAATATCCACTCTTCAGGTCCAATGTGGAAAACCACTGTGCTCCGGACAACGTGTCGAGTGTATCGTCAACGCGAGGTAATGGATAGCAGTCTTTCTTTGTAACATCATTTAACCTCCGGTAGTCTACGCAGAAACGCAATCCACCATCCTTCTTCGCTACCAGCACTACAGGGGAAGACCAAGCACTTGACGAAGGTTCAATTACTCCCTCTGTCAACATGTCCTGTACTAACCGAGACATCTCCTCTTGTTTAGATAATGGAGGCCTTCGAGGAGGTTGGCGTATCGGTGTTGTGTCCCCAGTATTGATGCGATGTTGCACAAGAGAGGTTCTTCCCAGTGACTGTCCCCGAACTGCAAAACAATCTTTGAATTCGTGTAAAAACTGTCCGAGTTCTTTTACCTCACCACTTGAGAGGTCGTTAGAAGATCTGTTCAATAATTCTTGCAGTTCCTCTGGTAATTTAGAAGTATCCGAAGAACTGGGTCTTCGTTGCGTTATTCCGGCTACCCAGGCCACAGGAGTCAATTTGCCTAGGAGCGTATTGCTTTGTAAAGTGATAGCTTGATCCAAAATATTCGCCACTCTAATAGGCACATTTCCGGTTTCGTCAGGTTTTACTAAACTTCTGGCAATTAGTATGCCCGGTGTGCTGACTACCTGGGGTTCGAATATAGAGCACTGATTGCCCCTAGTATCTACCGCAGTTCTAACCATGATGATCTTTTCGGAGTTTGGCGGAACAGTTACGGCCACTTGGTTTATGACGTCCATCGATTTTTCTGCTGTCGTCATTGTTGATAGCATTACCTCTTCGCCTCCGATTCTCAAGACATTGTTTTTGAAGTCGACTATAAATCCGTATGCGTTCATAACGTCCACACCAAGAATTGCTTCATCCACAATGTCTGCAACAAGTACTTGATGATTAAACTCAAGTCTACCGAGGCGTAGGTGTATCTCCACTTTTCCATACACTTTTACAGGCCGTCCAGTAGCTGTTCGCAAGCTGCAAGAGCACCAGATTGGCTTGAGATCTTTCACCACGTCGGGGCGCACAATAGAAACTGTTGCGCCTGTGTCAACTGTAATCGAGGTTGGCCTTTCTTGAACAAATCCGGTAACTACCAAGCTCCCGGTGTTTTTCTGAAGCGTAGAAATTGCGTATTCTCTAGGGGCTTCGTTCCTCCAGTTAGTCAGCACACGCCCCGTTGCACCGACTATTCCTCGTTTCCCTGCTGCTGAATTCTAACCCGACAATCTCGTTGTAGATGTCCAGGTTTCCCACATCGATAACACTTCGGTCTTCCATCCTTTCTTATTTTATTCTGTGGCGCCGACCGTCGAGTCTCTGTCCTTGTTCTTCCTCCTCATCGTCTGTGCCGTCGCGATCTTTTAGCTCGCGCACTTTATGACTTGTCCAACCAGACGCTGATTTGGCGGCCTCAAATTGCAAAGCATGTACCAGGGCGTCCGCACTGTTCTGGTGTCTTGCCATTCGTAACACTTGCTGTAGTTCGTTATCTCGGACACCGGCAGTAAATGTCTGCATCGCAAAACGCGTTCGAAAATCTTCTGGCGCTTCAGGATAGGCCAGTCTAATTAGTCTGTCGATACTTGCTTCAAACTCTTGAAGACTTTCCCCGGAATGTTGTCGCCTTGCTCTCAACTGGGTGCAGTACACATCTCGCAAATGTTTATCACCATACTGTAATTCCAGAGCTTTTATCAACTCGGCATAGGTGTTCTGGCTGTCAGGTGGCACTTTCTGTAGTAGCTCTGCCGCGGGTCCTTTTAATGCAAGAACAAGCGAAACAGCCTTGTCTTTTTCTGTCCAATTATTTGCGCATGCAGCAGCTTCAAATTGGCGGAGGTACGTTGCCCAGTGAGTGCTTCCGTCAAAGGTTGGAGCTTTGACATGAACTGTCCCTACTGCAGGCAAAGTGACTTTCTCTGTTAACTTATTTTCTGTCTTGATCACTGGTACAGTCTGTTCAGAAATTTGTTTTGGTTGAATCTTCATGCACTGTTCAACTTCAGTTTTAATTTGTTCTCTTATGTTTGCCATTGAGTTTTCTACTGCAGATATTTTATTTGACACAGATTCTTCTATAACAGATATTTTTGTAGACATCGATTCCTCCACAGTCAAGACAGATTTTTCTACTTCAGCTATTTTTAATGTCATTGATTCTTGTACCTCCGATATTTTAGTTACTTGCTTATTAAGCTCACCTCGTAGGAGACCCAACTCTGCAGCGGTTTGTTCTTGTGTCTGCTTTTGCTGCTGTATTAACTCCTTGATGTCATCTGCTTCCTGCTTCCGTTTTTCATCCTGTCGTCTTTCTGCTTCTTCTCTTTCTTGTATTCGTTCTTCTTTTTGTCGTCTTTCTGCTTCCTCCGCCTCCTGTCTGCATTTCTCGTCCTGTCGTTTTTCTGTCTGCAACAGCAGCGCCTGTAAATTTTCCATCATCTGACTGGCATCCATTGTTTATCGATTAATTACGAATCACACTCGTCTTGTACAAAGCGTCCACTGTTTCCACTGTTAACCGTTCTATCCCAGTTCTGACACCACTGTTACGACGGTCTACTCGATCGTCGTAGGTACAGTGGAAAAAAAATAAGTACAAGACACCAATTAAGTCACTAATCACACCTTTAATTGTTATAGTAAAACAGTTCGTAATTAACAACACAGTGTCTACAACAAATCAAATGAAATTGTTCATACGCAATAAAATGTCCACTAATATTAAAACTCAACTGTATTACAATTATACCGTCCGAATACAAAACGCAACACTTCACTAATAACTACTTGAACGTACACCGTAATAACCCGAACCGCTCTGTAAATATATCGCACTAATACTCTCGAACCGCACAGTCAAAAATCTCGCATTGAACTGAAAACTAAGGCCACGACGCGATGTATTTATAGTTACGCTACACACACCAGAAGCTTCCAAACTGCGTCTTATCTCTCGCGAACTACGTAATTGCTGCGGCCTTGACACAGTCCGAGCGCCCGAGCGAGGCTGGCAAAGTCGAGAAAATTCTCGCAACATGCGTTTAGTAGCACGTACACCGCACGCTTACGTCGAGATCTTTCTGGGACATTCGATAAACGCCTAGATTGTTCTACGCTGTCGTAGCAATATATTAAACCATGAAGCGCTGGTTTGCGTTCTATAAAATTGACCTTATGTTTAAAATGTATTTATTTCTATTCTAAAGAAAAAAAAAAGAAAAAATCATGCATAATAAATGTTCTTATTGTCTGTATAAAAAGTAGTAGTAGAAAGAAGAAAGGGAGGGGGAATATTTTGTTTACGGGAAGATTGAAATGTTTTTTTTATGTTTTCCTTTGTTATATAAGAAATTTAATTAAATAAAAGTATAACCATAATATGATGGTAATACAGTTGTACTTTCTTGAACAACCATTTCTGTTCTTCCGGTTCGCTGATCCGAACCCTGGTGAGTAACAAAAAATTTATTTAGGATTGGTATGAATGCAAGATGGCGGCCGAGTTGAACGAAGGCTGGATTTTATAACCACCAAATAAATTAAACAAAAAAATAAGAGAAACATAATTGTACAAAATCTCTGCTCAACAGTCTGTAAAGGACCACGGCATACCGCGCGATTTTGTGTTTAGTGTGACGGTTACATGGCTAGTACAACGCGTCACCAGCCGCTGGTTGTGGTATGACAGCCAGGAGGCGCTGGTGTTATCTCAGCAGCTACTCAATTTTCCCTCACGATGCTGAGTGCATGCCGTACTGAGCCTCCACCGGGAATTGAACCCGGGCCCACACACAGTGAATCACGAGTGCTAGCTACTAGACCACCTGGAGACTTGCTAAAATCTAAACTATTAGATTTAATAATTTAATGTCTATTAAAAATTATTTCTTAAAAAGTGTATTAATCTACTTTTAGTATAACTTGAAAATAATATTTTTCATGATCATTAATTATGCAAAACAATGAAGCAAGCTTCAGTATTTTATGTTTCAGTTACTGAACAAGACTGTCGAATTACGACATGAAAATTTGTGTGCAGAAGATAAAAACTATGGTTGTATTACAGAACTAAGATTGTATTAGATAATAAGATATAGAGCAGGTGTCACATTTCCGCTATCTTGGCTGTGACATCACTTATGATACTTATATCACTCACTTACTTATATACTTATTATATGATCACTTATATTTTCTGTTGCACGTAAGTTGGCCAAGTTCAGACAATATGTGGAACAATTTGACAACTGTTATTGAGGAGACTCGACTAAAATTGTATAAGGGATTGGTTGTGCCAGTGATATTGTATGGTTGTGAAACTCGGGTTCTGGTGAAGAAATATTGAGTAGGATACAAGCCTCAGAGATGAAATTCTTGTGATCTGTTAAAGGATGCACGTGAAGAGACACGACCCTACAATGAAGATATATGCATTGAGTTGAAAATGTTTAATATCCAAGATCACACTGCAAACAACAAAGGCAAATGGACTACTCATCCAAAAAGGATGCTGAATGGCAGGTTGCCTAACAAAGTTTGGCAATACAAGCCTATTGAACAAAGAATTATAGGAAGACCCAGAATACATTGGTGAAGTGGATCCGCTTCCTTCATATATAAAAACATACACAATGTCTGACTTGTAGGTAATAAATTTCTTTATTTATTTTTTTGCTTAACCTATTTTTTAAAAAGTATTAAATATGAGAGAGATACACAGACAGACAGACAGAGATTTGTATTAATAATTTCAACAAAAAACCTCAGTTTGTTGTTCTAACAAAATACAAATTATATAAATTTATATATAAATTCACAAATAGATTAATACCAACTTGAATATGCTGATACGTTAATTTATAGCAATACATACATGTTTTTACTACTTAGGAGATAAAACTTATTTAACTGACCTTGAAATTTCTATCAGAAATATTGGGTCGAACAATTTTCTGACCAAAAGGAATCCATGGTGGTGGACCACCCTCTTCACCAACTCTGCCACGAGTATGTTTTGCTAAACTCTGAAATAAAATGTTTCAATCTTGTATTCCATTAATTTCAATACTAGTGATATAAACAAAAAACTAGCCACAACTAAATCATCATTAGTTTGTAAGAACAAAATTAATAATAACTTCTTTCCCTCAAAAAACAGAAATTTATTAATTTTCAGGTTATCAAGAAACATTGTGCCTCACAAATCTTTTTTTTATGAAACTTTACAATGAAAATATCCTAACCTCTTTAACATCAGGAATATATTTTTTTGACATTTTTCTTTAATTCTTCTATAGAGATAAAGGCAATTTTTAACACCACGTGCAAAAAAATAATACTAATTTTTAGAAACCTATAATTGCTTGTGTTTTTTAATGAAACATACAGGGTCCGGCAGAGAAACCTGACGATTTTTGAAGTAGTTCTGTGGAGTGTAGCATGGAGCGCTGCAATCGAGCTTGCGCTCATGTGTTCGACAGCTCAAAGCATTTCAGTCACCATGGAGCGTTGGTCAGCACAACATCGTACGTTCGTAGTGGAAACGTTTTTTAAAAACAATGAGTCAGTTATTGTTACGCAGCGCGTTTTTCGCCGCCATTTCAGCATTCATCGAAATGACAGTGTTCCAAGCCGCAATACCATACTGTTGTGGGTGGCGAATTTTCGGGAAACGGCCTCTGCCTTAAAGAAGATACCACCAGGGAAACAGCGTACTGTTCGAACCCCGGAGAATGTTGAACGCGTGCGTCATGCTATTCGTAGGAGTCCTCGGCGATCGGCATTAAAACACGCAAGTGCCCTACAGATTTCTGAACACAGAATTTTGCATCTGGAACTCGACTTTCATCCCTACAAACTTGTTGTAGTGCAAACACTGAGTGCCCAGGATAAGAGAATTCGCATGCATTGTTGCCATGGACTTGTGAATATTGTGAATGACCAAGTGTTAAACAATCTGCTCATGACCGATGAGGCCAATTTCCATCTGTGTGGTTATGTCAATACGCAGAACTGCCGGTACTGGGCATCGCAGAATCCTCAAGAACTGTTTGAACGACCGTTACACAGTGAGAAGGTTGTTGTGTGGTGTGGGTTAACGTCTTCCGGGATAATTGGCCCCTACTTCTTTGAAGACGACGAGGGGAATGTAGTGACTGTAAATTCACAACGTTACGTTCACATGCTTACAACATTTCTCGCACCTGAGTATGGCAACATGGTATTGCACTGGAAACCACATGGTTCCAGCAGGATGGGGCAACTGCTCACACTGCAAGGGATTCCCTGAATAAATTGAGAGAGATGTTTGGAGCCCGAGTGATCTCACACTGAGGGGATGTTCAGTGGCCTCCAAGATCGCCAGACCTCAATGCTTGCAATTATTTTCTGTGGGGGTATCTCAAGAGTAGGGTGTACCAAAACCGACCAAAGACAATCGTGGATTTGAAGCGGAATATTTGGACAGAAGTGGCGGCAATCTCTCCGGAAGTTCTGCGCCGCGTAACGCACGGTTTACCGTTACGGCTCGAAGAATGTGTTGAAAATGAGGGACACCATCTAAAGAATGTGATTTTCAAAAAGTAATTAATGTAAGTAAAATGCTTTGAGATGTACTTTAATTCTAAAATAAAATTTTGTTTATAAACTATTTATTCTGGTCATAATTTCACTTAGAAAACCATCAGGTTTCTCTGCCGGACCCTGTATAATGATATGTGTCTAACAGACAAACTCACTGTAATACAGTGTTCAGATTTTGCTTTTGCAAAAATTTCTATTTTCAGAATGGAACTGACCTTTTTAGTTCCACATTTTTATTGCTCTTAACAATAAAAACAAAAGAGTTGACTTAACAGGTTTGATTGTTAACAGAAAAGTTAAGATCATGTAAGCCCGAAAATTATTTACTTTCAAGTTACGGTCTCCCAAATTTTAACATAAAACGTAACATAGCATTAAAAATTTTCATATGGATACTAACTTTGAGACAAATTGATTATTTAAGCTTTATAACAACAGAAAATAGACCAAAATCTACAATTTAATAATTTCTTGTATAAATCTTTTTTTTTTTTTAGAAAAAAGTAACCAGAAAAATTATCTTAAAAAGCAATTTTAATGAAAGGGGTTAATATGAAATTTTTTTCATTATAAATTAGTTAATATTTTATTTATTTTAAGTGACTGATTGTTTCCATTTTTTTTTTTTTTTAACTTATCTATAGATAACATTGTGTAGCTTTAGCATTATATCTGACAATTTACATCATTTTTTTCAAGTAAAGACTACATTTATGTTATTTTATGCTTATTCCATTACTTCAACAGGCTACATAAAAAGTTTATGTTTTCATTATTTCATGGGAGAAACTTATGTAATAGATAATGATCCACAGATGGGGAAATGGGGAAAATTTACCTCCCCAAAAAGGTCACTTGGACAATTTTTTTTTCATTTTGTGATTGTGAATGTGATAAAAAATTCATATCACATTATGCAGGTTCATGATTTTATACTAAAATTACTTTAAATTGTAATTTTACATTACCAGCATGTTAATTTTTCTTTAATGCATAACATATGTATAACATGTGTAGTGTATATTTTAAATTGTAAGTGAATAGTATTACAAGAACAATGAATATGTAGATCAAAAAACTTATTGTGTTGATAATAAGCTGTATCTGGTCTTCACTCCTTGATTTATAGTTTAAACCTTTAAAGAATGGCTCATCAAACATGATCCCCCCCACCAAAGTTAACTCTTCTCCCCAACACAATTCCTTGCTGAATCCGCCCTTGCTAGGTGATTTTTTAGTTATTAACATTAAACATTAAAATAGGATAAATTTTTTTAATGGTTCCTCTATAATGCTGTAAAAAAACTGAACATTAAGTCATTATATGTCTTAAGTCACTATCAGCAAAATGCATTCCATACTGGGATAAGATGACAGAACACCTACACATATTGAATGCAATTAGGCTTCACAAAAATAGTGGTAACTTATTTAGCTCAACTGCATATAATAAACCACTTTTTAATTTTTTCAATTTTTCTTAATGTTTAAATGGAAAAAAGCATCATATAAATAAATAACATAAAATTAAATCAGAAACAGAAACAATCCTATGAGCATATCAACATAAATAAACTTCTAATTAATGGTAAGTAATAAATATAATAATAATGATAATAAATAAAACTTAATTGTACATCTTTTACAACAAATCTGGAATTAATGAAAATCTGTATATTAATTACAAACCTATGCAATAACTAATTATTTTGTAACTTAAACAGAAATTATTTTTAAAAATCTGTCAAACTAAGTTTATCATAAGATCGCTTGCTAGTACTAGTACCACAGTAAAACTACATACCCTATTTAATTCCCATTTATCAACAAGTGGGGCTACTCTACCACCCAAAACTTCAATGCAGGATGGCTTAAGAAGCATTAATCCATGGGAAACTGGAATACTTTCACCCTTTAACAAGAGTTTTGTCCCAGGAGGAGTGTTCGTACTGCAAACAGAAAATAATAACAGTAGTAGTAATAATAATAGCCATTTTTGGAGCACGTTCTCCTACTGCAACTCACTGTTTAGACTGTTCCTTGGTTTCAGGTTGATAGTGATGTATCCAGGTTTCACCAATTGTTATTAAACGCCGCAAACATTCTTCTCGATTGCATTGAAACAACTCCAAACCATGTTTAGAAATGTTTAATCATTCATGCTTTTGATCGATTGTGAGCAAACACGGCACTCATCTTGTAGACAGCTTTCTTGTATGTAAATGTTCGTGTAAAATATTGTTACGAGAAGCCTACCGAACAACCCAGAACATTCTCCACACCCCCCGTCCAGTGTGGCAGCTGTTGCATCATTCAACTACATGATTCTAGTGAGTTCCAGAAACACTTGAGATAAGCATTAAGCTGCCAGCCGTGCAGTAAGGAGGAAAGCTGTACTGGCCTCAGCGCGGCGTATATAAAGCCATAGCAGCCAGGTTGTCAGTTCAGTTACGTGAGCGATTTTTGATAGTGCGGATTGAGTGTTTGCCGAAGTGAAGTAGTATTGTGTTAATAATTCTGTGAAACTCTATTAATAGACATTGTTATTGCGTGTGGACAAATCTGACTGGAAATATTGTACGAGTTAATTATAAACTGTTTAATTGTGATAATTAAAGCTGGTGATTAGTAACTTAATTGGTGTCTTGTATATTGTTTTCCACTGTACCTACGACGATCAAGTAGACCGTCGTAACAATATTATGGACTTGTTCATTTGAGTTGCCTATTGTATTAGTAATTTCATGCACTTTCAATCTTCTGTCCTCCATCACCATAGATGTTTTCAATATTTTCTGCAGTTGTAACCTCAACAGGCCGTCCGCAACGTTCAGTGTTGTTTGTGCTCATGTGAGCACTACGAAAATAACCAAACCATTTGTAAACTGTTCTAGTTGATGGAGCTGACTCACCGTAATATTTATCCAGCTTGCATTTAGTTTCCTGTGTGGTTTTGCCTTTCAAAAAGTAATGTTTCATGACCACACAAAATTCTCTTTCATCCATTTTTTGCAAATCACAACACTTCATCAATTCAAACGATTGGCAACAATAGAATTATGAATGTATGTTACTGAAACATAGTGTACGCTCCTAGTGGAGATGCAGGAAACTAAAAATTATGTTATTTATATACTATGAGCGCCATTTCCTGACTTTGCACGGACTTACCAAACACCCCTCGTATATGTATCCATTTCAAGTGGTCCAGCACTGGTTGCCTGACCATTTCAGAAAAAATTCATTTTGTGTGTATCCATTCCCTTTTGTTTTGGTAATTCAAAACATATTTTCTTTTATTTTTAATGTATTCAGTTTACAGATGCCAGCAATTTTTGTTATATGGTGCACACCGTTTTTTCCATTTGCGGACATTTATGGAATTCTAAGTTTCTCAGAACTGGGTTGTCCTAGGCCTTTCAAATAAACTTTGTTGTTTTCAGTACATTCGAACCTACAACTTAGTACCCTGTTTACTGACCTAGTGTGTTTCTGTACAGATGATCTTTGTACCCGAAGTTGTCAAACAATAATGAATAAAATTCAATTTTCATAGTGTAATTTCTTGAGGAAGGAAAAGAATCTCAGCCTTCATGTTTTATATTTTTATTCACATACAAGTATAGTTAATTTATAAAAAGTATCAATGGTTAGTAATGTATTGTTTAAATATTAGAAATTTTTCACTACCAATTGCCTCTTAAATATTTACTTTTAAATTTAAATTAATTTAATTTTTTTTTTCAAATTTTAACCTTTACCTATGTTGGGGACCAGAGAACAAACTGAAAACTGAACACATAAAAGGTATCTTATGGTAGGAAACTTCAGTGTAAATTTCAACTTTGAGATTCAATTCGTAGCAGAGAAAACAATTTTGAAAAATCAAGTAAAAATGGTTGTTTTCCATATAGGAAATCAGCACCAATAAGCCGTAGGAGATTCAATCATTTAGGCTTGCTAAACTAAGACAGCTATATTCTAAGACAGCTTTAAAATATACATTAAGTTCTTTGTTCTTAACTGGCACATAATATTACAAAACTTAAAACTATTTTAGATACAAAGGTAGGTCTAAATACTGTAATGAAATGCAGTATCTTGATTTGAAAAACTTGGTCTGAAACAACAACCAATCAATTACAGTTGTTTCCCACTTAGGTTATTGTTAGGAATAGCAGTGTTTTTACTAAAAAGACACTAAAAGTGAAATTATTCCCTTGTGGAACAGGATGAAGCACAAGGCAACAAGCCTTGATTGGGTTAACAAGCAGGTTACAGTTAACCCATTTGTTTTTTTATTACTAAGACATTGACAAAGTAAAGAACTATAACTTTTGTATCATTTGGAGCACAATACAACAGTCCATACACATTTCAACTTCAACTAACTAATCACATTAAAGAACATCACCCTCCTATAAAAAAAATTAATCTACATTTCACAGGGGCCTGAAAGTCAGTACAAAAACAAAAAGAATTTTATCAATATGTGCTTTCATAAACAAGATGTTGGACTTGACACTGAATGGCATTTCTTTGCTTCTTGAAACGGGAAAATGCCTGTGACAGTATAGAGGGTAGTATAAACCAAGCTGTGACAAAGGCGACCTTATGGGGATTAAATACTTACACCTGAGGAAATGTTTACATTTTGCAAAATATCTCACAGCTGAAATTTCTACTGAAGTTTCCTACCATAGAGACTTTTTATGTGCAGTTTTCAGTTTTTTCTCTAGTCCCTTGAGAGACATAAAGCTTAAAATTGGAAAAAATACAATATATAAATTTTTAATAGGCTGTAATTTTTAAACGATACGTTACTCACCATTGATACATTCTAAAGTTAACCATAATTATATATAAATAAGCACATATAAAATTAAGTCTAAGATTCTTTCCTTTTCTTAAGAAATTGCAATACGAAAATTGAATTTTATTCGTTATTGTTCAACAACTTCGATGTACAGAATTATCATTATTGTTCGACAACCTACAGAAGCACATTACGTCAGTAAACAGGGCTCTAAATTGTAAGTTAGAAAGTACTGAAAACAACAAAGTTTATTTGAAAGGACCTGGACAACCCAGGCCTGAGAAACTTAGAATTCCGTAAATGTCCGCAAATGGAAAAAACTGTGCGCACCATATAACAAAAAATGCTGCCATCTGTAAACTGGATACATTAAAAATAAAGAAAATATCTTTTGAACTAAAAAAACATAAGGAAATGGACATGCCTACTTACGTAGACAAGAATTCCTGAATAACGATGAAGAAGAAATAGAGACAGAAACAGAAAATAGAATTACTATAACGGCAGGAGAAATAAGGAAAGCAGTAAACTCAATGAAAAACAACAAACCACCAGGCCCAGGAGGGTTAGTAGCGGAACTAATACAGTACGGAACCGAAAAACTTATGAGAATGATCGGAAGAATGTTCAAGAAGGTTATAAATGGAGAAGATTTACCGGCGGAATGGAAAGAGGCACGAATTACACTGATATTTAAAAAGGGCAATAGAAAAGACTGCGAAAACTATAGAGGCATAAGTGTCATAGCAACGATGGGAAGCCTGTATGGTAGAGTGCTAAAAAATAAAATCTAGAGGGAAAATATACAGGGAAAGATTGGAGAAGAACAAGCAGGTTTTACAGCTGGGAGATCATGCGTAGACCAGATATATACACTCCAACAGATCATAGAAAAGAAAAAAGCGAAGAACGGGGAAGTACATCTAGCGTTTATCAACCTTAGAAAAGCATATGATACAGTGCCCAGACAAGAAATGTTTAAAGCTCTATCACAATTAATGGCTGCCCAACATCACCCATGCTGTTTAAGATATTTTTGGAAATACCGATACGAAACGAACACCTGTACACACTATGCTTCACCGATGACCAGGTAGTTATAGCCCAGGATGAAGAACATCTAAGCTAAATGGTCAGAAAGCTGAAGGAAGAATACACAAAGATTGGATTGGAAATAAACATAAAAAAGACTGAATACTTGGCAATTAGATATAAAGTAACAACAGATTTAGAAGTAAACAGAAATATTAAAATTAGAGGAACAGACAAATTCAAGTACCTAGGATTCACACTGAGTAAACAAGGCACAACGGAAGAAGAAATAAAAAGTAGATTAGGGCAGACTAGAACAGGGATTAGACAATTACACAGTGTTATATGGGACAAAAATATTAGAAAAAGCACCAAAAAAATGATATATCAGACCATAGTCCAAAATATTATGATGTATGCAGCAGAAGTATGGGTTATTAACAAAAAGAATGAAAGAAAGATTCTTGCAACAGAGATGGAATATTGGAGGAGGTGCTGTGGAATAACGAGAGCAGACCGAATAACAAACGAGGCGATCAGAAGAAGAATGGAAACGGAAAGAAGTGTAATTGACTACATCGAAGAAAAAAGATTGGTGTGGTATGGTCATGTCCGGAGAGCCCAAAATAGGTGGATCAACAAAGTGATGGAATGGAGTCCATTAGGAAGGAGAAAAAGGGGAAGACCGAGAAGATCTTGGAGGGACGAAGTGGATGAATCTATGCAATGTGTAGGACTTGAGGAAGGACAATGGGAACATCGGGAGAATTGGAAAGCCAGGTTGTGAAATTACTACCATGTTACAATAGAACCTTGATAATTCCAATTAAAAATTAGTTAATAATTAAAATAAATAATTAATTAATACTGCACCACACAAACTTCCTTTACTGACTTCTCTCTTCCAGTTTTGTTTGTAACTCTCTGTAAATTTAGTGTAATTTACTTGGTGTGTGCCTTCAATACATTCATACATTACCAAGGTTCAAACTATTAAGATCCAAGATAACAGATAAAGCTTTTTTTTTTACAAAACAAAATATAGTACAAAAATTACCTCAATGAACGAATATTTTCCAGCTCTATAGCATGGCAAACATTGTGCCCATCGGTCAGTAACAGTTTTAACATCCGTGGTGCTGCCTGAGATTCTTCATTCGCTTTTGGAGCAGAAATATTTCGTACTTTCTGGATCTGCACCACAATGCCTCCTGGTACCTGAAACATATTTTTATTTCTATACTTCTGTGCACAGTGATATACTACTGACTCATGTTAATTAGACACTTGCCAATCTATCAACCTCCCCCCCCCAACACGCACACACACACACACACACACACACACACACACACCACTCTAACAGCTGCTAAATAAAGTGTTTCTTGCAATAAAGATGTAAAAGCTGTGTTCAATACTATAACCACTGGCTGAGGCAAGATGGGCAGATTTAGGATCTCTTAGTGCTGAATAAAATGTATACAAAAAAGAAACAAACATTTTGGAATGTCTTCTTTAAATCTTAAAAGACATGCATATTGTTACATGACATTTTTACCATGCCCTTTTAACATAAATATACTTTGATTATATTAATAAAAAGTACCAAGAAACATAAGATTTTTAAAAAAACAGTAAAGAAATACTTGATTGAATATGATTTATTTTAATTGTTTAATTATGTTAACGAAGACCGTGATAGTTGTGTTTATCATAGTTAAAATGATGTTAATGATGATAAGTAAGAAGGACAATGTTAATGAACTTACTTATGGAATTTTGTTTTATTTGTGCAGACTGTAAATTTATAAATACAGTCAGTTAAGGGGAATTATAATATATTACTAATAGTTCTTAGTAATTAGTTTGGGTCACATTAATTAATATTATATATGATAGTGTTAATAACACTAATGTTTTTCTTAAC
The DNA here is from genome assembly GCA_034769895.1 of Magicicada septendecula. Classification (NCBI taxonomy): domain Eukaryota; kingdom Metazoa; phylum Arthropoda; class Insecta; order Hemiptera; family Cicadidae; genus Magicicada; species Magicicada septendecula. The sequence goes on along the minus strand of CM068370.1, from coordinate 40,858,108 downwards.
AAGAAAGTACCAAAATAATAGTCATAGATTTTTGTAAAACTAGGCATATTGAGCTTAGACAGTTAAGTTATATGAATAAGAATTTCTATTAAAATAATAACGAAACAATGTCAGGTTATGTTAAAGGATTACTAAATGTGTCAAATAAATTTAAGAAAGTGAAAAGTATAAAAAGAAATAATAATAAATAAGTTTGGAACAAATAGAATAAAAAGTGTAAATTAATAACTCAAGAAATATAGAACAGAAGATAGTCAAAAGTGGTGTCAAAATGATCAGCGTTTCATCAGAAGATCAAAGAAACCAATAAAGTGAAGATTAAAGCTCTTATAAAAAAAGGTATATCCTTTTAAAGAAAATGACATATAAAATAGTAAAAGTTTGTTTATGTTATTACTATGATGTCACCAGTGTGACATAAAAATGTTACATTGGAAACCAAGGAGATAGCTGATATAGGCCTTAGCAACTAATATGTTAATAAAATAAAATGGAATTGTATTATTGGATCTGAATGAAGAAAGGTGGAATTAAACACCACATAGTAACAAAATTAAATTATGAGACATTGTATATCAGTGCATCTAACTAAAACAATTAAATAATTATCCTCAACAAGACTAAAATAGAAGAAGGAAGTGCTACAGGACTCTAAAGAATTAAAACAGTATATCTCTGAAGAAATTTAATCAATTGACACAGGAAGAGAAGTATTTTTTGATATAAAATTAATCTGAACCATTCCCTGTTAAGCCTAGACTATAGGTTTCAAAGACATTGATTACACTTCTCATAAAAACCATTTTTGGAACTTTCACTGAGAACAATATTAATGAATAGTATTACTATAAGCATAAAAAACCATTGATGTATAGTGTTACTATAATCTAAAGCGAATTAAGTCTAAAAAACATTTTCTAACATAACCTAAACACTGAACTTTGTTACACTATTTATATAATCCTGTTAAGGCACATTGTAACTATTTCTAATCACATGTATTTTGGTACTTTCCCTATAAAAAGTGTTGTTTGTATCGTAGCCAAAAGGACCTAACTTAACACATTATATTTGTATTTTATTCATTAAATATAAAATATGAAATGTTTATGCCCTGAGGTATAAGAGTTACTATTGCTACTGCTGCCACTCTGAGCATATTAAAATACAGCTGGCCAAACTTTGTTAAGAATTATATTTGACTTTTAAAACAATTTAAAGAATAAATAAAGGATTTGAGTTTAATAGATACAGAATAAAGGTTTATTCGTCTCTTTATTTCATGAATGCAAAATGGGTATGATATACTAAACAAGATATCTGGTACTGTGAATTGACTTCAGTAATTAGATTAAGTTGGCAACACTCCTCAGTTGAAAGTCATGGCAGATGTTTTCAAATGTTTTGATGAGCATAAGTTATCACAATCATTGCTGAACGAACAGATTAAAAGAGATTTAATTACAGCTGATAAAGAAACCATATAATATTTTTTTTTAATTTTTATAAAAATTTATAATTGATATTTTATAAATAAATTTTATTTGCAACCGGTGATTGCAAATTGGCGCTCAACAAACATTCCCCTGAACAGATACTCATCCTTATAAACTAATAACCAAGTACAGTATACACATAAAAAAGACCCATAGAGAGTCGTCTTGTAACAATATGTATCAGACTTCAGACATATTATTTCACCACTGTGCTTCCAAATTAAACAGTTAAAATATACGACCTGATGCATTAACTCTTACATTTTTAGCACAATAAATTAATATAATTTTTTTTTTTACCTTGACCTGTTAATCAGCCTTAAATTCTGTGAACTTTGAATATTACAGAAATGTCATTAATCCAATATTTCAGAAGTCCCATTAAATGTTGGATGAACTTGAATCTACTGTTCTACACTTGTTATTCTTGAAACAAGCTCATTACATAAGTACAACATGGAAGGTTTCTATAACTGGTTGAAAGCTACATTCTGACTTATGCCTTTCAAACATTTCTAACAAATTTCAGAAAATAAGAGTACCATATTAGCCAACAGTACTCTTCAGTCATTAAATATTTTTACCCCAAATATCATTCCACGTTCATGTTTTCACTGACTGAGTGAACGTGGAGCCTGATATGTGTTCCCTTGTGTTAACAGAAATTGAATCCAGGACTTGAAAATACAATTTTGCAATATTTAAATCACCTTGCAAAGTGTAAATATTGTTACGACATCACAGAACAATCTACGTGTTTATCGAATGTTCCAGAGGGATCCGGAATGTAATGCGGTGGCGTACATGACTCTCGATGCATTAGCTAGACTGTGCCAGAAGCCGTGCGGACTGTGTCAAGGACGCAATTAATTACGTCATAGGTAGAGATAACACGTAGTTTGGAATGTTCTGGTCTGTGAGCGGGGGTATAAATACAAGGCAGCAGTGGCCTTAGTTCAGTTATAGTTGCGATATATTACAGTTATTATCAGGCGATATTACTCTGTCCGTTCAAGTGGTTATTAGTGAAGTGTTGTGTTTTATACTCGGGCGGTATAATTGTAATACAATTGTGTTTTATAGTAGTTGACATTTTATTGTGTGTGAACAATTTTTATTTGATTTGTTGTTAAGAGACAGTGTTGTTAATCACGAACTGTTTAACTGTGAAAATTAAAGCAGGTAATTAGTGACTTAACTGATGTCTTGTATTTTGTTTTCCACTGTACCTACGACGATCAAGTAGACCGTCGTAACAATATATTTGCACTACTACACATGTGCCTATGTAACTGCCAGTAACAACAGTGACACCAATTTTAGGTTAATAAATATGTAATAAATATGAATTCTATTAATACACCTACTTAATTATTTACCAACCACAAATTGGTTTAGGAGTATCACGGTGGGACTGGCTAAGAAATGATGATATAAGGAACATCCTTGGAATATAAACCAATACAGACAGCAGTCATCCAAAGACAAATTAACCAAAAAATCTGTACTACAGTAAAACCTCCATAGTCCGACCCCCGGCTGGTCCGACGCTCCGGTGGGTCCGACCGCGGCTCAGGCACCAACTTGTTGATGATTTACCAGCTTGTTTACATACTTGTCAGTTGCTTTGCTGCCTCAGTGAGCACGGCATCTAGTGTCTAGTGCACAGTGTTGCCAGGTCTTCCGAAATTTTGGAAGACCTTCCGATTTTTTTTATAATGTTCCAGAAAATACGAAATTTGGTGTAAATCTTCCGAATTTTTTCCTACTCTCGTTTCAGTGCTATGTCGGACTTCTAGAGTTTTGTTTTTCCGTACGATATGACGTCAAATCTGGTCGTAATCTGCAACCGCAATTATAATTGCTTTCAATAAAAGTTTATAAGAGGTCTTGTCAAAAATTATAGTTCCTTCCTCCTGTCACAAACAATAATTATGACCACCCATACACAATCATGTAATAAGCATTTTGCAATATCCACTTATTGTACCATACTGCTATTCAAATAAGAGTGACTAATCGTTATAGTTTAGTCTCAAGCTGACAGAATCGCACTACATGACTGCACCTGAATAAACAGATACTGTAATGTCTAGCCTACACCAGGTCACAATAATGTCGTCGCAGTGATAAACATAAAAATAAAAGTAGGGTACTACGCTTGGTGGCTAAACTGTGTTGGGTATGAAGAGTGTTGAGCTGTTGTTATGTCTACATCTCTGCGGCCCTGAAATTCGAGCTCTGGCAAATCGAAAACATCGAGCCAACACTGTTCAAAACATCAAATTCGTGGAACTCCATATCTAGAATTGCGGGCGCTCTCGCAATAGACAGAGCCAATTCATTTACACTTTTTTTCAGTGTAAGCACACTTACTAGTGCGTGCTAATTACTCGTCCTGTGTGAATTGGTGTACGTAGTAATTGGTGACAGTTTTAGTGTTTACAAATATTTGTTTACACTTTTAATATTGTGTGTACATACTGTACATATTATCATTTATTGTATATAACCAATTATATGGCCTGGTAGCCTACTGTATAAGTTTTATATTATTGTAGACTGTCTCATTTAATGAAATAATAAACATTTTGTATTCTTCTGATAATCCGACCTTTTTTGCATTCCGACCATACCCCCAGTCCCACAGGTGACGGATTAGTGAGGTTCTACTGTACCTATGAAATGATTCAAAAAAATATACTTTTTCATTTTTTTATGGACACAATCTTCAAAAATTACTGAAAAAAATAAGCTTCATGTTATGAGGAAAATGGAATAGTTCAGCCTCGAATAAATCTAAAGAGCTCAAACTCAACATTCAAAATATTGTAAACTAATTTTTATACACATAATTTTGAATGTGTAAACTTCAATTAGGTTAAAATGCGTTTAATCAGAGATGCATAATACGGAACTTGAATTTCAATTCATTTATTTCACTGCAATGATAGGTAACAATAAGTACATAAATGTTAGCTTAATAAAAGCTAACATCATTAAGGTAACATTAAGCTAAATAATGGCATAAATAATAATAGTATAAGCTAGTAATAAAACATAAAGATATTTTATTAACATTTATTAAGCTGAAAGTGAGATACTATTACACTCATTAAATTTATAAAAACACAAATTAATTTGACCTACCTGTCGAGCTTCTATTCGGGGCCAAGATTCTCGCACGAACTAAGATGTTAGCGTGATTTATAGGTTACTGAAATAAGTAACTCGACTCCTTTTTTTTTTTTATGAAGAGAAATGATATTTTAATTTGTTAAAATCATTGAAAATTTCATCCAAAACTGTTATGCATGTTTATGCAGATTAATTTACTTTTTTTTTTTTCTTTGTTCACTTTATCTTCTACTACAGGTTAACTTATTCTAAACTATTACCTTACTGATCACACTTCATTATAAATACAGACAGAGCCCAGCCTGCAATTTTTTCACACTCACTCAAACACACTAAATTATAAACCCCTTAACATTTTATAATAAAGCCCCCAGCCCTTACACTTAAACCGCCGGCAACGTGGTTCGCGCGCGCACTCATCTTCTTGTAAATTCCTTGTTTTTTACTGTCCGAAAATTATAAAATTACATTGTCTACTTTTTAACTCGACCGCGGTCACATAAATTTTTCTCTCATTCCACTTTTTACGGTTACAGTCTGAAGTTTTGTCACGAGCCGAACTTGGCTCGGTCCGGCGCCGGAACGATCAGTTAACAAACTGCGAGGGAAAACGTAGCAGGTGTTGCTAACGTGATCTCATACTTTTGAGGAAATCACTGCCTTGGGCTTCGTCGCAGAAGTTTCGTCCCATGCTATGCATGTAGTTGTTGGAGTGACGATAGCATACGATCTCAGTGAGGCACTGGCTGACGTCACGAGATGGGCGGCTCTTAGCGGCATTTCCTGCAGATCGGCCAAGGAGACGGTGAATAGATTTGTTCTCCCGGCATCTTAATTTTTGGGACGACGGCGTCACCCCGAGCGCGGACTTGTACTGCTCGTGGGTGTGTGGTCACATTTATGCAAAGTTCTGAGAAATTTAGGGTGGTGCAAATTCCTCGCCTGGTTACACAACAGAAACTGCGTCTCTGCTTTGTTCTCAACACTGTTCTACTTGCCACGTAGTCTGTTATAATGGAAATAGCGTTGTCGGAAAATAAAACTTTCACAATCTTTTTATAAAATCCCGCAAAATGAAATAAATAAAATACAAATGCCCCATACCCGCAATAAATGAAATTACCCAAATTTTGACACGTTACAAAAGAAATTATACATCATAAATGAAATTGAAGAACATGTACACTTTTGTCCACTAGTTTAGCAAAATTCAAATGGGATCCACAAGTGGCTTTGAATACATCTAATTAATAAGTACAACTTTCCTTCACAAAACCCCAGAAACAAAAATCCATTGTGTTAATTCCAGAAAATGTTGAAGGCTTCCACCCTCCCAACACTATGAAAATATCATGAACACAATCTTGTTCGAAGATCGTATTATCATTATCAGTTCATCATGCATAAGTCTTGTTAGATCAAATTATAATTAATAATAATTGGAAATGCAAACAAGTTAAGCGTATTAAAGTAGTTGCCGGATGTTATTATGTGTTTGTGTAGTACAACAGGGTAGCTGAGTGGAAGAGAGCTTGCATCTCATGACATTTTTTGTCATGCTCAATCCCAAGCCGTGCTGTGGGATCAGCTCAATCCCAAGTTTATCCAACTCTGTCTCTCTACTTCTAGGGCAATACAACAGTCCGGCACAATGACATCACAACAATGTGCAACGTCTACACATGAACACACACAGCATCTACACAATGCTTGCAGTACACGATTAAATGTAGACTGGTTTCTGTCTAGCAGTGAAATTGTGTGAGCTGTATCTTAGCCAGAGGGTGCAGTAGACCATGGAACTAATATTTGAGTGTTGGTGGTGGTGTTACTGAGCATTCAAAAAATAAAATGAATCATATCATAATTAGCTATAGCACATCACACACTAACTGCAGAATTATTACACTCAGGGCTTGATTTGAGGGGGAACATGCCGGAACGGCGTCCCAGAACCTCTTGGATCCAAAAATAAATTACCAAAAAAAAAACAAAAAAACATATTGTTACGACGGTCTACTCAATCGTTGTAGGTACAGTGGAAACAAAATAAGTACAATACCAATTAAGTCACTAATCACACCTTTAATTTTTACAGTTAAACAGTTCGTAACAGTCTCTACAACCAATCAAATGAAAACTGTTCACACGCAATAAAATGTCCACTAAAATTAAACACAATTAAACAGTATTACAATTATACCGTCCAGTTATAGAACACCACTCTTAACTAATAACCACCTGAACACGCACAGTAATATCCCTACTATAACTCTCGAACCGCACTGTCAATATCTCGCACTAAACTGAACTGAACGTAGTTGAGTACTGGTATTTATACCGCCCCAAAATTACTAGATTATTCGATAGCGCCAGTATAGTTACGACGTAATTAATTGCGGCCTTGACACAGTCCGTGCGCCTGAGCGAAGTCTCGCACCGTCTAGAAAATGCATCAACAAGCACGTACGCCACACACGTTACATTCCGGAACACTCTGGAACATTCGATAAACACACAGATTGTTCTGTGATGTCATAATGCTGCCCCCTCCTTAAGCCTGTTCATCCCGAACTGGCAACATGTCTCTCGAATGGACGACCTTGAACTTTCGCTGCCCTTCCTGTTGAATCCGATAAACAACATTGCGTAACGGGACATTTCTGCCCACCTAATATTTTGGAGAAAACAACATAAATTTTATTCATGAATTGTAACAACGTAGGAAGCAAGCGAGTGAAATAGTGTCAAGGTCACATCCAAGACGTATGAAGAACAGTTATTTTTAGATACATGACCTGTAACCTATGAGATAACGGGTCATACGATATGACGTCACAGACCAACCCAGCTTCATATTTTCACTGAAATATAGGTCTAAAATAATCTTCTCGTCAAAACTGAATTAGAAAATCAAGAGAACAATAGTTTGGCATCACATGACTTCCCTCACTACTTCAGAAATTGAGACATTAAATTTCACCCCAGTCTGCAATAACAACTCATACTGTACGGCCGTATAGTTCGCGGACAAAATTTTGGGCGCGCCCAAACAAACAAACAAAAAATGTAAAAAACGAAAGAAATAAGTGTTTAAATAGTAAAAATGAAATAACAGTTTATCTTTTATATAATTGGTGAAAGTGAAGAAAATGTGCGAAGTGACGGGAAGTACTTCAGGAAGTTGGACTGTTTCGGACAAATTCGCAGATAAGTAACCAGAAAAGACGACCAAAATTATTCAAATTTCCTTTCAAAATTAAAAACTAAAGAATTAAAATTAAAATGAGCTCATAAGGGAAAATAAGATATGGTATGTGTGTGTGTGTGTGTGGGGGGGTATGGTAATTATAAGAAAAGCTTGAAGCGCTGGTTTGTGTTGGTTTTAAAAAATCATTTTTTTTAATATGTTTCTGTCTTAATAAATTTTATTTCTTTTTGAATCAGTAATTACTTAATTAATGTGACTAGCGAATTGCTAAAGTTTGTATCAGGGAAATTGAAGGGAATGTACAAGTTTGTGATCAAAAGGGAAAGATGCATTTGATAAATGATTTAATAAAAATGATGTTGGAATAGTTCTTTCAAAACGAGTTGGTTATTTTTCAACAACCATTTACTCTCCAAAATACGCATTCACGAACTAGGTAAGTATTTGGTTTTAGAGATTGGCAGCAACTGAAGATGGCGTCCGGTATGTAAACAAATAAAGCAAAGTGAATGTTAATTTATTTAATCAAAAAATAAAACTTAACAATGGTGAAGAAACCTGGGAAATTTGGATAAATAATATTTATACAGATGGGGGCCTATTTTGGTGAGCAAGTTTGTTGTTGGAGGTAAATGAATGAAAAGTTTATGTACGTATAAACCGATGCAGAGTATAAGGTTAGGATATAATCTGTATGTACTATAAGAGTTAGACAAAATGAATATGAATAGAGATAATAATGAGAACGTCAGCTTCACTGACACTGAAAGTCAAATAAATAGTGACGTAAGCGAGACTGAGTCAAAAATAATGGAAGGCGTAACGAATCAATTGACGCCTATCCCAGTTAAAAAAGATGGTAGCTATGAAATGCTGAAATGATACAAACATGCTAGATATGAAATTCAATGAGCAGAATGTAAAGTTTGATGAACAAAAGAGTGAAATTAAGGAGATAAAGAGTAATTTTAATGATAAGTTTGATGAACAAAAGAGTAGTTTTAATGCTAAATTTGATGAAGTAAACACTCAAATGAATGATAAATTAAATGAACAAAATAATGAGATAAAGTTGATAAGAAATGAAATAAAACAACAAAATTTTAGTATTAAACAGCATATTCATGAAACTAATACACGTTGCGATAGTATGAAAGAACAGATAATAGAATCAATAAGTAACAATTTCAAGAAGATTAACGAAATGAATAAAAATTTAGAAAGGAAATTAAATCAGATAATAAATAAGAAGGTAAGTGACTGACAGTGTTAAGAGATATGACAAATAATAATAATGATAAAATAGTGGAAGTGGTAGCGTTAGAGAATAAAATAGTGAATAGTGATGATAATTATGAGATTATAGTGGGGGTAGAAAGTGGTGAAGAGACCGATCAATTAAACGAAAATGAAGACGATCAGGTAACATATAATACGGTAAGTAGGGGTGAGAAAAATGATATAATTCAAAATGTGGTGTTAGAGAGTAAGGTTGTGAATATTGAGAGTGCTGATGAAGTTTTAGTGGAAGTAGAATTTAATAATGGAGTGGTAGAGAGTGTTGATGAGTTAGAGAGAGAGTGGAAAGAAAGTTTACAGGTAGGAGGGTTGCAGGGGGTAAATTTTTCCCGTGGTGTTGTTGGGGGTGAAGAAAAGTCTTCACGAGTGTATTTGGTAGATGAAAAATCTACAGATAATTATCCCTTGAGTTTTAGTGTTGTTCCTGGAAGAGCCAGGAGGTGTTTTTATGATTTAGTGCCCTCTGCATGGGATGATAGAGAAAGTGTGAAATGGCGTAATGATGAGAGATATTTAGAGAGAGAGTTGTATTTTGATAGTAAGATAGAGTTGTTTGAGATTGGTAGGAGTTATAAAGAATTGAGAAAGAGACTGAAGAGAGAGAGAGAGAGTTGATAATTATATTGAGTACTTACCTGGTGGTGAAACTGGTATAGCAGCAGATGATAATAATGATGAGATTATAATTTACCTAATGGTGACAAATCATACTAAGGGCGACTTGACTATACTCGATGGTGACAAGTTATATGATCTAATAATATGGAATAATCCTGTTGATATTGTGGAAAAGTATGAGAAGTTAAATAATCGTTATACTGATAGAGATAATATAATGTATTTAATAAAAAATGATTTGTGTATACATAAGACCAGACTGTTATTCGATGATGGTGGTTAAACAGTTGTTGTTCATGAACATTTAATTATGCGAGTAGGGAGTTCTGAAATGGATTGTATTCTGAAATGATTTGTGGTAAACTATAACGGATAATAATGTAGATTGTATATACTTTTGTGTTGATTTTAAATGTAATGATGTAGCAAGGTGAAGTATACTCAACTTTGTGAATTTAATTAAATATGTTTGAATAAATGAAATATTGATGAATGTTGATAAATTAAAAATTTTGGAGAATCTAATGGTATGCAAATTTAAAGGTGAATTGTTTATTTTTATGTAATAATCGCAATGTTAATTATGAGTGTTCACTATGTTTTATTATGTTGTACTATGTTTATTATGTTAGTGTGTAGGAATCTTAAACATGAATTGTATGTTTTAAATACGATTCCCCACTTTCGGGCGGTCCCGGCCTTACCAGCCCAGACCGTGGTTTAGGATGACAATCAGCTGTGGGCAGACTTATTGTAAACTGACCATGGTTGGTTGCCTATGAAATTGGTATAATTTAGAAATTAACAGGGGGTTTTCATCAGGGGAATCCACATAACTATGGAACAGCGACTACCACCGAAGGGGGTGATAGTGCCGTATTAAGGGCGTATGAATCATTATAGTAGGATTACTGGTGTCCTTGGACATCAGTAATGCCGAATTTTGATATAACGCAGAAGCAAGAACGGTGTAGGCAGCGTTTACACCCTAATAAAATTCAGTTCTTGTGGACGCAAATGGGCGCTACAGTCCAACATCAGCAAACAATAGTGTGTGTGGAAAGGAGCTGGCCGTTACAAGCCAGGGGCATAAATACAGCATTTATGCACAAGGTAAATACCAAAACCGGTGTTACCCATGAGCTTATTTACCTAATTGTAACTGGCTTATAGGGGGATATTAGATATTGATGGAGAAGGAGGTTACTAAATTATTAGTAACGAATTAGTGAATATGAAAATGAATTATGTTGATGATGTGGAAGATGTAGTTGATTTAGTGAGGTAACTAAATGATTTTGTATTGATTTAAGGAGTATTATGATAATTGAAGATGATTAACAATTTTAAGTAGATAATTTGTTCTGATGTAGTTGATTTAAATGTGTTTTATTCTATATGAGAATTTTAATAATGAAGTTAATTATTTTGAAATGTGAATTATATAATGGAAGGTATTTGTAATGTTGTAATGGGAAATGTTTATTTAAATTCTGATGGAATCAGAGAAATATTTTGAATTTTGGGAAGAAGAATTAACAAGAGAAGGGTTCAGAATGTTAGTATGAAAGTTTTAAAAAATGTTTTATATTATGTTATGTTAAATATGTATTCATGTATATGTTAGAAGTTAAGAAAACCAGTGCTTCTTAACACAAACCAGCGCACAGCTAAGGGGAACCAGATCAGTTAGGGATATGGTATTATATTAGGCCACTACTTGATTTTTTGATTTGATGTTTCAGTGTCTGGTGATGCTGTGGCGGCGGTCCTGTGCTGGCCTGTGCGTCAGAGCAGGAGCATCAAGTGCCTGTCTGGCCTTGCAGTGTTGGGATCTCGAGAGAGAAGTCCAGTAAGGTCATTCAGGTGCGGTCACAGTCACAGTCACATGGTAAGTTAACCATGATTTTTTAATAAAACATAAAGGGGGTTGTGGCGACATATCCTGACTGATCCCTTTAGGAAGTATGAGAGTGTCAATGAGAGTTTTTATGGTTTGGCATAAAACCTCTCATTGAGGGAGTATTGTAACGGGACATTTCTGCCCACCTAATATTTTGGGGAAAACGACATAAATTTTATTCATGAATTATAACAACGTAGGAAGCAAGCGAGTGAAATAGTGTCAAGGTCACATCCAAGACGTATGAAGAACAGTTATTTTTAGATACATGACCTGTAACCTATGAGATAACGGGTCATACGATATGACGTCACAGACCAACCCAGCTTCATATTTTCACTGGAATATAGGTCTAAAATAATCTTCTCGTCAAAACTGAATTAGAAAATCAAGAGAACAATAGTTTGGCATCACGTGACTTCCCTCACTACTTCAGAAACTGAGACATTAAATTTCACCCCAGTCTGCAATAACAACTCATACTGTACGGCCGTATAGTTCGCGGACAAAATTTTGGGCGCGCCCAAACAAACAAACAAAAAATGTAAAAAACGAAAGAAATAAGTGTTTAAATAGTAAAAATGAAATAACAGTTTATCTTTTATATAATTGGTGAAAGTGAAGAAAATGTGCGGAGTGACGGGAAGTACTTCAGGAAATTGGACTGTTTCGGACAAATTCGCAGATAAGTAACCAGAAAAGACGACCAAAATTATTCAAATTTCCTTTCAAAATTAAAAACTAAAAAATTAAAATTAAAATGAGCTCATAAGGGAAAATAAGATATGGTATGTGTGTGCGCGTGTGTGTGGGTATGGTAATTATAAGAAAACCTTGAAGCGCTGGTTTGTGTTGGTTTTAAAAAATCATTTTTTTTAATATGTTTCTGTCTTAATAAATTGTATTTCTTTTTGAATTAGTAATTACTTAATTAATGTGACTAGCGAATTGCTAAAGTTTGTATCAGGGAAATTGAAGGGAATGTACAAGTTTGTGATCAAAAGGGAAAGATGCATTTGATAAATGATTTAATAAAAATGATGTTGGAATAGTTCTTTCAAAACGAGTTGGTTATTTTTCAACAACCATTTACTCTCCAAAATACACATTCACGAACTAGGTATTTGGTTTTAGAGATTGGCAGCAACTGAAGATGGCGTCCGGTATGTAAACAAATAAAGCAAAGTGAATGTTAATTTATTTAATCAAAAAATAAAACTTAACAATTGTTGATTCTTTTTTTCACAGTGTAGGGTCCTTCCCAGTTAGACTGAAGCTTAGGTCAGCAACCATGACGGCGCTTTGGATTGAACAATCAGACCTGATCTCCTTCTTGGAAACCCACACTATTGCTGCGAATGTCATACCAAGTTTTCATTTTATCACTGGCAATCTTCAGCCGTCTTCTTACCAAGTGATTCATTTCTCGCAGTTGGTTTTCTAATTGCAAGTATAACATTGCCGAATCCTGATCATATTTGATATCAATAAGTATGTAAAAAATGCTAAGAAATAATATATTTTGATAAATAAATAATAACGAGAACGAAAGTAGTAAATATAATTAAGAGTGAAGGAGGAAGAATAGTAAACCAAAGGTGATTATTAAATCAGAAATACAAACTAGACTGACAGACAAATGACATTGACCCAACCCCAGAGATTGGCCAGATATTAACCAAAATAAAGCGAAACAAGATGGAAGGGAAGGAGAAGAAAAATGAATTTAAATAATGGAACAAACCAACTACAAAGAAAATAAAATGAACCAAGGTGATAAAACACAGACAAATAATGTAGAAGAGGGAAGGGGGAGGTGATACCATCAAATATCATATAGGAAACGAAACCGGTGAATAACCAATATAAAAAAAAGAAATGTTAATATTATCTATGTGACAAATATAACTCATAATTAATAAAAACCCATTAAATAAAAATACACTAACCCACGAATTAGTAGTATATGTAAGTAAGAAATCTAGAAAAAGACATGAACTTATTAGATACAAATAAAATTTGTAAAGATAGTGAGATAGTGAGAAATATAATGAAAATAATTAAGTGACAAAGAGAAATAATAATAGGGTTTACCCACCAGTAAACGTGTAAAATAAAAAGTGATAACAGTGAAAGTGATGTGTGAAAAAGGATATTGTAAACAATAGTATAATTAAAAAGATAGTGATAGATAAGTAAACACTCAATAAACCAATGATGGACCAATGAAGGATTTAAGAGTGGGATTATAAAAATTGTATAGTTAAGGGTAATTAGAGATAGTGTTTAGATTAGAAATAGATAAAGAATACAATATTATTCAGGGGAGAAAGCCCAGGTAAAATAAACTGTTTGTGTTAACATGGAATGTAGAAAAGGAGTAGTAAAGATTTAAGTAATTAAATATATAATTGGTAAATACCCTATGTTATGAGGGAAATTAAGTTAAATAAGTTTACAAGAATTAATGATGTTTATTACTCAGAGTAGTAGCAAAGAAGGAAATTAATGTTAAAACCAACAGTTAATAATAACTTGTAAAGAATTGTTTGTTTCAATTATGAAGAGGATATGGCTGGATGGAACTTACAGTCCATAGGCCTAATTGTTATATTTTAAGTATTAAGACATAGAAAATAATCTTGACATATGATCAGAACAAAAACAAACTCAAGACACAACAACCACTAAACAAATCAATTATAACAACAGAACAAAAACTTTGTAATGAGATGAAATGTAATTAGAATAATTTAAATAAAAATAATCAATGGCTACTAAGGCCTGGGAAATGTATAGCTGTCAATGACAAATAATTGCAAACTGTATAAAAACAACCAGGAGATTAAGAAATTCAAGGCAAGTAAATAGCCGAGAATAATTTATAAATCAGTTTAAAGAAAAAATATTAGAATAAGAACTTAGTTTAAAGGAGAAAAGTAAATACCAAATATTAACAGATTTGTACAAACATGAATATTTCATAAAACCATACATTATGGGATACCAAATTAATCTTTGAAAGGAAATAATAACAGTGGTGATAATATTTAATATGTAGGGAAGAGGACAGAAGAATTTAATCAATAAGAAGATATGCAGTTATTTTGAATAAAAATTCAAAATTTGATAACAATAGACTACTTCAGAATTAACCAATCGGGATTAATTGGTTACTATGACAACAGTCGTTTGGTTGCTAATTACCGTTAGATTTTTTTACTCATTATATGACACTTTCGTTGAATAGACGCTAGTTTTGGAATGATCAAAATTGTCAATTAAAACATCAAAAATCTCAAAAGAAGTTACTAGCAAGTGAATCCCAAAAAAGAAGACGATGGCTGGAACCATATAACTAATGTCGAAGCCGAATTAAAGAAAAAAGAAAAGAAAATCCTGCCGATTAACTTGGAAAAGGTGCCCGAAGTCCCGAACCAAAGCAAATTAAAGATGATTGCAGCATAACTCCTTAATACCAGATCGAATGAGCTCGTCCTGTCTACTGAAGTGATAAGTACCTATTAAATTACCCAAATTTCTGAATAAACTCACGTTAATTATTTCTCACTAAAGGTCGAAATCTCACTAAACTGAACATAATTACTTTCAAAGATTAAAAAGAAAACTAAGTCACTGCAAATTTATTTTAATTGTTTTAATAAAACAATTTGGCGCCACCGGGATTTTCACACCCCTAGTGAACAACAGGTAAGAACATCGAGACCTGGTTATTCGTACGTTCGCAACGGACAAAATCTGCGGAAGTTGCATGCATTTGAACGACGGATAGAGAAGACACGTTACACCCATTACACACAAATTGTACATTATTCACATTTTACAGAGTAAAACGGTAGCCGGACACACGACTACATTACACAAGGAATAAATCTGTGGCTCTTGGGACAGAGTCTCAGATGATCCGAATATTAAATCCCCAGGAAGACGAATCTCCCTCCCAAATACCAATTTTGCTGGAGTCATGCCGGTTGTGTCGTGTACTGACGATCTATACGCCATGAGGAATAGTGGTATACGTTGGTCCCAGTCTGTTTAGTTCTCGTCAACATCCTTCGAAAGATGCTGCTCAAGTGTCCTATTTAATCTCTCAACCATCCCATCTGACTGAAGATGCAGAGGCATTGTTCTGGTCTTTTGAATTCCGAGTAGACGGCATAATTCTTTAAACACTCCTGATTCTAAATTTCTCCCTTGGTCCATATGGATTTCCCTAGGGACTCCATAACGGCAACAGAAGTTGTGAACTAACTGCTTTGCCACAGTGGTAACCTCCTGATTTGGAATTCCGTAGTCTTCCACCCACTTAGTAAAGTAGTCGGCTACAACCATGATGTACCGGTTTCCATCGTCAGTAACTGGGAATGGTCCAGCAATGTCTATGGCAATTCTCTCGAAAGGCAGTCCAACATTATATTGTCTCATTTTTCCCCTGCTTCTGGTTTGTGAGCCCTTGCTTGCAGCACATATTTCACATGTCTGAACCCATTCCTCTATGTCGTGGCGAAGATGAAGCCAACAGAATCGCTTCCGTATTTTGTCAAGGGTTTTGTTAACGCCAAGATGGCCTCCAGATGTTCCATCATGCATCTCCCTCAAAACAGACTGTACTTTACTTCGGGGAACTATCAACTGCATGACCACATCTCGTCCATCTGCACTTTCCCAAGCCCTTTTCAGCAATCCGTTTTCTAAGGTGAGAGATTCCCATTGTGCCCAGTAGCCCTTCAGCACTTCGGAACCATGGCAGATATCTTGCCAACATGGGCGGCGACCTTCCTCTTTTGCTGTCAAGATCGGTCCAATGTCTTCATCAGTCATCTGTTCTTGTTGACAGTCTTGTGTTGTCCAGCCATCAGCCAGGAAATCTACAGTGATGGCTTGAACATGTTCGCTTGAGTTTTGTTCTTCCTTTCTGTGGCAATGCCGGCAGTCTTCCAGGCACGGTCTTCGTGACAAGCCATCTGCATTACCATCCAGGCGCCCCCGTCGATGTTGTACCTTGAAGTTGTACTCTTGCAGACGTTCAAGCCACCTTGCCAACTGTTCTTCCGGATTTTTAAATCTTAAGAGCCATGCAAGCGCGACATGATTGGTACGTACTGAAAACTCTCTTCCATAGAGGTACTTATGGAAGTGCTCCAACTCTCGGACGATTGCCAGCAACTCTCTCCTTGTGACGCAATAATTTCTCTCCGGTTTAGAAACTGTCTTGCTGTAATACGCTAGTACTCGTTCTTCACCGTTTTGAACTTGAGACAAAACTGCTCCGAGACCAGTATTGCTTGCGTCTGTGTCCACAATGTACTTCCCTTCAGAATCTGGGAAAGCGAGAATTGGCTGCGAACATAATGCAATTTTCAAAGTCCTAAATGCTTGATCACACTCCCTCGACCACTGGAAGTTTCATTTATTTTCTGTTAGCTCATGTAGTGGTTTAGCAATACTAGCGAAGCCTTTCACAAAACGTCTGTAATATGAGCATAATCCCAGGAAACTCCGAACTTCGTGTTTACTCTTTGGCACTGGCCAGTCTCTTACGGTGTCTACTTTATTAGGATCCATGCTAACACCCACTGCCAAAACCAGATGGCCCAGATACTGTACTTCCTTCTGGAATAGACAGCACTTCTTCGGACTCAGCTTCAGTTGGGCACCGTGAATTCTAGTTAGAACCTCCTTAAGGTTTTCCAAATGGTTTTTGAAAGTCTTCCCGATGACTATGACATCATCTAAATAAACAAGCCAAGTTTTCCATGTCAGGCCTCGGAGTACCAGGTCCATCAATCTTTCAAATGTTGCCGGTGTATTACAGAGTCCAAATGGCATGATGTTAAATTGGAATAAGCCACTTGGGGTGAAGAAAGCGGTCTTTTCCTTGTCTTCTTGATGAAGACCCACTTGCCAATATCCACTCTTCAGGTCAAATGTGGAAAACCACTGTGCTCCGGTCAATGTGTCGAGTGTATCGTCAACGCGAGGTAATGGATACGTCATGCGTGGTCTTTCTTTGTAACGTTATTTAACCTCCGGTAGTCTACGCAGAAACACAACCCACCATCCTTCTTCGCTACCAGCACTACAGGAGAAGACCAAGCACTTGACGAAGGTTCGATTACTCCCTCTGTCACCATGTCCTGTACTAACCGAGACATTTCCTCTTGTTTAGATAATGGAGATTTCATGGAGGTTGGCGTATCGGTGTTGTGTCCCCGGTATTGATGCGATGTTGGACAAGAGAGGTTCTTCCCAGTGACTGCCCCCGAACTGCAAAACAATCTTTGAATTCATGTAAAAACTGTCCGAGTTCTTTTACTTCACCACTTGAGAGGTCGTTAGAAGATCTGTTCAATAATTCTTGCAGTGCCTCTGGTAATTTCGAATTATCCAAAGCACTGGATCTTCGTTGCGTCATTCCGGCTACCCAGGCCACAGGAGTCAATTTGCCTAGGAGTGTATTGCTTTGTAAAGTGATAGCTTGAACCAAAATATTCGCCACTCTAATAGGTACATTTCCGGTTTCGTCAGGTTTTACTAAACTTCTGGCAATTAGTACACCCGGTGTGCTGACTACCTGGGGTTCAAATATAGAGCACTGGTTGCCCCTAGTATCTACCTCGGTTCTAACCATGATGATCTTTTCGGAGTTTGGCGGAACAGTTACGGCCACTTGGTTTATGACGTCCATCAATTTTACAGATGTAGACATTGTAGAGAGCATTACCTCTTCTCCTCCAATTCTCAAGACATTGTCTTTGAAGTCGACTATGAATCCATATGCGTTCATAACGTCCACACCAAGAATTCCTTCATCCACAATGTCTGCAACAAGTACTTGATGATTAAACTCAAGTCGACCGAGACGTAGGTGTATCTCCACTTTCCCAAACACTTTTACAGGCTGTCCAGTAGCTGTTCGCAAGCTGCAAGAGCACCAGATTGGCTTGAGATCTTTCACCACATCGGGCCGCACAATGGAAACTGTTGCGCCTGTGTCAACTGTAATCGAGGTTGGCCTTTCTTGAATGAATCCGGTAACCACCAAGCTCCCGCTGTTTTTCTGAAGTGTAGAAATTGTGTATTGTCTAGGGGCTTCATTCCTCCAGTTAGTCAGCACAAGCCCCGTTGTACCGACAATTGCTCATTTCCCTGCAACTGAATTCTAACCCGACAATCTCATTGTAGATGCCCAGGTTTCCCACATCTATAACACTTCGGTCTTCCATCTTTTATTTTATTCTGTGGCGCCAACCGTCGAGTTTCTGTTCCTTGTTCTTCTTCCTCATCGTCTGTGCCATCGCGATCATTTACCGTGCGCACTTTATGACTTGTCCAACCAGACGCTGATTTGGCGGCCTCAAATTGCAAAGCATGTACCAGGGCGTCCGCACTGTTCTGGTGTCATGCCATTCGTAACACTTGCTGTAGTTCGTTATCTCGGACACTGGCAGTAAATGTCTGCATCGCAAAACTCGTTCGAAAATCTTCTGGCACTTCAGGATAAGCCAGTCTAATTAGTCTGTCGATACTTGCTTCAAACTCTTGAAGGCTCTCCCCGGAATGCTGTCACCTTGCTCTCAACTGGGTGCAGTACACATCTTGCAAATGTTTATCACTATACCGTAATTCCAGAGCTTTTATCAATTCGCCATAGGTCTTTTGGCTGTCAAGTGGTACTTTCTGTAGTAGTTCTGCCGCGGGTCCTTTTAATGATAGAACAAGTGAAATTGCCTTGTCTTTCTCCGTCCAATTATTTGCGCATGCAGCAGCTTCAAATTGGCAGAGGTACGTTGGCCAGTGACCACTTCCGTCAAAGGTTGGAGCTTTGACATGAATTGTCCCCCTACTGCAGGTAAAGTGACTTTCTCTATTAACTTATTTTCTGCGTCTTTTTCTGTCTTTATCATTGGTACAGTCTGTTCAGTCTGTACATGTCTGTTTTGGCTGCATCTTAAGGCACTGCTGAACTTCACTTTTAATTTGTTCTCTTATGTTTTCCATTGAGTTTTCTACTGCAGATATTTTATTTCACACACATTCTTCTATGACAGATATTTTTGTAGACATCGATTCTTCAACAATCGAGACAGATTTTTCTACTTCAGCTATTTTTAACGTCATTGACTCTTGTACCTCCGATATTTTAGTAACTTGCTTATTAAGCTCATAGGAGACCCAACTCTGCGGCAGTTTGTTTAAATAAAGATTTTAAATAAAATTTATGAACCTTATAATTTTAATCTCAAATTTCCGATTGAATAAAACTTTATTCATTAATCAGTTCGCATTTCTTTCATCACTCCAATCAAAATTAAGTTAAATTCATTATTAAAATTCACCTTTTCAATTAATTTAATTTCCAATTTCATTTAATTCCTCCACTCCTCATTATATCAATCTCATTTGTTCAAAACAATTTCATTTATTTTAATTACATTTTTCAAAATGATTCTACCTTAACAACATCCTCTCACATAAATGTTAACTGCATTACAATCAAAACACTAAGTTATTTTCTTATTACATTGTAAAAAAATTACCTTCATTTCATCACATCTTTTATTTCTTTTTGTTTCATAATAAGATTTTGCTCATGGCACTGATTCATCAAAATACAACTTTCTTGTTGTTGTCAACTACAGCATGACTGTAAACATTGGTCACACAACATACAACATATACACACATCAATTTAGGAAGTTGCCTGGTTATAATTAAACTTTAAAGGTTTACCTTAATCCGTCTATGTGATCGCTTAACTTTTCTTCTTTTCTTCTAACGCGTTTCGGATTGTTAATCCATCATCAGAGGTTAAAATAATTCGTCGGTGATGATGTTAACCTCTGATGATGGATTAACAATCCGAAACGCGTTAGAAGAAAAGAAGAAAAGTTAAGCGATCACATAGACGGATTAAGGTAAAACTTTAAAGTTTAATTATAATAATTGTGACGCGGATACCAATACAATGACTTTAAAATTGCCTGGTTAGCGCATGCGCAATGAATGAGCGTCTCCCACCATACAGTGTGACTGTAAGTGTGGTGTTGTTTACACGTACAGTCTGTAAGCATTCCAAAAGTTATTGAGTTGCTGTTGTTTTGTGTTTTGCAATCTGTGCTGTGGTTTTGTATTTTAATAGCTATCTTAGTGATTAGGTTTACCTTTCTGTGACGTTATTTAAAACTAATTTGTTTGTATTGTTTTTCGTCGCGATACATTTTATTTCTTTAATTTTTGTTATTAGTGATTGCTTAACAATGAGTAAGTTGTCGGGAAAGGTGCTTAAAAGCCAAACTCGCGAAGTTATATACAATGTGATGGAGTTTATGAAGAAGGAAGCAGATCATGGAGGGTTTTTAATAGACTGTAAAAAAGTTAGAGAAAGAGTGTCGGCTGCAGTTGGTGTAAGTCGGATGACACTAGCGAGAATAAACCAGGAAGCGAAGAGGCGGAGAAGCGAAGGGCAACCATTATTTGAAACGCCAAATAAGAAAAGGAAGAGAGAAAAGCCTGTGACAGATTTGGACGATTTTGATAAATCTGTTATACACCGAATGATCAACGGCTTTTACCTCGTCGAAAAATGTCTACCTACACTACCAAAATTACATTCAAAATTAGTGAAAGATATAGGGTTTAATGGAGGGAAGACAAGTTTAAGGACAGTAATCAAACAGTTGGGTTTTAAATGGAAAAATACGAGAAACAACAGACATGTACTTATTGAACAACAACACATAGCCTTCCACAGACACGAATATTTAAAAAACATTAGGAAATACAGAGAAGCAGGGCGACCAGTAGTTTACATGGACGAGACTTATATTCACTCGTCACATGTGAGCCAGAAATCGTGGGCAGACAATAACAATGATGGTGTCGCTATACCCCTCACTAAAGGAGCAAGACTTATAATAATTCATGCGGGAGGAGAGATGGGTTTTATTGAAAACTGCTTCACCATGTGGAAATCAAGTCTGTGTTCAGGAGACTGTCACAGTTCAATGAACTTTGAAAACTACCAAAAGTGGTTGACAGAAAAATTAATACCAAACCTGCCAGAAAAAAGTGTACTTGTCATTGACAATGCACCATACCATAAAGTGCAGTCAAAAAAGTGTCCAACCTCCGCTTCAACTAAAAGTAAAATGCAAGAGTGGCTTCGAAGTAACCGAATACCTTTCGATGATTCGATGCTGAAGGTACAGTTACTGCAGTTGATTTCGTTACATAAACCAAGGATCAAAGAATATGTAATCGATTCGCTCCTTCAACAACACGGCCACACTGTATTGCGCTTACCTCCATACCATCCGGAGCTCAACCCAATAGAACTTATTTGGGCCGAGGTGAAGAACTGGGTAGCAACCAACAACACAACGTTTACAATTGAAGACGTGAAGCAGCTAACAGTACACAAATTCGGGGAAATCACCAGAGAATCCTGGCAAAAAAAATGTGACCATGTAAAAAAGGTTGAAGAAGACTACGTTACATCTCAACCACAAATAGAAAACGCTGTTGAAAATTTCACCATTCAACTTGGAGGGGAAACCAGTGACACAGATGAGGATGACGCCAGCGGATGTAGTCAAATGGACACGGACAGTGAAGAAACTCTATCAGGAATTTAAGACTTAATGTGAAGTGTGGTTTACCTGCTGTCATAGCTGTTAACTTAGTTGAAAATTTTTTTGTTACAAAAAAGTACATTATTATAAAAAAAGTCATATTACTATATGATTGCACAGAAAAAATTTTATTATTTTCTATCTGAACAGTTAGCAATTATTTGTGACCATAGGACTGCATATTACTGATCGTCTACTGACATGAAACGAAAAAGAGCCCTGAAGATGACCTTGGAATCATGAAAGGTAATTTGTATAAACACAATTCCATTTTTCATTTTTGTTGCCTTGTGTAGGCCTACATCTATAGTACGTAGTTCCAATGATCTATTTTACTGCATAAATAGGAGCAAGTGGGGTGAGGTGATGAATGGATTAATTTGATAATGTCGGCATATTTATAGGCCTACAATAATTTTACAATAATTTACAATAATTTTCGGTATGCTTTGTTAGTGTTCTGTGTTTAATTTGTAGTACGTTAACGATTATAAATGTTGTTCTTTAGATCCAAAAACATTAAATAGAAAATAATTTGCATTACACAATTTAGAAATTACAGTAGCACATAATTACCAGTAGTATTTGCATTTCGTTGTTTGGTTCTATTTTTAAAGTGACAGTGGATATTTTTCTTAAGACATAAAAACATAAGGCATATTTGCTACCAACTGGGGGCTATCAGCGCACGAGTGTGCAATTTTTATATTTAAAACAGCTCTTAAATTATTGAAATTTAAACAAACACTGACACAAACAAAGCGTTCCGAACACTGCTTGCAGTGGTGACTGTACCAACTAGTACACGCGTACTCACGTAGTAGTGGGAAGTTTGTCAGCGGAGGGGAAATTTCCCCTCTGTGGGTTTCCAGCTACATTGATGTATGTGTACCTGTTTACATTAACAGTTGTATGCCAGACTGGTGTTATAAACACTGACTCAGTCTCAACATTCCAGGTTACATCACCCCTAGTACATGTACTTCCTAGAATTTTCAATTTAGATAACTCTTTTAGTGTTGACATATTAATAAAACTCACATTTTTAAATTGAATTCATTTCAACTCAATACATTTTAAATAAGTACATTATTTAAAACCCTTTTAATTTAAACACACAATACAGAACAAAATTCATTATTACCTCTTGTTAATTATTTAGTAAAATCAAATATTATTATTATGATAACATACTACAAACATTGTTACATAAACTATTGTATACATTCTATCAATATACCCTGACACAATACATTTAACACCAATACACATTTATTTACAGATTTTCGTCATAATTTTCTTGTTTACCACACTTCATTACATAAATCAGCCAAGTAATTTTACCATTACTCACATAATTAAATGTTCATTCAGTATTTCTCAACGCCTATCATCGAAAATTAATCTTTTCTGCATATAACATTGTTCAATTTTATTGATACCCAGCATATGGCTATCATTTGTGTTATAACCATGAAAATTTTGTTTTTTCCATTGTACCATAATAATAAGGCATAGGGTTACCCCCCAGTATTATTTTCGCATAAGTCATGTCGGCATTAATACTCTTTGTCAAGTCTCCATTGGTATTTATTGTTACAATTACATCATTGAATTTTTTATCACTATGGTTGTCAGCTGTTACTAATACGCTGACCCTCACTACAGGTAAGTATATATTATTATCATCAATAGAATCATTGTTTATTAAACAAGGTAAGTCTCTATTATTTTTAATATAATCATTTCTTTCCATATTTATTCTCCTTACAAACCCTTCATAATCTCTACTTAATCTGAATAACTCTATCACTCTATTATTATATATATATATATATATATATATAAACTTTCACAATATGAACTTACTTTCATTTATCTTTCCCAAACGTTTCGAGGTGATGTTCCTCTTCTTAACTGCACATGGTCCGATTCGTAGCCCTGCCTGTTGAGACGCTTCCTTGTTTCACGCGCACTCCGATACTAGTCTACATTAAATTTAGTTGTTATGAATTACTTGAAACTTTCAGCACTGTAACGTTTTACTTTGGACTTTATGCACTGTAACATATGTATTTTATTATAGCCGGCTATAAATTTGCTCGAGCACTCGGATGGTATATGGCCGCATTATACTGTTTGTACTTTAATAGTTGCCGTAGAACTTTTTTATGAATGTTTTAACACTTTACTAGATAGGCCGAATTTATTTCACGGCCTATCTTGCACGCCCGAGGCCACTGTTTTTAATTAACGAACTATGTGCTGCTTCCTACTACTGGCTGATGTTAATGCTGTGGTGACAATCTGCATACTGTGATTCACAAAGACTGCTGCTAGCAAGCTATTACGTAATACGTCTGGGCTGGGCTGTCTCCAGACATCAACAATAACACTGTATGTTGCTGGTTACAAGGGGCACCTCACAGGTGAATACTAACAATTGAAAAATTTACTGATTTAACTTGAAACTATGGTAGCACACAATTCTGTACCGTTACAGAGTTTGATTGAGGCTCCAGGATGATGCCGTCATGAGTGTCATGTTTTCGATTGTCGTGTGGCTAACATGAAGATGTAGCTCTGTAGAAATATCAGTAACTTTATTACCTTTTAAATACAAGTTTATACATTATGTTACATATTTTATAAGGCTTTAAAAATGTAGACCTTCTTTGTAATAACCTGATGTAAACTAATACGCTAATATAAAATATAAGTATATTTGTGTCTGTACAACTTTTGAATTGATGCGTTCCGGCACCTATAATTTTAGAAATCAACCACTGATTACACTCATGTTCAGTAAACACCTGATGACATCCATTACCCAAAATCTGAAATTGTGTCTATCAACACATCTTAAAACATGAAAGGTAGCCTCGTCACTGAAAATTACACGATCTAGGAACTGTTCGTCACTGTTAATTTCATTCATGATATCAACAGCATATCTTGTGCAGGTGTGTCTATTTAATAACTGAAGTTTATAACCAGTAAAATGCAGGTGACGCTTTAAAACCAACAGACTGTAGTTTATGAAATTCATAACTCATAAGACGTATTTCTCGGAAATGAGATGAAACTATTTCTAATCTCTTCATCTGATTCATCCCAAGCAAATAGTCTACCAGAAAGATTTTGTCTTCTAGGCTTCCTGTCCTGTTAATCTGTTTAAACCAACAAAAACGTTGATTGTAAGTGATGGATCCTCATTGAACACTCAACAATACTGGTGTTTCAAAGGAGTTACAGATTCAAACTTCACAAGCCACTAAAATTACTGCACATTTTTGCAAAAGTATCATCAAAAATATAATAGTGATATAGTCCAATAATGAAACCAGGAGAGTGGAGATGCCTTCGAAATGCTGAAATTGATGAAATATTGCAGCAGGAAGATATAGTGCGCTTCATAAAGGAGAGAATGCCACAGGAGAGTGGAGATGCCTTCGAAATGCTGAAATTGATGAAATATTGCAGCAGGAAGATATAGTGCACACATGAGAGACTTCCCAAGCAAGTGCTAAATGGACGGAACAAGAAGAAGGGGCAGACCCAGAAGGACACATGAGGTGGAAGAAGACTTAAGAAGAATGGACATACAAAACTGGAAGAATGGTGCAACAGAGAGAGAGAACTGGGGGCGAGTGGTGGCGGAAGCCAAGCATCATCCTGGCCTGTAGAGCTCCGGAAGAAGAAGAAGATCATTTTTGTTTAAGGATTAATATAGTTGATTTATTTATTTAGTGTGTCACCATAACAACCACTTGAAATTATAAAGGAATTATGAAATGTCTTTGGTTCAGTTTCCAAGTTGAAACTGTAGCTTAACTTTATAAACACAGAGCATTAATCAGACAAAACAAAATACAAAAAAACTTTTGAGTATCCAAGATTAATTAATTAAAACTTTGGATGGACTCGAAATTTTTAATGATTAAACCCTCTTTAAGAAGCATATCGCTTTCAAAAATCTTTAGCGTAAGCCTGAGAGAGCTCTTTAGCTCTTCTAGAGACTAAAGAAGAGCTAAAAAGTAAATGTATTTTCTCTTAATCACTTAATGATGCTTATTTGTCACAAATTTTTGCACATTCTTAAGTGCTATAAAAAAAGAAATTAAATGACAGGAAAATCATTTTTAAAAAGTTACATCTTATTCGAATCACTTCTTCATGGTGATACAAATCTTGTCAATTTTTTTTTTTAACTGTTGATGCTCAGTGATTAAAGCTTGTTGTTTTGTCAAAGAATGACCGCCTACTCATAAACCTAGTTTCTAAATATGAAAGACCTCTAAGAACTTACAGATTCCAGTTTTCCTTTATTAACATCTTCGGGAAACGCAAGTGCACCAATTTCTCTTAAATCAAGCTGAAATAAAACACAGATGTATAAATAATTATTACAAAAATGTATGTACATAAATAAATAAAAACACACACTAACAATGTATCTATACATATACATATATTGATATATGCTCACAGTTGTCTTGTGTTTATATTATTAATAATAATAATAATAATAAACTTGTAACAAGAATATATTTTTATTTTGTAGATTACAAGAATATGTACACGTAGAATATTTTGTGGATTTTCGATAGTAATATACTATCATCATCAGATATAATTATATCTGAAACATTTGTAATCTACAAAATACAAATATATCCTTGTTAAGTTTTTTATTATTATTAATAATAATTCTTGGATTTCGTTGTCCATGACGTGTCCGTTGATTAACTAAATATAATTATACCACTACCGACTCGGAACACAAAGTTTTTTATTGAACCAGTTTTTGCTTATTATAAGCTTCATCAGCGGTTGCCATTGGGACCGCTGTCCGTCTTGTTCTTGGTAACAGCGTCGAATTTTGAAGGATCGATGTTGTGTGTGTGGGGTGTGATATTATTTGAACATATCATGGTTCAGGCTATCATATCATATCATATGGTTCAGGCTACAAGGTAAAACTTTTAAGTTTTTACCAACAAAAACGTATGTGTTCTGAATCGGTAGTGGTATAATTATATTTAATTAATAACAGTATTTATAATATTCTTGAAGCATTTGTGGCTGCTTTCTTCAACAGCCCGAACTGATGGTGTATATGGCACATTAATGACTTTAATTTTTACCTAGCACTTTCCGCACCTACCTTGTTTTCTAATCACTAACCACATGAAAATATACAACTTCACACTACGCCTTCACTTTTATATTCACTCCACACCTTTCAATTTCTCCTTAGTTGAGTTCAAGTTGTATATTTCATTCTGGTTAGTGACCAGAAGATGGCATAAGTGTCAAAGCATTCATAAAAGAAAAGTTCATCATTAATCTGAACGGTTATAAGTTATCCATAAATCACTACTATATACTTTATATACTAAAAATAATAAGTCTGGCGGGTCATTCCAAGTCAAATCAACCAGGGGTGTTCACCCCACCCTCTCAGATTTTCATGAATTTTTTTTACAGCATCTATGGACAAATATAACAACCCGTATTTTTCAAATTTTGCCAAATTCGCTTTAGTTTTTTTTTTAATGATTTTTTGAAAAAAGTTAGTTTTTAGCTGATTTGTTAGTCACAGCGCGAGATCTAAAGAGCACTTTTCAATAAAAACTCTACTTGTATGGTTATTATTTAATATTAAGTTATGAAACTCACAATACTTACTTGAAATTGCACAAGGATTCCAAATATAAAGTCAAAAATAACTATCTTGTTGGTACATCCTCTTCATTCACTTTTATAAATGTTATATAATGCACATTCCACATTTGCCACACATTTACAAAATGAAAACCACAGTTACACAAACATAGGGCACAACATGGAAATACTACACTACTTACCTAAAAGTAGAAAACTAAACACAGCAGAACAATTTGAAATATACAGATATCACGCACTACAACCAAACAACATATTAAATGAACAATTACATTATAGATCACACATACTTTTCGATACACTGATTCAAACACACAATTTGAACCCCAGCGCCAATTCCCTCCCACCATACACACCTACAGTCCATAACCGTTACTCTGTAAAGACATTCAGTATTTACTCCCACTGAAGAAGACGCATACCACGTTGAAACGTTTGGGGAATAACCATAAAGTAAGTTCATACTGAAAGTTTATATATATATATATATATATATATATATATATATATATATATATAATATTCAAAAATAACATTTAGACTCATATAAAACTTGTTTTTCCACTTCAAAGTTGGCAATTGTGAATTTTTTCTCCGTGCAGGCTTTTATGTAAATGTTTATCACTTTCTTCTGTCTGGTCCGATGAGGCTGAAAAAGGTCTCATTTGAAAGAGGATGAAATGTAATATAACAGCATCAAATAAAAGTCACGGGTATTTAATGACATCATTTTATAATTTAAGTACAAAGTTTATATTTGATATTTTATTGAAATATTTTGCATAGTACCCTATCTTGTGTGCCCAATGAGGATTTTTTTTACTTAAGGAATGCTTATATTTTTCTGTACTAAAACCTTCAGTTAAAATTAGGCTTATCAGTGTAACAAGGCCTAACTACCTGTCAAAACTAAAAAAATATAGATTTTAAAGAAGATTTGTCCGTATTTTAAAAATACTATCTTGCTTAGGTATTTACTTGTTGAGTTAGCTTACCTTTTCAGTCTTAGATGGTATTACAGGATATTTATAATATATACAGGTGCTTCTTAAGTGATATGAAACTTAATTTTTCCTTGCCCAGGCAGCATTAATATTTTGAATACTTTTTTTGGATAGTCTGAAAAGCAATCGGCCCACCTAAGCACCTAATTCAGGTACATCTATGCAGCAAATTATATTTGTTAAAAGGGACCCAGCACTTATCCTCTCTCCCAACATTTCTGTGTTCTGCCCAAAAAAATGTTTTTGATGGCCAGTGAGGATGCATAAAATTGATGTAAGCATCTTGGATGTCATCATCTATACCCTGATTAACGAAAGAAAGTGACTGGCGGAGCGGCCGCACGGCGACCAAGTTTGTAGTAAAAACATTCCACTTAATAACCTTGTGGAAACGTAAAATACAGGGCTAGAAATGTCTAATGAACTGTATTTTAATCATCAATTAAAGACGTTTTTAACAAACTTTTCTAATTTTTTAAATCTTTTTTCAATTAATTTATATTGAGAGTTAAATAAAAAAATACAGGAATTTGAATTACAAATTTAGGGTTTATCATTTTTATTACGTAAGAACTCAGAGGTTAAGCATCGGAAAAACATTTCTTGTAGACAAATGGTAGTCCACCTTCTTTAGTACAATATATCAAAAATTGAGATTCCTACGATTAAAATTAACGACGTTATTAATTTTTTTCTAATGTCCTGTTAACTCAGCTGTTAAAAGTTGTACATGAATGAGATTTGCGTGACGCTCTCTTTAGATAACTAAGTGTAGAAGACATATACAACTTACACCTTGTACGTGATAGGAATATTACAATGGATTAATATATAAAGTGAATTTCACAGAGAGCAGTGTGCTGCGCTCTGCGGCGGAAGTACAGTCAGAACCTAGTGGACCCATTTTATTCGCGCGCTACCGTCTTCGTTTGAAGACTACTAACTCACAGCTATAAGTGTTTTAATAAGTGTTTTTTATAGAGTGTTTTAATAGTGTATTTTTATGATTTATACACATATTTTATGAGCGGATTCCATAAAAGCTGAAGAACACTACAATACTTGTAAGTACCTTACTGTCTTTATTATTTATTTGTCAATGCTAATAACAAGTAATTTACTAATTGTTTTTACATTTCAATTCACTATAACAGTAAAATACTGTTATAATTATGCAATATCTGGTAGACCGAGCTTTGCTCGGTAGTTTTAAACTGTAAACTGTATTTCATAGTTAAATAATTAGTTGTTGAGAAATTTGAATGGCATTAACAATTTCCCAGTAATTACATTGCACTTCAATTAGTAGTATTAAAGCTGATCACAAAACAAAAATAGTTTATTAACAAGAAAACAATAAATACCGTACCGCAAAAGAGTGATAAACAATCATTCAAGACCATCTGTTATAAAAAGCATGTAGTTCAACTAAACCACAAAAGTCTGGTCAGATGTAAGTTTTTGACAGATCTCCAGGTAGATAGATTAGATTAAATAAGTAGACAGATAACTAAAATCTCTGTATATATATGAGGGGTTGGTGACTCGTAGCAAGTTGGCTGTGTCAATGTGTGAGCCGTGAGCGTATGCACCACTTTCTTTGGGCTGTTACTGTACCTTGACTCGATGGCGCACCGTTGAGCGATGTTAGTTCTAATTTTCCTATATTAACTGATTGCGGTTATATTTTGTAATATTTGAAGGTTACATACACTTTTTATTGATGAATACAATTTTGTTATGCTTACTGTGAAAAAACTCAATGAAAAAAATTATTAATAACGGAGTTAACAGTACATTTGGAAAAAATTAATAACGTCGTTAATATTATTCGTAGGAATCTCAATTTTTGATATATTGTACTAAAGAAGGTGGACTACCATTTGTCTACAAGAAATGTTTTTCCGATGCTTAACCTCTGAGTTCTTACGTAATAAAAACGATAAACTCTAAATTTTTAATTCAAATTCGTGTATTTTTTTATTTAACTCTCAATGTAAATTAATTGAAAAAAGATTTTAAAAATTAGAAAGGTTTGTTAAAAACGTCTTTAACTCATGATTAAAATACAGTTCATTAGACATTTCTAGCCCTGTATTTTACGTTTCAACGAGGTTATTAAGTGGAATGTTTTTACTACAAACTCGGTCGCCGTGCGACCGCGCCGCTAGTCACTTTCTTTCGTTAATGTTAAGAAAATGTTAAGCTCCAAAATTAGTCCGCTATAACATTTTCTTCATTGACACATTGACACGTATTTGGTTGGAGATTTGGAAGTTGCAATTCTTGCGAAAAGCTATATCTTAAGGAAAAATCTTTGTCACTGGTGATAAGTTTTGCTGCTATTTCGGTTTTGGGTAGTGGTTGGAAATAATGGAAAGACCTTGTGCCAATAACAGTTTTATGATCACTAAAACACAAAGTTAACATAGGTTCTACATTTTTTACATTGTCTGTATTGATGAATTGAAATGATATTTTTGAAAAATCCTGGTCACAAATCTTGAACATTTCTTCTGGTGTACAAATCTGATCTTTATACGGCAATTTTTGTCTACAGTTGTCACAAATCTTTTTTCCAGGAATTAATATTATTCCTTCTTTTCTTTTTACTTCTTTAGCATATTTAAGACCAATATCTATTGGTCTTAAACCTGCTTTGATGACCTTTTTGTGGACATTCTTGGGTCACAACACTTTTTTGGTTATTTTCATAATATTCAGTATAGTAGAGATAATGATGTAAACATAAATTGTAACTAATTGTCAATGTTTTTCCTAGCATCCATAAGAATTGCTTTAACTTCATCTGGTAAATTTGAAACCAACAGTATTTCTTTCTCATCTTAAAATTTGTGTTGTGACAAACAGAAAGAGTGATCAGCACCACATTACACTGTTCTTTAGGTACTAACAACTCTTCATCTGAACTCATGATTATACATAGATAGTACAGTAATAAAAAAATAAATCTTTGTTTTAAACTGCACAATAATGGTTATCAATGAAACTTAATAGTACTAAATCAGACAAAATGATTGTTGAACCAGAATCACATGAATCAGACTACTCACTGTAGTTTGTATGTTTGTTCCAAACCCTACTGTCCCCTATTACACTGTATAAATTTATAGATTATAAAAAAACTATTGTACACAAAACCACTTCGAACAATGTATACACTTTTTTACAATGAATTAATTATGCACTGTTTGTATGCTACTGCAACTGTCACAACCAGTGTCACAGAGCAAACTGAGGCTTAATGTACCTCCGACTGCCTGCCTGTACAGTTGTACAGTCATGTGGTATTCATGTTGTAACTTGTAGTCCTGCCCTGTTGTAAGTCAGTCATGTAAAATATTTCAATGAAATATCAAATGTAAACTTTGTACTTAAATTTAAATGATTACATTAAATACCCATGACTTTTATTTTATGCTATTATAGTACATTTCATCCTATGCCTATAAAGAAAAGTGTTATATTGAACTAATTTGGAGCTAGATGATGACAACCAAGATGCTTACATCAATTTTATGCATCCTCACTGGCCATCAAAAACTTTTTTTGGCCAGAACACAGAAATGTTGGGAGAGAGGATAAGTGCTGGGTCCCTTTTACAAACATAATTTGCTGCATAGATGTACCTGAATTAAGTGCTTACGTGGGCTGAATGCTTTTCAGACTATCCAAAAAAAGTATTCAAAATATTAATGCTGCCTGGGCAAGGAAAAACTGAATTATGTTCAGTAATTAATTATTAATTGAATATTGATTTTATGTGTTAAGTTTAATCCAGGACGTCGTTTAGTGTACTTCGGCAGAGAACAATAGGCAAATACAAATAACAAAATGCGTATATCAAGTAAAATATAACATTATTTATTTTCTTTTGACAACATGAAACAGGTCATGAAAACATTTATTTCGCCTTAAGGCGTAAAACTGATCACCAATAACTATTACATCAAAATAGATTACGTATATTAAAGATTACGCAAACTCAACACTTCTTATTATATTCATATTCTTCACTCACACAATCATACACACTTCCATACTCTTATATTTTGTTGAGCTCAACTTATAAAATTTTGTGAAATGTCAGTATTTAATTATTGTTGTAATATTTACTTTCCTTTCATGGTGAGTAGGGTTTCATCACATGGGACGTCTCCTTGTGCGTGCACTGTTTTGTTGTTTTATCGTTTTCACTTTTACATTTTACGGCCGAACTGTCAATTTATTTCAAATAGTCACTGATATGAATGAACATTTTATCCCAACACTGTTTTTATTTTTAAATATATATTAAAATTCACATATTTTGATTTGCGGTTTATGCGGGCGCCCGCGATTTTGTTACGTAACTTTTGCTGCTGCACAGCTCAAAGGATGATGGTCGACTGACTTCCAGCATTAAAATTTCCGTTTTGTGACGTATTTAAAACCAGTTCATTTCGTCCCCCGCCATACGTCTCGTCATCAGTATTGAAAAGTTCCGTTGGCTTAGTATCACCTTTTCAACTTGCCACTCACAGATTTCCGTCAACAAAATTCTTTCAGTGTTAATCACTGGCTATAAATAAACTTTCGTTATGCTTCATAACCATATATGGTCATGAAACTCTCACTGGCAATCGCCTCACCTTATGGGGGCTTCATCTTCACTTGTTAAGTTATTTATAAAATTTGAAAAATAATATTTATATAAATTTTGCCCCATTACAAAATTAAGTTTCATATCAATCAAGAAGCACCTGTATATATTATAAATATCCTGTAATACCATTTAAGACTGAAAAGGTAAGCTAACTCAACAAGTAAATACCTAAGCAAGTTATTATTTTTAAAATACGGACAAATCTTCTTTAAAATCTATATTTTTTTAGTTTAGACAGGTAGTTAGGCCTTGTTACACTGATAAGCCTAATTTTAACTGAAGGTTTTAGTACAGAAAAATATAAGCATACCTTAAGTAAAAAAAAAATCCTCATTGGCCACACAAGATAGGGTACTATGCAAAATATTTCAATAAAATATCAAATATAAACTTTGTACTTAAATTATAAAATGATGTCATTAAATACCCATGACTTTTATTTTATGCTATTATATTACATTTCATCCTCTTTCAAATGAGACCTTTTTCAGCCTCATAGGACCTGACAGAAAAAAGTTATAAGCATTTACATAAAAGCCTGCACGGAGAAACAAAATTCACAATTGCCAACTTTGAAGTGGAAAAACAAGTTTATATGAGTCTAAATGTTATTTTTGACTTTATATTGGAATCCTTGTGAAATTTCAAGTAAGTATTGTGAGTTTCATAACTTAATATTAAATAATAACCATACAAGTAGAGTTTTTATTGAAAAGTGCTCTTTAGATCTCACGCCGCGACTAACAAATTGGCTAAATTTGGCAAAAATGAAAAATACGGGTTGTTATATTTGTCCATAGATGCTGTAAAAAAATTTCATGAAAATTTGAGAGGGTGGGGTAAAAAATTTTGTTCTGGCTGGATGATTTGATTTGGAATGACCATATCATTAAATTTAATAATTCTACTGATGTTAAAAAGACATGTCTTGTTAATTTAATTAACTTTGAAGTAATGAATATGTCAACATACAAATTTTCTTAACAATATCTTTATACTTGAATCTGACCTTAAACCAAAAGCTGTTCATTTTTAAATAAATGGAATCCATTCTACTACATAACCTACACAGTTGTTATATATTGCGACAGTACATCTGCGTATGTTACCGTGCATTGTTGCAATTAGTTATAAAAACTTGCTAAATTAGAATAAATAAATAATATTGTCAGTATTTATAAATAATGCATATTGAACGCTGTAAGTAAACAGTGAAGGGGAACACCGAATTTGCAGGTTGGTACAGGAAGGTCACGCCACACTCAGCTGAGCTTGTGTACATGTGTATTTTGTGTGTGTGTGTGTGTGTGTGTGTGTGTGTGAAGCCAGTTGATTCCTACATAGCGTCACCCCTGAATAAATGTAATTAAATAAGTAAATTATTTAAATTGTGGTAAGTGCGCGTAAGATGACAAAACAAATTATGCCATGTTATTACCAATATAAAGACGCACACATATGCAAAATCTAGTGCGAAACAAATAATACATATTTTTACTATTTTGAATGTTCATCACTTCCTTGTTCACTACTATAATAATTATTAGTATTGTTGGTACTTTCACTGTGAACTTACTTGTTGTGACTTCACAAAGAACAAGTAAGTTCACAGTGAAAGTACCAACAATACTAATAAAATAATACGTATTAATACAGTGTAAATAAAAGTGAATAGAACGAAGAATAATTAGAGTATAGAAAAACGGTTAACACACAATTTACATACAAAAATTACCGATCATATGAACATCGATTAATTAGCAAAAGACTTCGCATGTTGCGAATATAAGTAAAATAAGTGTGAAAAATAATCGAGTCTGTGAGGGGATGCTCGACAAACTAAATCATGCACAGAAGTGTCAAAACATACGATTTTTATGCCCGAGAGTATAAATAAATACCCAAGGCTCACCAGCCTTGATCTCTTTTTTCGTTGGAACACAGCGGCAGCCAGAGGCTATGCCCGATGATGATCTATCTTTCGTTGGATCACCGCTGCAGCCAGAGGCTATGCCCAACGAGGGAGCATCCACATCCAAGTTCTATATCCCAGCAGTACCGTACGAGTCACCTGAATACTGAACAGACTCCAGGATGATCAAACGACTACGGAGGATCGACCCAGGACAAAGGACTCAGGATCATGACGAGGAATCACTGAGTATCACCGCAACAAAATAAGGTAACATTAAACCATATTTACTCGTCAACCAAAGACTCAATAAAGACATTTAAAAAAGAGTAAAGAGACAATAATAATTTTTAAAGTGTAATTAATAATTGTTAAATTTAATTGTTTAATTTATAGTAGGCTAGTTGATAATGATATTTTAAAGTTACGAAATTATATTTTTTGAAATTATAACATACCGTAGTAGAAATGTTTAAAAAATTTTGATATTGATTGATATGTCATGAATAAGATATTAATATGCAATAACAAAAAAATTGTTGCAATCATTCGTCTCCTGCCGAATGCAACAATCCGCAAATTGTACCTTGCCCGACGCACTGACGTCATGCCCTCCCTTTTACTAACCCTGTCGTTCGCTTTGTAAAATCTCGTCAGTCTCCCATCAAACGCTGTGAGCTGAGCGGCCCGTCGCCAGACTTTCGTCAAGTATGGGAGCCTCAATAACCAAGGTAACTATGATTATAATACATTTTAGGTTAGTTGTCTCCAAGTCGCTTATATTAATATAATAGATATTTACCATATATCCGTCGTGCGACTTCGTTTTTCTCGTCTTATTTTGATGCGTTTCGGCAACGAATTGCCATCTTCAGAAATTTTAATCACTCATTAGAGATCGTTAAACAAAATTAAAAACACTAAAATCATTACAGTAAAAGTGCACTTATACGAACTTATAAAACTACTTACAGTCGTCTTGGAACAAAATTACTTTACATTTGACAACGGGTTTTTTACACAAGATGACGGTCTGGCTATGGGTTCGCCACTGTCAGGACTATTAGCTGATATATATTTAAATTATTATGAGAATATAAACATAATATCGAATAAATTATACAAGAATAAAATCATTTTTTATTGTAGATACGTCGATGATACGTTTATGATATTTAATGGAACAAAAAGACAAATACAAAACTTAAATAGTCACATAAACAGCATACACCATAAGATTAAATTCACATCTGAAATACAAGAAGAAAATCAATTAAATTTCTTAGATTTAACCATTTTAAAAAACAAAGGAAAACTTCAATTTAAAATCTATAGAAAGGCCACAACAACGGACATCACAATTCATGCCGATTCATATCATCCCACCTCGCATAAAATGGCAGCTTACAATAGTTTTGTGCATAGATTGCTAACTATACCGTTAAGTGAAAAAGACTACAATGAAGAGGTTAATACCATCAAGCACATAGCAGCGGCTAACGGATATAAAAGTTCATTAGTGGATAAATTAATAAGTAAACATAAAGAGAAGAAATTAAAAAAGTCGAAAAATGATAACACACTTCCGGTTAATAAATACATATCTGCAGATTACACAAACGTTTTACCAAATATTCTAGTTAACGAACTCAAGAAACACCATGTAATTGTAACTTTCCGTACAAATAACAACATTCAGAGACTTCTTAGCCGGAAAAACAGTATACCAGAAAGAAAAAGAACCGCCGTATACAAGCTGAATTGCAGCTCATGCGACATGTTCTACATAGGCCAAACAGGCAGACCGTTTGAAGAAAGATATAACGAACATCTTCCCAGAAGGGAATTACATAAAACAACATCTAATTTTGCCAGGCACCTGATACTATGTAATCATAACTACAGTGATTTTGAGACAAATTTCCAGCCCTTGCATTGCTGCAGAAAAGGAAAATACATGGACGCGCTTGAGGAATATGAAATATATAAAGCCGTCAAAATCAACAGTAATTATGTCTTGAACGATAAACTTACATTTTCACATAACATATTGTACGACACGGCAATACTTGTACACGGGCGCCGGTAAATGGAAAGTCACAGTACATACGGGCTATAATAAGCAAAACAGGTTTATCAGTGGCTATATAAACAGTGAATCAGTCGATCGATATTGTCCACGCGAAAGCAGTCAATCGATATTGTCCACGCGAGAAACATAAACTTTCATGTTCGCGTCTGTGAGTTTCCAATGTCGTAAAAGTGCACTTTTACTGTAATGATTTTAGTGTTTTTAATTTTGTTTAACGATCTCTAATGAGTGATTAAGATTTCTGAAGATGGCAATTCGTTGCCGAAACGCGTCAAAATAAGACGAGAAAAACGAAGTCGCACGACGGATATATGGTAAATATCTATTATATAACTATGATTGTTTTTGAGCTATCGTAAATCAATGCTAGTGGCTAATAATTTTGTGTATTACGTTTGTAACAAAAAAGAAAACTTGTAATAGATGTAAAAAGATTGTTATCCGTAACCAACCAAGATGTATCTTGTCTGTAAAGGTCAGCCTCGCCTAAATTTAAATTTCAGTCAGTCAACTTGATGAAAAGACCTAAGATATGTAAGGTTGAGTGTCAGTACTCGTTATATATGTAATTTAAAGTCATA
Source organism: Magicicada septendecula (assembly GCA_034769895.1). Taxonomy (NCBI): domain Eukaryota; kingdom Metazoa; phylum Arthropoda; class Insecta; order Hemiptera; family Cicadidae; genus Magicicada; species Magicicada septendecula. The sequence goes on along the minus strand of CM068370.1, from coordinate 40,819,845 downwards.
GCCTTGTAATGCTATTTTGTAATATTGTAAATTGTAACACACACTGTATGAATACATGCGTGCGTGTTAATCGAACGATGTGGGTATAAAGTGTACTAAAACATATGAAAACTTTCAGTTAGAAACTTGGTTCAACGTTCCGGACAGAAGACACGACAACACGAACTTCGTACAGTTTTACACGATCTTCCAGCACAGGCATAGCAGTGGTTCAGACCAGGTACGGAGGAACACGCGGCCGTAGCGACCAGATACAGCAGGTCGCAAAAAGGATTTATCTGGATTGCCAAGTAACATTTTTACCTAATAACTTACGGTGCTAGAGTTAACTGCATGGAAGTAGTACCGTCAAGGTCACTCACTTTCACTGCTTCTCCCTGTCACCTCCACGCCCCTCGCCCAGCGTTGTTGCCGGCTAGTACAGTGTGTAGCGTTTTAGCAGTGTTACGAAAGCAAATTTCATACATCCACCTTATATTGCTCGTTTCAAATTTATTTATGCGTATCGCGTAAATGAATTTTTTTTATCAGGAATAATTAGTTGTGGGTAGCATTACTCAGTTAAATTCTGGGCGCCAGTATTTGAGCTATAAAAATTTGTGTGAGTCGGCAACATATTTTTTTTTGTCGCGTAAATATCTACAGAATTTCTATCTTTGCGTTTCTTCTCTTTCTTTGGCTTCTTTTGTTACGATTTGCAGTTCTCTGAATCTACGATTTATACTGCGCTGGTTTTTCTTATGTTGGAATCTAAAGCTTTTAGCAATACACACCCTAACTTTACGAAGTACCATTAGGTCAGTTATTTTGTGTTTTCCGTACAGTGAACTTACTTATTTAAAGTTTTACTGTTTTCTTCATGGGTGGTTATCCTACAGACTGACAGTTGTCTGAGAATGCTGACCTTGCCTGCTGTTGTCACTTTAATTTTTTCATACTCACGGTCTTTTCCCTTTTGTAAATGAATCTATTTTTGTTCTCTGCACGGTCGTTCCTAAGCCATATGGTTCGGAAGTTCTGTTAGGTATATGTACACATTTGGTATGCAAATTGCGTATACCCTGTCGGCATGTCTTTTCAGTAAATATTGGTGTATGACACTTTTATGAATGCCTTTGTCATTTTACACTCCCCTCAAAAATGTGTATGTTTACTGGCCGCGCTACTACCTTTCTTCCGTTGCACAAAGTTAAATAGGACTGAGCAATTTCTGTAAACAAATTTGTCGCTGTTGTGGCAAAAGCCAATCCCATTTCAGTTACAGTACTGACTATTATTTATAATACTCATAAGGAATTCTATAGTTTATAAAATAAGGAAAATTTTAATTATAAAATTTGTAAGGACAATTCATAAAATATAGAATTATAAATTTAAATTCTATATTTAAAGATTTATAATATATTAATATATGAATAAGGAATTTTAAATTTATTTCATGACACATTTGTATTTGTTGTTTATAAAATTATCCTTATTTTCTTAAGACATCCAACTCGTTTCACGTTTATACATACGATTATTTTTATGCTACTTGTGCATGTAACGTCTTATAGTATAGTTCTAATTTTTTTACTTAATTATTAATAAGCAGTGCAGGAAATAAAAATAGAATATTTTTCAGAGTCACGAATAGTGCGGTGTCTCTTCAATAATTAAATGGGGCAAGCTTAAGACGCAGGATGCGTATGAAAATTCGTTCAAACAAACTATAGCTGACGCATCGCATTGAATGTTATATATAAGTTACGGAAATTCATTGTTAATTAATTATTAACAATGTATTAATTGTGATGTAATTATTATTAAGAATTATTGACAATGTATTCTAATGTATGTATTAGAAACTTTCTCCCTGTAAAATTTTACTTTAAAAAATACAGTAAAACGCAAGTTAACCTTACATTACACTATCTTACAAAACCAGAACAACTGTGTGATACTCGTAAGATTTTAAAATGTTTTTTACTTTAAATAACATTAAATTTTATCTATAAAATGTCTGCTGTAGGCATCTATGAACCTTCAAAATGTATCGTTGTTTTTTCAGTCTTCTATTGTCATTGATATTAGAATGTTCAACAGTTTAAAGCACAAAAATGATTTTAATGGAAGCCTTATTGATAACAACAAAGTAAATATTTAATTTAAAAATCACTTTGTTATATTCTTTACATTAAGTAGGCCTACTTACTAGTGTAGCATTTTTCGGAAGAAAGGGAAACTGTTGCTTAGTGGCAACGCTGTAAGTAAGCGGTGTGACCTTGACGATACTACTTCCATGCAGTTAACTATAGTTGCTGCATAATCACGAAGCAAAAGCGAGACAAACTAGTTACTCGTCATAAGTGTCAGAAACAATTATATAAACTTTTGCGATAAATAACAGTGTCAGAAATTTATAAGTAGATCACAGTGTGTACGCTGAACAGCATTTTGTAAACTAGCATCGATTTATGCGACACCCCCATATTTAGTATTTAACATTTTCTATATTCTGTTTTTCAGAAAAAATTTGCTCAGTACTGACCGTTGCTGACTGGCACATAATTAGATAAATTTAGAGGCTCGTAATGTTTTTGAAATAAACGGGTCGCATCCGACTCTGCTCACAGATTGACGCATTCAACAATTTCTTTTACTTACACCTCCTCCCTTTACAGAATTATATTAATTATAATAATACTTGAGAAGTAAGTCACAACACAGGAAAGGTGTCTTAAGCATTTTGATGGATTTAGATATTATGTTATGTTTTTGTGTGTGCTGCTACCGCAGCAGAAGTGGTAGCCGGAGCGTGGTTATTTTGGGTTTTCCTTGGTCCATGGGTTACTAAGCATTTAATTCAATTTAATGGGTTATAAGTCATAGTTATCAAGAGTAATTTTGTTGCTCTTGTGTGTGTTGAAATTTTGTATTGTTTGTATTGCACGGTATTGGTCGCGTGAAGTTTTGTATAGAATTTTGTATTGTATAGGATTATGTATTTTAAATGTTATATGCGTAGTTAACACTACGTGTCGCAACTAGGTCTTTGCTGTAAGTTGTCGTGAAATCAGATCGTTCAAATTATTTGCTCGCGAGTAGAAAACCGCTAGGTGAACTTTGTCTGGCAGATAAGGCTAACCTGTGCACGTCTTATCTACATTCCACCGAACAGCTGCTCCTTATTGTTGCGCTTTGGATGTTTTGGTTTTCTCCACATACTCGGCTTAATAACCCCGTACCTTGCTCACCGTGCCGTATGTCTGATTGCCCAGTTCGCTAATCGCCTCCCAATATGTTGTTATTCAAAATATGCTTAGTGCATCTGTTGTTTGTATAAAAGTGACGTACTCTATTAGTTCGGTAAATTTTATTTAGAAACGTGCGCATCTCAGTAAATCCAATTTTGTTTTGTGGAAGGTGTAACAAGTAAAATCAAAATTAAAAATTTTCATAAAATAGCAGCCTTTTACTAATAGAAAATGTTCGTTGTCAGTTGCCACACACACGTTATCACCTGTTTCATGTTAATCGGTTTGCGTTAACTACGAATTAATATACACGGCATTCAGAAAAACAGAACCCGACGGTCATGTCGTGTCAACTAGCATTTCCTTGTCACGGTAAACTATTTTATAATGAATCGATGACTTCGTAATAAGTGACAGCGCAAAACTTTCGTGCTGAGAGAGAGAGAGGTCAGGAAAGAAACTCGTAAAAGAAAAAAGGCTCGTAAAGAGTGTACCCCCCCTTTGCCAGTGAATGTAGTCTGGCGTACCCCCCCTGTCACAGTTTAGCCATGTACCCGGGTAGCGGTAATGGTGCGACTACCCCCTTTATCTCACCTCGCACGATCGGACGAGGGAGAGGTGTGCTCTCCAACTTGTCGTCCGTGTGCTGTAGAGAGAGAAGTTGCTGTGGTTATAAAGCGCTTTTAGGGTGAGGCTCCCCCTTTTTGCCAGTGAATGTAGTCTGGCGTACCCCCGTTTGCCAGTGAATGTAGTCTGGCGTACCCCCCTTTGCCAGTGAATGTAGTCTGGCATGCCCCCCAAGTCGCAGTTTAGCCATATACCCAGGTAGCGGTAATGGTGCGATTACCTCCTTTATCACACCTCGCACGATCGGACGAGGGAGAGATGTGCTCTCCAACTTGTCGTCCGTGTGCCGTAGAGAGAAGTTGCTGTGGTCGTAAAGCGCTTTTAAGGTGAGTGACCCCTCCAGTCTGATCTCTAGCTCTGTCGCGCGGTTGGTTGTCGATGCTCTTGACCAATCACCCTTCTCGGCTCTTGTTGTAACTCAAGTCTGTTGTACCCTCACATACTGAGTCGCAGTCCTCATGTTCGGGCGTGAACATGTTCCATGCTCATCAAAATATTATACTGTAACCTCGCTTTCGGTCGCCTTGCCTGGTGAGCGGCGCGGGGACTGATCAACCCCTCGTCGTTCACTTTCAGGGAGGAAGCATTGCTGCGGGCAGGCAACGTTTCCAAGGTGGCAGAAGGTTGCCCTTTGAGTTGTTTCCAGATGGCGGCTAGTGCCACACTAGTATCTGAATTTTCCCATTTACGTACATAAGCTACGGGTTTCCCCTGACTCGACTCTGTTTGATTACACTGACCGTACCGATTAATTTCGCTGAATTTGACCTTGGACAGCCGTCGCTCCTGCTCCCGACGCTTGTCTTTCGGGGGGGGGGGGTCTGTTGCAATCATTCGTCTCCTGCCGAATGTAACAATCCACGAATTGTACCTTGCCCGACGCACTGACATCACGCCCTCCCTTTTACTAACCCTGTCGTTCGCTTTGTAAAATCTCGTCAGTCTCCCATCAAGCGCTGTGAGCTGAGCGGCCCATCGCCGGACTTTCGTCAAGTATGGGAGCCTCAATAACCAAGGTAACTATGATTGTTTTTGAGCTATCGTAAATCAATGCTAGTGGCTAATAATTTTGTGTATTACGTTTGTAACAAAAAAGAAAACTTGTAATAGATGTAAAAAGATTGTTATCCGTAACCAACCAAGATGTATCTTGTCTGTAAAGGTCAGCCTTGCCTAAATTTAAATTTCAGTCAGTCAACTTGATGAAAAGACCTAAGATATGTAAGGTTGAGTGTCAGTACTAGTTATATATGTAATTTAAAGTCATAGCCTTGTAATGCTATTTTGTAATATTGTAAATTGTAACACGCACTGTATGAATGCATGCGTGCGTGTTAATCGAACGATGTGGGTATAAAGTGTACTAAAACATATGAAAACTTTCAGTTAGAAACTTGGTTCAACGTTCCGGACAGAAGACACGAGAACATGAACTTCGTACAGTTTTACACGATCTTCCAGCACAGACATAGCAGTGGTTCAGACCAGGTACGGAGGAACACGCGGCCGTAGCGACCAGATACAGCAGGTCGCAAAAAGGATTTATCTGGATTGCCAAGTAACATTTTTACCTAATAACTTACGGTGCTAGTTGCTGCATAATCACGAAGCAAAAGGGAGACAAACTAGATACTCGTCATAAGTGTCAGAAACAATTTTATAAACTTTTGCGATAGATAACAGTGTCAGAAATTTATATATAGATTACAGCATGTACGCTGTACACCATTTTGTAAACTAGCATCGATTTATGCGACACCCCTATATTTAGCATTTAACATTTTCTATATTCAGTTTTTCAAAAAAAAATTAGCTCAGTACGTCAGTACAGTCAGTACGTTGCTGACTGGCACATAATTAGATAAATTTAGAGGCTCGTAACGTTTTTGAAATAAACGGGTCGCATCCGACTCAGCTCACAGATTGATGCTTTCAACAATTTCTTTTACTGGCACCTGCTCCTTTTATATAATTATGTTAATTATAGAAACACTTGAGAAATAAGTTGTAACACAGGAAAGGTGTCTTAAGCATTTTGATGTACTTAGATATTATATTATGTTATTTGTGTGTATGCTGAGCACTTCTGGGGCCCAGCAGCAGCGAAAAGTGCTGCCGCAGCAAAATAGAAAATTAAAAAAAAAAAAATACAATCTGAGCAAGTCGAGAACAAAATTATATATTATAAGAATTTTTATCTATACTTGTAAATTTATATCTTGTGTTTTATATCTATGAATAGTGTGTAATGTTATTTGTATTGAGGTAATAATTATGTGTATGACGAACGCACAAAAGAATAATATTATGCAAATAATAATGAAGAAATTTTAATTCGAAATATTTTGAAAATTCTATTTAATAAATTTTTAAACGATATATGATTTAAAAAAAAAAAAGTTATTACTATTACACCTGTTATAATATATAATATAAATCTTTATATTACTACTCTACACTGTGTTCAATGTCATACAGTATGGAGAACTTATGATTATGATGCCTCAGAAGAACAGAAGACAGTAAACGTCCCCAAAGCTACGACAGAACGGGAACCAAACGGAAGGGTAAAATGGGATCCCCATAAGAACTGGATTAATTAACTACAAATGTGGCACTATGAACAGATACAATCTTCACAAGAAGATGGATATTGAAGAAAAATGAAAGTATCTAAAGGTAATCCAAAGGAAACCCTGAACACAGAGGGAAATTCTCAATACAAAAAAGAAATACCCTTTATTTTTTTGCAGCTGGGAAAATGCATCATAATTATTAGCAAAATCTTTTACAGATGTAGACCTTACCTTATTTCCTAAAAAATAAAATTCCATGCTTTATACTACTAACAGCATGACTCTTCTTCTACCCTACATAATGTGAAAACCTTAATATCACTGTTACATTAACGACTCGGAACACTAGGTTTTTTATAAGCAAAAGCATAAAGTTTTACCTTACAGCCTGAACCGGTTTTCTCCTTTAAAAGGCTTCTTCAGAGGCTGCCGCTGGTAGCACTGTCCGTCTTGTTGTGGGTGACGGAATCGAGTTTCGAAAGATTGATGCTGTGTGTGTGGGGTGAGATATGTTCGAATAATGCGTGCGATCTGAATTGTGTCTGTTCGTTTAGGATGTCGTTTTTATTTGTTTTTGTGTGTTTGTATATTTCCAATTTTTCTAGAGTGTCTAGTTTTCGGCCTTTTGTATGTATGTGTAGAATGTTCATGTTCTTGTCGATGTTTTTATATGTGTGGTTTGCTTCAATGAGGTGGTTTGCAAAGGTGGATTCTGTAGTGGAGTGGAGTGCCTTTGTGTGTTCAATGTATCTCTGTTTGAAGCTACGTCCTGTCTGGCCTATGTAGAATTTATTGCAATTTGAGCAATTTAGCTTGTAAACACCGGGTAGATTGAATTTGTTTTGTGTTTTGTGTGTGTTTTGATAGTGTGTGTTCTGTTTTGTTAGTAGTTTTGTAAGTGATTCTGTATCCTGCTTTTTTGAATTTGTGGGCTATTTTTTCAGTTTGTTTGTTGATGTATGTTAGTGTTATGAATTTGTTGTTTTCTGTCTTTGTCTGTTGTTTGTTTTGTGTTTAAACAAACACGATAAAATATCTAGCAGAATCTAACGGATATGACAGAACAATAGTCAGTAAACTCCTACACAAAACAAACAACAGACAAAGACAGAAAACAACAAATTCATAACACTAACATACATCAACAAACAAACTGAAAAAATAGCCCACAAATTCAAAAAAGCAGGATACAGAATCGCTTACAAAACTACTAACAAAACATAACACACACTATCAAAACACACACAAAGCACAAAACAAATTCGATCTACCCGGTGTTTACAAGCTAAATTGCTCAAATTGCAATAAATTCTACATAGGCCAGACAGGACGTAGCTTCAAACAGAGATACATTGAACACACAAAGGCACTCCACTCCACTACAGAATCCACCTTTGCAAACCACCTCATTGAAGCAAACCACACATATAAAAACATCAACAAGAACATCAACATTCTACACGTACACACAAAAGGCCGAAAACTAGACACTCTAGAACAATTGGAAATATACAAACACACAAAAACAAATAAAAACAACATCCTAAACGAACAGACACAATTAAAATCGCACGCATTATTCGAACATATCTCACCCCACACACACAGCATTGATCTTTCGAAACTCGATTCCGTCGCCCACAACAAGATGGACAGCGCTACCAGCGGCAGCCTCTGAAGAAGCCTTTTAAAGGAGAAAACCGGTTCAGGCTGTAAGGTAAAACTTTATGCTTTTACTTATAAAAAACCTAGTGTTCCGAGTCGTTAATGTAATAGTGATATTTAGTTAAGCAACGGACACGTCATGGACAACGAAATCCAAGAGTGAAAACCTTATTTACACATTAAAATTTCCTACTAATTTAAAACATTACAAACAGTTAACAATACCTACATCTAAGGCCTTCTTTTGAATTAACTGTACATTTGTAATACTGCCATTTTCGCTTAATGACTGAACACATTCTTCTGTAAGATTCCTGCAATAGAACAGAATAACAAAACATTACATACAATTTTAAGATGTAGTATAACTCATATGACTTGTGATGTGAAACTTAAGCATCGCCTGCTCAACATATGGACACTATTCCATGCTGTTTAATAGTTTTCTATAAATCATTGTCCAATCACACAACTTGATGAACAATTACAGCATATGACTAATAAATACCAAACCTTTACAGTTTCCAAGACTAAAATATTCATAAATATATTACAGTTACTGTAATCACACTACTTTATATAATTGTTGTAAACCATTTCTTGATTTTAGTCATATATTGTTAACAAATTATAGAAATGATGCACGTCTGATACTGCAACCACTTGTAAAGAAAGTAGCCCTATAACAAGGCTTCCTAAAACACCGTATGATCTAAACGTAATTTATACCCTAACCATGTAACATTAATAAAAATCAAACCAGGTGCCCTAATTAATGTAATTTACTTTATATAAGACATAAAAATTATTAAACTGTCTTTTAAAATGTTTAAACTAAGCAACCCAAACGTAATGTTCAGAACTGTAAATCTGTTGAAAATACGTAACAACCAAAAGATGTATCGGAAGAAATATAACAATGTATTCTGTTCCTTTTTTGTTCTTAGTACTTAGCGATAAGTGCCAATAAAATTCTGTTTTCTTTTATTGCAAACGCCATTCTTCATAGTTTCATGTAATTTTGAAAACATAACCTATGTACATAACCTCGTTTCATTAAGACTTTGCTTCAGTTCTTTCGTTCATTTACCCTAAATTTTCAACAGCATTAATATCAATTAAAAATAGATTATCCATTTATATCCTTAAGAACAGTTGCAAAATTACTTCTAAAAATAAAAATATTGCACGCACCACAAGACCAGACAAAAAAATTCATACACAATCTGTCAACGGAACTCTTTTAAATTTTGTATTTTGATACTATATCACGGTCAAAAATTACTATTTAAACGTTATACACATACCATCCTTCTTTTTTTAACTTCACCGTCAATTCCATTATTTCATACAAAATAACTCTAGCCTGCTGTTCATTACGTACACAATTGGAATACGATATATCGATAAGAAACGTCGATTTTTTTATATGTAGGTTACTCTGTTTTATTTAGTTCTCTTCATAAAAATTATTACAAGTTTTTTTGCATTTTCTGAATACTAGCATATTATATATGAACGCCTAATATAAACTGTTATAAGATGTACATCTTGAATGTTCATGTATATGCGTGTACTAAAAGCGATATTTAAACATGCAGAAAGTGGGATACATTCGTTGGTTTGTAATTTTGTTCAATATAATGTGAAACCAAAAGCAATTTTATTTCATTGGTTTGTATCTAATAAGACAACATACACTAATTTATATCTGAAGAATTTGGACTAATGTAAATGAACTACAATATTTCAGGAATAATAGTATAAAAAAGAGAAACCTCAGTATGTATGTTAATAATTCAACAGACCTACTTATCAAAAAAAGTGAAAGGAAACTTTATAATAAAAAAAAATAACTATCGACTTACAAGTTAAATAGATTTATTAATACAATCAATCAGTAGCATAACCAGGATTTTTGTATGAGAAAGAATGATAAGCAGTGATTAATTGGAGTTGGGGGTTGATAGCCTTAGGAAGTTTGCCAGTAACTTTATCTTTCAGGTCCCATTGCAATCCATGTCTATATTATAGCCCACTTGTCAACATCACTGTTTAAATTATTGATGATTCCACTGTTTGTTTTGTATAATTAACCAACTTTTGTTCATAAAGGATCTTGTCCCCTAAAAACTGTTATACACTGCAGTATTGATAATAAATAAGTATAAAGTAATATATCTTTCATAAATTGTTATAAACGTTTCTTATATATGCTCACTTATTTGATAATGTTTTTCTTCATATTTAATGTGCTTGCTTAATTTTCAGATCTGCATTTTGATCAACATTGTTGAGTCCACTACACTTTGATGTAACTTTGTTTTGAGCTTTTCTACAGTTTTCTCCAACCAATGCATTTCTTTCTCCACATTTTATATAGGTACATACAAAGTTCTTGTTCTTAAAATTTTGTTGTTGTTGTGGTTCAGGATTGTTCAAATAACTGATTCAGTTTGGTGTTCTGTCATTATTTTATTTAGTTCAGAAACTTACCATTTCTATTCCATTCTTGGATAAGAAAATATTTATATTTGCTTTTTCTCCTTCTCAGTTCTTACTTTTCCTTACCTTGATAAATTCTTTTTCAGCATTACACTTCGTTCTATGAATTTATTTTCTCAAATTTTTCAAATCTTTTTGGCTGTAGTATTTTAATCTTGACCAAGACATCTATTTACCTTTTTAATCTACTTACCCTTTTAACAATTTTATATTTAACAAGCAAAAGGAGTGAACGATTATGAAAAGTGCTTTAACATGAAAATGAGAATGCTTTAAAGTTAAACTGCAAACTACTCTGAGTGTTGTGTTCAAACATTATGGCTAATTTTGTTTTAATACAACAAATAATATTGGTATGGACTTTTTGAGAAATTAGCCACAACAAAAAATGACATGTTAATAACACTTTGGCCATAAAATGTCTTCGCTAACAAGAGGAACACAAGGAAGCGAGAGGTAGTTTAATTATTCCATGTTTGAAATGGTTTAGAAAAATTTGCATAACTGCCAATAAATATGGACTGCTTACCACCATTCACTCCCAGAACACAATACTATGGCTTATCAGAATTAGAATTAAAAAAAAATGTAATACACAGTCTCCCAGGTATTTTACAGTAATTTCGCAAAACGTCAAGGCTTCTGGAAGCAGGCCTATCAAACACACGCAAAACAGAAGGGAGAAAAATTTATCTATATTACCAAACGTGTAGGAAAAAGCAACACAAAATTCTGTTGGTTGAGATAGATACTGTTGGGAGTGAAATTAATAGCACTCGGCAAATAAATAAAAAAAAAACGCCAAGCCAGCGCCTAATAAATATGTAACTAGAATTTGGTTGAAGGAAAGAAGGGAATACATAGGTTGTGATAGGCATTTACTAACCATGATGTGGGACTAGTGGTGATCTGCTATCCTGAGAATATTTGTGCACACTTTATTCCACTACTGTTTGCTATGAGATTTCATTGCAAGTGGTTGTTTGAAGGCACTAGCTGGTTCTGATCAGTGGACTGTACAATGATTATAAATATCTTTGTTTTATCCTGTATTTTAATATATTTGTTTTATATTAGAAAGATTCATTTTCTACAATATTTATTTCTGTAGGAAGATTTCGACTAGTATGCTGGATATGGGTGGACATGGGTAGTCTGTCATTAATTATATGTAAAGTAGTTTTGTTTTCTGATTATGTTGATTTCTGTGATTAGTTATTCTTCTGCATTTTCTGTTTGAGCATGTCCTGTAGGATGGTGATTGTTTCGGAGACAGGAATGTTTGTGTACATACGTTTTTAATATCAAAAGAGGAAGTGTGGCATTATAAGGGAAGTGTATGTCTTTTATTTTTGTTACAAGTGTTTGTGTGCTTTTCTCTTAGTTTGATGGTTGTTCAGTATTACTTTATGATGTCACATGTGACTTCTTCCTTAGGGCACTTCTCCTTAGATGCCTTGTTACCATCAACTAGTTGGTCCTTTGCTACCTGTTATACCTGCAGGTTTACAGTCCGTAATCCTGTTTTTGAAATCATTTCAAAAAATGTATGTGGAACACTGCATGAGTGCATTTGTGTAACACTGTTAATTCATGAATTTATTAATAAACAGATTACCAACAACTACTAAAAACATGTTAATAGGTTAGAAGGCACCAAAAAATCTCATTATACTGAAAAATATTATAGGCAAAACCAGCAAACTTACCAAATTCACTGATTTCAAAAGATAAACACATACAAGACAAATCAATGCTAGTTTGACATATTATACAGCTTCATTAGTTGTTTCAAGATAAACTAGCTATGGGAAATAGGTCCTACTTTTCTTTGCTACCTATCCTAAAGTGCAGAAATATTTCTAGAACCTCCAAGGTACATATTTACAAAACCGTATTGCGGCCATTAGTATTGCATGCTTCAGAAGCCTGAACCATGACCTCAGCCCAAGAAGATACTGTTATGATGGTCTACTTGGTCATCGTATGGTACAGTGGAAAACAAAATACAAGACACCAGTTACATCACTAATCACCAGCTTTAATTATCACAAACAGTTTATAATCAACTCGTACAATATTTCCAGTTAGATTTGTCCACACGCAATAACAATGTCTATTAATAGTTTCATACAATTGTTAACACAATACTACTTCACTTCGGCAAACACTCAATCCGGCTAGCGAAAATCGCTCACTAACTGAACTGACAACCCGGCTGCTATGGCTTATATACCCCGCTCAGAGGTCCAGTACAGCTTTCCCTTCTTAACTGCACACCGGCGGCTTAATGCATATCTCAAGTGTTCCTGGAACTAACTGGAATCACCTACTTGAATGACGTAACAGCTGCCACACTGGACAGGGGGAGTGGACGACGTTCTGGGTTGTTCGGTAGGCTTCTCGTAACACTGTCCTCTCCATAAGCCTGTTCGTCCCGAACTGGCAAACCATCTCTGAAGTAATACTTGGCCAGGTGATCTACGTAGACGTCCTTCCTTGTTCTCCGGTTCTTCGAATTCAGTCTCGTGTGATCTGAACGTCTTAAGTTCCCAGGAATACGAGTCTTCCACTCAACCGCTAGTTTTGCTGGAATCCCTCCCATTGCATCATGTACTGATGACCTAAACACCACTAGCTGGCCTAAGTCTGTTTGGTTTTTGTCAACAAACTCTTGCGTAACTTCATCTTCAGCAACTTTTCCCCTGGGCGCCTCTATCAACTCAGGAACAAAAAGGGAGTTTCCTTAACACCCATAGTTGGCTGCCCAATTACTTCTTTTGCTGTTCACTTATTTGTACTTCCTCTGCTAGTTTTTCTTCCAGTTCTTCCTGCAATAGGAAAGGTTCCTCTTGACCAGACTTGTTGACTTCTTCTTTGGCCAATGCCACTTGCTTAATCGAATGGTTGGCAGACCCTAACATTTTAGCCAGGCAGAGCTTTATCTTCTCTTGGCCAACCTTCAGGACATTCTCTCTTAAGTCCACAACAAATCCGTAGGCATTCATAATGTCTGTGCCAAGAATCACTTCATCAATAATGTCTGCAACAAGCATTTGGTGGCTAAACTCGATAAGATCCAGGCGTACACGTACGTCTATCTTTCCTAACACACTGACGGCACTTCCAGTCACAGTCTGTATTGTACAAGAGCTAATTTGAGGCCGTCAGTGGCAGATTGTCAGGCCGCACAACAGACACTGTAGCGCACGTGTCAACTGTAAATGCTGCAGGTTTGTCTTTAATAAATCCTTTGACAATCAGGTTACCCGTGGAGACTGTGTGCAGTTCCGTATCTTTACATCTCCAATTCGACCATTCACGCTCTTCTCTCCGATTTTTCATCTGCCACCAATCTGCTTGTAGATGGCCACTTTTCCCACAGTTATAATACGTAGGTCTTTTGTCTTTATCCTTTTGTTCGAAAGATTGTTGTGGCACTACTGACTTCTTAAACTGTTGTTCTTGAATCATCTCTTTATTCCGTCCATTATGACGATACTGTGATACTCGGTCTGTTTGACTACAACGTGATGACATACTTTGATTAATATAGGTTGCCGACTTGGCAGCTTCAAAACGGAGAACATGAACAAGAGCATCTGAGCTATTCTGATTCCGTGCCATTCTTAACACTTGTTGAAATTTACTATCTCTGATACCGCCAATAAACACAATGTGAGCAATCCATGTTCGGAAGTCCTCCGATTCTTTGGGATAAGCCAATCTCGTCAGTTGGTTGACATTTGTTTCAAATTCTTGAAGGCTCTCCCCTGAACGCTGCCGCCTCACTTTAAGTTGAACACGGTACACTTCGCACAAATGCTGGTCACCGTATCGTAATTCCAGAGCTTTTGTTAATTCGGCATATGTGTTCTGGCTGTCAGATGGCACTTTGCGTATTAACTCTGCGGCAGGTCCTTTTAATGCAAGAATGAGTGAAAGGCCTTCCTCTTCTTCTGTCCAGTTATTAAAGCAAGCGGCAGCTTCAAATTGGTGATGATAAGTTGCCCAGTGAGTGCTTCCATTAAACAATACGGCCTTTGCAAAAACTGGCCCTACTTCAGATAATAGCGTTCTTTGATTTCTCTGATATTTTGAATCTTATAAATTTGACATACTTGTTTTCATAGTTGACACAGACTTTTCTATTTCATATATTCTGTCAACTTGTTTGTTCAGCTAACCTGGTAACAGGATGAATTTTGCAGTGATATCATCTTGTACGAATGCCTTAACGTCGTCTGCTTAATGACTAAATTCTTCTTTTTGTTGTTCCTGTGTTTGCCGTAGCATTACTCAGAATGATTCTATCATCTGACTGGTATCCATTTTATTTTTATCAACTATCACTAACACCACTCTTCTATGAAGTGTCCTCTGTTTCCACTGTTAACTGTTCTATCCCAGTTCTGACATCACTGTTACGACAGTCTACTTGGTCGTCGTATGGTACACTGAAAAACAAAATACAAGACACCAGTTATGCCACTAATCACCAGCTTTAATTATCACAATTAAATAGTTTATAATTAACTCGTACAATATTTCCAGTTAGATCTGTCCACATGCAATAACAATGTCTATTAATAGAGTTTCACACAATTATTAACACAATACTACTTCACTTCGACAAAAACTCAATCCGCACTAGCGAAAATCGCTCATGTAACTCAACTGACAACGCAGTTGCTATGGCTTTATATACACCGTGCTGACGTCCAGTACAGCTTTCCCTCCTTAACTGCACACCGGCGGCTTAATGCGTCTCTCAAGTGTTCCTGGAACTCACTAGAAACACCTACTTGAATGACATAACACTGCCACACTGGACGGGGGGAGTGGAGAACATTCTGGGTTGTTCGATAGGCTTCTTGTAACAATACGATCAAAAGATGGGAAAGAAAGATTGTGGAGAGGATATATGGATATGAAGGTGTTCTAGATGCCGGAATGTAGGGTACGAGGACAAATTCTGAATTGTACGATTTATACAAGGAAGGAACTGACATCTTCACAGTAATAAAACAAGGTAGAATTAGGTTGGCAGGTCAGTACAAAGAATGACAGAGGAAAGGGCAGTGAAAAAAGTATTCATTGGAGTAGCACCTTGGAGTAGTAGTAGTTCATCAGTTGTAGAGAAAAACATAAAACAAAAAATGAGAGCTGTAATTGTAATTATGCAAAAAAACACTATTTTTTAATAATTTTCACAGAATAATTCTGGCAATAGACAATGAATCTAGCAAAAGGTGGGAGCTTGTAAAAGATTATTTTTTAGGTGGACACTTTGTTTTTCAATAGGTGAGTATTATTGTAACGGGGCAAAATTTATGACAAAATGTTGTGTAATAATTTTCAAAATAATTTCATTGTAATAACGCAGCATTTAAAGACGATGCCCATATAAAGAGATGACGCAGCCAGGGAGTTTATTTGTAACCAGTGACTCACACCCAAGGAATTTTGTTGACGAAAATATGGATGTATCGAGTTAAAAAGGTGGTACAAAGTTAAAACGGAAAATAACGGACCAAAGACGAGACGGGTAGAGGGGACCAGAATGAACTGGTTCTACATCACAAACAGAAATCTTGGGCGAGGACACCAGCAAAATAAGTCAGTCTCCAGCCCGACGTCAACAGAGCGGATGTAGTGTGCGCGCACAGCTAAGGTAGGCCTACCGAACAAATAGAAGTGTTTGCAAAAGAATACTTTCAATCGAAATTAAAAAGTGGATATAGATTTGAGTGTCCGGAATATAGAATTTGGGCGGGAGAGATAGAGAGTGGGAGGTGAGGGGGAGGGGGAGGGAGGGAGGGAGAGAGAGAGAGAGAGAGAGAGAGAGAGTAATAAGAAGGTACTGATTTGTGCAGTAAAACATTTTTCTTTGTGTATTAAGATGTTTGGTCATAAAACTTTTTGTATATCAATTTTTGTCTCATAACTGTTTACAACAGTTTTATAATTTTTATGTGAGTTGAGTTTTATCTAAATAAAAGATGATTGTGTAATACTAATAATGTGTCACTATAATAATTACGCCACAAAACCATAACCTCATTTCCATATCAAGAATTCGTCTGGACGTCCTTGGGAGTTTGTCGTTAAGGTACGTCGTAGAGAATGATAATATTCAATTCTCGTTAAGATTTCAACTGTTACATTATTTTACTTTGAGATCGGCTAGGTCTCTGAATTTTGTTACATATTAATTGGCCAAATATCATCTAAAATAATTTCAAGAACTATCATAGATTTATTGCAGTGATAATATCATTTACCAATGTTTAAACAGGTTCTTCGCAGTACTGTTGATGCACCATGGTACATAAGAAATGATGACATCCAACGGGACTTGAAAATGCCTATGGTTGCTGATGAGATTAAACAGGATCCGAATAAATATGAAAGAAGACTTCATGAACACATAAACATTGGAGTGCTACAACTGCTTGATAATGTTCGATTTGTTCAGTGATTGGAGACAGAAACCATTTGAACTGGTGAGTTAAATATGTGTAGTAATTCTCAGCACATGAACAAAGTATAACTGTATTGAAGTATGGTCCAGTGGGAGGTTTTCCTACACACTGTTAACTTGTGTATTAGAATAAAATTGCTAGATCGTTTGTAACTAGTTGCAATGCAGTTAAATAATAATAAAAAAATTACCAATGTGGTCTGAAATTTATTTTAGCTGTGTAACAAATAAGCTGCAGTACAATGATGATAATTTGTACACACTTCATAATTGAATGGTTTTGAAAAATGAGACAACAAATGTGTGTTAAAATTCTGTATATAATAATGGCTGGCATTTATTTTCTAATAGCATAACATTTTGTATCATACGGTAGATGGTCCCTTTTTCATTTTCAGAATTCAAGTTTTTTCATTACAAAAAGAAACAAATATGAAAAACTAATAGAAAATTATTGTGATAACTGCCATGTGCTGTGAACGATTCCAGCCTCAAACTAATAAATCTCACGTGTTTTCGTCAATTACAAGGAAAGCATAAACTGTTAAACAAATGTTTCACTAATTCAGACAGCAGTCAAAAATTAAAGGTGAACTTTTAGTACTAAATAATGAGAATTCCAAATTAACAAAGTTTTACTGTATTTCCTTCATTATCAAACAATATGTTGTTTTTTGCTTACAGCACCTGGTGGATGAATTTGTTACAAACATCAACTGCCATCAGATGTTCATAATTTTGTATCGTGTTTACCTTTGGTCTTTCATGTCAGTATTTCTTTACACTCAAGGCTAGGAATGTCAGTATGATTTTTACAAATTTACAGAATATATACATTTTACATTGGGCTGAACTAAGAAATGTTGCTGCTTGAGATTCCTTTTCATGGAAAACAACCATTCTGGTAACAGCAATGGTTCTGACAAAACTGCAACTGACAGGTGATCACCATAAAGAAAGCATAGTTATTGTGTGTCATGTTGATGTCCCAAACTTTCTTGGCATAGGGCTTCCACAAATTGGTAAACGTGTATGTTTACTGTCAGACCACTCTCTTATGTGAAGTTTTTCCTCCTTCCAATGGTAATCAAGGTGGAGCAAAGACTGAACTAGCTGAATACATGACTGAACACACCTATACTATTTTCATTCTTAGGTCAATGCTGATGTAAACAAACCCACGTGAAAAATCTGAAACGCTACTGGTCAGGGGTGTTGTCACTGTTCACACAGTAAAGTGTTACGCGCATATACAGAATGTCTGTATAATTAAGTGAGAGAGTCTTACCATCTAAATTTGGGCACTCGATTAAGGACTTCCTCCTTATCACTGTATTGTGAATTAATATGGAGCCAACTGAAACGATTTGTTGCCTGTCACAACACAACATATAAACTGCCTGATATAAAACAATTAATAGAGAAGGCAGTAAATGAATGGCAGACAAGTGGTGTCACTGTATCCACCGTGTATAATTAAGGAAGAAGATAAGCTATGGCAACTAGCCCACATTTATAACATCATTATAGACAATCTTATCAATAATAAGCTGACTCAAATGATTATAAAGATATTTAAGACATTGAATTACTCTCTGACAGCAACTGATAATGTACAGTACACTGGTAATTATCACAGCTTCTATTTTTAATTTAAATAAACTTTAGTTTTTTGTTTTGTTGCGATTTTTAAATAGTTAATAAAAAAAGCCATTAACTGGTGTTATAAAATATTTCACTGTTGGTCTGACATTGTGCGAAAACTCAGTTCTCTGTTTTTTCAAAAGAGACCATCAAGTTTGGACATTAAATCAATGAGACTGCAGAAATATCTAGAACAGCTGGAATTTTCAGTTTCATCATACCCCCCACCCTTAAGGCAAGTTCAAACTTCCCACAAAACTTACTACCTTCTAAAAGTCTGCGAAGTATATACTGATTTTTAGATAACGTTTTTAATAAATTGTTTAATTTTTAAATGTTAAGCATTATCTAATGGACAATTAACATATACTTTCCTTAACATAGAAAAGTCTACAACATTACTTAGTGCATTTCACTGGACTTACGTTTTTTGCATGAAAAATTTTCAAGTCAGTAACCCTTGCTGTAGTCTTAACCTAAACAATATATTACGAATACAACATATGAACTATGTAAAACATACTATTGTGATCACTGGGTGGAGGGAGTCTAACGTAATGATTGCACTGCCTAATGAAGTCAATTCATTGAAACCCCTTCCCTTCGTCAATCTGCTACATACCCTCCCCTTCTCTGGGACACACTTCTAGGCTTGTCTGAACTACTGTATGCTTTAAATACATCATTATATTCCGTATCGACAATTCAACATATACCATTTCCATTACAGACTGTATAACTAAAAATGACTACATATATTAAAATGGTACTTTACTGAAGATGCATCCGCAACAGGCCTTCATTTGTGAGCTGTGGTTGATTACTTATTACATTTTAAGTATACGCTCTAAAATGTTGTATTTCTATTTACTGTTACTAAAACCATAAGTTAATAATGTTGATATTCCTTCACGGGTTTTCCTTTAGATATATCTCGAAGTCTTCTTTGGCATTCTGACTCCATTAGTCAATCATCTGATCAACCAAATTCTGAATTCATATTCAGAAATATGTAATTCTCATTATGTTCATTGTTGAAAATAAGAATGTTTTATAACCAATATGCAGACTGCCTGCAATAACCATATCAAATTTTGCATCTGAAGATCATATTATCATAAAGTACATTAATAAAGAAATACCAATTTGATTTTAATAAGACAAATCAACCTCCCTTAATTTGAACAACATTATATTTTATTAAGACTCATTTTATTCAAGACAAAAAAGACATTTAATTCGACTATACATGGAAACAAATATAATACATTTTTGTTTATACATATTTAAAATTTAACAAAAACAATGCACTTTTACATAAGAATATAGTTTTAGAAATATAAATATGATAAATATTTTATTTAATATAAATAAAGACTATCATTAGTTCTATACATTGACACAGGTGCTGAGAAAAAGCCGGTGATTTACAAAAACGAGTTGGGACGAGTTGTACAAAATTTGCCTTTTTTCTGTAGTTAACTTGGTCATATACACTGTCACTGCTGATATCTGCAACAAGATTCACACACACATTAGCCAATCATAAACCATATGAATACAAATGGAGCTGCTTCACTAACTTCCATCTGTTAGTACAGTGGAACCTTCATGATCCGAGTGGTGTTAATCTGAGTGTGTATGATATAATTATTACTTACGTATAACCTCGTTTTTCGTACTTTTTTACGTACGCCTAACTCATGCTTATACTCACATTTAAGTGCGGTTTATTTAGAATTATATTTATAAACTTGTCCAAGTTCGTGGCGCCATAGAGAAGCTACTGATTAATACAGCAGATAAATATTAAAAGAACGCACAATTCTTACAGATCTTACCTTGCTCGGGTCCCAGGTCCTTCACACGAATTCGTGAAGAATAAGCGTGACTTAGGGTATGTGTTGTAATAATTACTCTCATTTACGGTCAACTATTTCAATTTTTTTTTTTTTTTTTACACATGCTTTTATCTTTTAACTTCTCTACTCTTTCACATAAACCAAATTAAATTCTGAGGTAGCGACCTCATTTGACTAAAACCACAAACACAGTGGAATACAACTACAAGTATATTATATTTCTTATAATTAAATTAAATTATTTATTTATTTAATTAAAGCAACCCAGCAATTTGCTCACACTCAACACTCATACTTGTCCCCTTATTACATATTATCTTCCCACTCCCATTATAATTGATTAAAAATTTTGTTTGGTAAAGAATTTGATTCGAATTGTTGGCCAAATATTAAAGTTGTGTACTCTTACTGCACGTGCTCACTGGTTCCGCCGCATGTCGTCCGCCACGGTTCTATGTAAATGTTTCGAAGTCGTTACAAAAATTCTTGTCACTGCGGATTCATATATTTTACATTGTCTCAGATATTTTGGATGCACAATTTACCGGTCGGCCGACTTAATTAACTCGAGTAAGATTTTGATGACTGCGCACGGTCTGCAGATGGGAGTCGACTGGACGACGCCCCGCTAAGCGTCGGTAATAGTTACTTCCGCCAGCTTGCAATCTGATTGGTCGATGCACTCACGTGGCCGGTTAATGAGCCACGTATTGTCCATTTCCGTCAACGAGTTTGGTGTCAATATTATCACCACCGGCGCATGAGCGCACACTCACAGCCACATTCCAATGTTATCGTTTGCGTACCGGTCTCTGCCTGTTACGAAGTGAATATAGGGTGTTACTCAACTCAGGTTTTAATGGCCATAAAGGGTGCCCAAAAAGGTTGACCTCAAATAATTATTAAATGAAATAAAAATATAGACCCTTCAGAATTGTCCCATTACAGAGTGTGTATGATATTCCAAACACACCCTCAGTAAATTATGCTATATTACCAATAGTTACTAAGACTAATTTAACAACTAATTCTAATTCAAGTAGATCAATCTGTGAAGTAAGAAGTACTGTAAAGTGAGAAAATTAAATGCATTTTATAACTTGAAAAAAATGTGTAAATTGCTACTGGCACAAAGTATCAACTATTTTAACTGTTACTGCTTGATTCATTAGAACAGTACACTAGATTAAAAAATGCATAAAACCTGAACAATTTTCTGTATGTATTTCAAAAAAAAGATGAAGTAATATAATATGTATAAAATGGATTTTTTATGTTGGCTAACCTACAAGGGCTATTCAGAAAGTAAGTTCCTATAGGGTATTAAAAGGAAACTAAGAATATATTTACAAAACATTTTTATTGCTATTTGAAGTACACACCTTAAACAACATTTCTATATAGTTTTTGTAGCACTTCTTATAGCGAGACACCAGATGTTGTATACCTTCGTCATAGAAATTTCCCGCCTGTGATTTGAACCATGAATTAACTGCTGGTTTGATATCGTTGACCGCCAAGGAAGGATTTCTCATGCTTGAAAACGTGATATGCG
This sequence comes from Magicicada septendecula, assembly GCA_034769895.1. Taxonomy (NCBI): domain Eukaryota; kingdom Metazoa; phylum Arthropoda; class Insecta; order Hemiptera; family Cicadidae; genus Magicicada; species Magicicada septendecula. The sequence goes on along the minus strand of CM068370.1, from coordinate 40,797,691 downwards.
CTTGGTGTAAGGTCTGGGTTGTAAGGCGGATGATCAAATTGTTGCCAGCCAAGCTTTGTGAGGAGATGCTGTGTTGCAGGGACAGTATGTGTGCAGTGCCATGATTCATCGCAATGTCCCGGGTTAAGCATCCTACGTCGCTTACTCTGGATCGGAGGGCTAGGCAAAAAAGTCGTATGCATCTTGGTACCATTGAATCGCTCACTGCTTCTCCATAAATATTGAATTTCAATTGTTTTAATGCCCTTCACATTCACGAACCAAATCACATACCTACACACGGCGGGCATCTCAAATTTCTTTGATATTACAAAAAAAAGCTAATGAAGCGTACTCAGTGCACAGTTGTTTACAAATAGTGTTGTTGGCTTGCCAACAAATCAACAAACTGGCCGCGCATGTGCAACAGCATGATGGCATCGATACCATGGCAATATTTAAAAAACAGAACTTACTTTCTGAATAACCCTCATATTACTTCGGTTCAAAAAATTTGTTTTTGGTTACTGTACTTTCACTGGAGGTTAATGTCTCTGAACTTTAATTTAGTGCATAACAGTAACCTTATAATTTCTTTTTCATTACACAGCTGTGGAAATGTCACATTTTGATCTGAACCATGCAGCAGTCCCAATTTGTTTGGATTATCAAGGTTCTACTATAATCAAAGCAATCAATCCAGACAAAAAATAAAAATTTCCCCGCTTACCAAAACTTACTAAAAAAAAAAAAAAAGAGTTTCTCTTTATAATTCTAGCAATTTGTCTTAAAAGAATGTGACAACATTCAAAGTCTTTTTTACCACTGTAAGGTCATAATATTTCGACAAGCACATTAATTATCCTCTAACTTGCAAACAAGAGCAGCAAAAGTGAAGCCCAGATTATTTTGCTCACACTCAAAGCTGCGCAGGACAAAAGTTAGAGACCCTTTAAACTGGATTAATTTTTCTCATGGATTATCATCCCCATTGGCTGTTACTAGTAACCAATTTTATTTACTCAGAATGAAACTAAAAACTAATTATCTCCTAACATACAGATTACAATTCTGAAATAATTAATAATTAAATTTAAAATAATAGATCTCAATATTTTTCTACTAGTAATTTTATACAACCACTATATTGTCTTTGGTATTGACGAGCGCTTTCGGCAGTACCGAGCGCTTCATGTCATTTACCAACGACCAATTTAGGTTGGTACATGACCTGAAGATGGCTTGACTGCCGAAAGCACTCGTCAATACCAAAGACAATATAGTTGTTGTATAAAATTACTAGTAAAAATATTTGAGACCACTAACACTCCAATACAACAATAAAAAAACTCAATATTTTTGTAAACACTTAATAACTAATTTAAAACATTCTAAATTAATTTCCATCATATAAACTACGATAAAAGAGTAATATAAATACTAAATACTCTAAAAATTTGTTCTAAACAGTAAAACATATAAACTGCATGTTTATACGGGATCCTCATCACATGTTCCATGACATTTGTCTATTCCATAATTTTATACCAGACAAAGCACATCACCCAATTTAAACAACCAATAAAATTAAACATTTTTTTGATTCAACATTTAATTTTGTACAAACTAAATATTTGAAAAATTTCATTGATCAATATATTTTTTGTCCACGAATATGGCATCAAGTGGATGGCTGGATCACATAAGTATTTGATAAAATTTTTATCATCTGGTAAACCATCTTGGTGGCTGGCTCACAATGCTAAAAATCAACTGTGGAAATAAACAGATGACTAACCTATATACCTGTTTTAATTATGATGCATCAAATATGAAGTATTGTAATTCAGGCAAAAGAAGAATATATCGAGAACATCGAACAAGATATTATTGAACAGATGGTGTTTAGACCTACATAGATCAGCACCATCTCTAAACCTAAATAACTCTTTAAGACAATGTGAAATATGAAATGTATGTCACTAATATGTAAATTTACATATAATTATATGTAATTTATATGTATGTATTATTTATATGTAATTATTTGTTTTATTAAAAATACTAATCTGCTGTGAGTAGCTCTACATATTCCTAATTATTTCCTTTCAGTACTAACTCTTACATGAATAATTAATACTTCCATTTGTCATTTTCTTTTACAGATAGTTTATAACATATATCTTATTACTATTCAGTAGACGCTGTTAACTTACCTTTCTACTGACAGAAATAATTATTAATAATAAATGTATGATATTCAAATTTTATGTAATTTGCATAATAAATCTCACATCCGGAATAACACGTGTTCAGCTCATTTACATGCATTAGGCTTTTGGTCCAGAGTTGCGTTAAGCAGAAAGAGGCAGAAGTTGTCGGGTATTGAAATGACAATTACACAACATTAGGCTAATGAATTCGTTTTTATTCAATTAATTGTAATATACGTTGTTACACTAATAGCCAACAATAATGGTTATAATTTCAAAATGGCGGCGACATCATTTCCGCCCTTGACCTCTGTTCAAGGTTACATGCATGTAAATTTTTATTTGATCTGAATAAACTCTTTTAACTTGTTACTGCAATCATTTTAAATTCTGTTTATCTTTATATTTTTAATAATTATTCTTACTACCGTTCACAAACCAACACCTCAGGATGCGTATTCAAGTTGGCCAACATTAACGTTCACACTCTCACTTTCTCTCTCTCTCATACTGTAATTTCACACATGTTTTTAATTATCTTGATTTGAGCTCATTAAATTAAGTTTTAGAATTTAGAAAAACAAGTTGTAAGGGCTTTCCTGAATAATGATGTGGCGTAGACTCCTCATAAACCTTCCATGGCGGTCGGCAGGTGTCCGGCCGAACTCTTGTTTGTTGTTTAGTCCACTGAATCTATCTGAATCTCATTTTTGTTACTCACTGACTCTATGTACTGTTACTGTTAAATTTTGAACACAATTATTTCATTTTGGTAGGTAATTATTACATTTTGGCAAAATTTGCCCACTGCACTATGGCGAGCGTATGTGCTCGGTTGACTGCTTTTGATGAACTGGGCGGAAGCAGACACAATTATTATGCCAATGGACATAAATATTATGCCAATGCCAGACATTGGAAAGTGGTTGTGTCTGACGTCATTATGTATTGTTCTTTTAGCCAACGCCCGGTTTAATACGTAATTGTCTCATGCCGTCATTGTTTGTTTGTGACGATCTGGCTTTGTGGACCAATGAAAAGTTCGTATTATCAATTTGTTGCGCCTATACCGCCATTACACATGTTTAATTCCACTCGTACTCCGATGACCTTGGCTTGTCTCCCCTCTGGTGAATCTGTGTATTTATTGGAACTTGTGCAAAACTAACTTTGCCCTTGTTAACATTTATGATCATAATAAAATTTACAATAAAAATATTCCTAAATACCATAATCATGGCAACAGGTAATTCTGTACCGCTACAAAACCCCCTCAATGAAAGGTTTGGTGTCGAGACACAAAAACTTTCATTGACTCATTCATACGTTTCTAAAAGGATCAGTTCAGATATGTTGCCACAACCCCCTGTAGTGTTAATATAAAAAAAATCTCAATCACTTACCCTTGGTCTTATAGTGTCGATCGTACCTGTCTGACCTTACTGGACTTCTCCGGAGAGATCCCTACAACATAAGGCCATGAGGCACTGAACGCTCCTGTTCTGACTCTCCGGCCAGCGCAGGACCGCGGTCACAACACCACAAAACTCTGAAACATTCAATACAAAATTTTAAAATAGTGGCCTTATTTATCTACATATCCGCAACTGGTATGTCTCCCCTTAGATGCATTGGTTTGTGATTTGAGGCGTTGGTTTTATTTATTCATAAAATTCCAAGTAACACAAAAATTACAACAAGATTTAGACAGATAATCCTTCTACTTTTCAACACTCCTATATATTTTTATCAATTTCTCTGACTCCAGTCAATATCGATTTACTTCTCTCATCATAAGAAATTATACTCTTATACTAAACATAGAACAAATTTTACTCTCAACAACAATTACTATCTCTACTAATTTGTCTCAAATAACATCAGCATATATAACTATTATGGCAAACTCTTCAAAACTATTTAATTTCTTTACTCAACTTTCTTTACGTTAATTTTCTTTTTATAACAGAATCATTTCCAGAGATTTGTTAACCCAACATAAAATTTAACATTATTATCGTTACTATCCTGGTAGTAACCTCCTGACCTATTGTACCATTAACATAATAAAACACTGCACATCATAAAGCACTAAACACTAACACTGAACAATTCACATTACTTAATTCATATTTACATAACTTGTAGCAGAACTTTATAACATTTTTATTACCAACTTTCGATTAACTTTTATTATTTAACATTCATTTAGATTCTATACAAAAAATTTCAAATTTATCATTACCTTTCTACTATGAATTTTCCCTTTCTAACCTTTTTATCCTTATTAGTTTGGGTGACTCTCAATTACTCACTATTTTCTCTATCTTATTTTGGCATTTGTCAACCTAACCTTACTACCCCTTTTTTCCACTAACCGCTTCTAACCATTAATATAATATGACACCAATATCTCTATAATAACCCCCTTCACTAATCCCATTTAAATCCTCTGGCACCGCTCATTTTTTGTACAAGGATGTATGTTCCCTACCTATGCTCATTCCCTTATGTTGGTTCCTGGATTCTACCTAAGTTAACCCTTTCCGGCACACAACGGTCCCTTCCTATCCCAACACCTTTCGTTGCGGACTCCCTACACCGGATCCTTATTACAAAATATCATCAACAACAACTATAAAATTACCATTCACATTACTTACCTCTACATATAATCACTAACTACTGTGTCCCTAAAATATCTAACACCTCTTTATATATTATCAGCATATCAACTCTTATTCTCACTAACTTCCATTAACTCTATTTAACTAACTCCAATGCCCTTATTTATCACTATCCCCAAACCTCTTTACAACATTTCACCTTAATATACCACTAGAAAATTCATCACTTATCTACTAACAACAATACCTCTCCAGATCCAAATATATCACCTGCTTCATTTACTAACCATTAGAATCTAAATATCATAATATCATTTAACTTTCTTCAGTTATTTAAAATTCTACCGTAAAACAATACATAAAATACACAACAGCAAAATACACAAATACACTGACATTAATATACACAAAAATATACAATCCACATTATCATCAAATCATTTACCAAAACTCAGTCATAAACAGTCCCTTTTAAAACACTGTCCACATAATTAAATGTTTATAAACACAATAAAAGGTTTACCCTCCATCGTCAAATAACAATCGAACCTTAAAACTATATACATGGTTTAATATTAGATATTTCATCTTATTATTATACATATTGTAACGTCGCGGTTATTTTAGAGGTGTTTCTCTCCTGACCTTAAATAGTACTTTACTTAATGGAAACTTTGTTTTATTTGTCCCACGTTGTTAGCGTCAATTTTGTAACGTGACGGTTTATTTGAAGGTTTCCGCCTCTCCAAGAGTGTATTACAATTACGGGTTTATAATGAATCAAGCCCCAATGTTGTAAGCGCCAATTTGTAATGTTCTACTCGAGCGTCCCTCTGATCGGTCCGAACACCTCTCCGCAGTCGCCACTTATGAATTATAAAGACCGAAGTTTAAATAAAGTTGTTGGTAATGTTACTCAAACAAAGCAGAAATCGAGTGTGTGTGATTTGGGTCAAGTAGGGAAGTTGTTTAGCCTTATTTTGAAGAGAGAGCAAGTACCGTTTGTTTACCCTCGGTTTAGACGATTTATAAATTTTTCAAATATTCGCCGTGAATCGAATCAGCTGATTTTGACACGAGTCTCCAAACCTAGGTTAACCAGACGACACTGTGGCAGAATATGACCCGGTGGATCGTCTTCTTCTTATTTGTTCTGAAACTTACTACAACTACCCACTACAAGAAAGGCAACACATTTTTATTATTCAATATCATTTTTTCAATAATATTTATTGTGTATATTATTGGTTTTCTCCCTTCAGCCACAATACAAATATTACAATCGATATTTTCATTAACTAGGAAATGATATCGACTTCATTGAGTAACAAGGAATTGTCATAAAAAATATACAGTTTTGAGCGATTTTACAATTTTATCTTTTGTTTAAACATCAATCAACATATAATTCTTTTAGTTATTTTCCCCAGGGTTAAGGGTAAGTTCTTTTTGTTATGAGATGGTCAGAAATGGATAATTATACTACGCTTTACAAATATAGAAAAAAATATTCAAAATTTGTTTATTTCGCTTAGTACGTAGTTCCGGAAATGTCCGTAAGAGAGCAGATGGAGTTTGTTTTTATTAAAACATGTGATTACGTTTTAATCGTTTATGGACTACACGACCATTCCGTTGGAGGTTTCTTCGTTAAATATTAAAAGAAATGTTTATATTGTAGCGGGTCATTTTTGGGTGTTTTTATTTTCCACAGTATGGGATAATTATATTTTTATTTATTTCATTTTGGGCGGGTTTGTCTAAAAGTTGTGAAAATTATTGTGCAACCAGTTTCATTCCATGATAACAGAACGCATGGCAACGTTATTTCCATTGTGAAAGAAACAGTTTGAAACAAAGCAGTAAGGCGCAGTTGTTGTCGAGGAATGCGGCAGAGAATTCGCGCCACCCTAAAAATTCGCAGAACTCTGTACGTGTGTGGCAGTGCACACATGCCACTACTCGAGCATGGGCGCCAACCCAAGCGATGGTAAAAACCAAGCTGGCTAGAGAGGATAATATTCATCGCCTTCTCCAAGACTTTACGGAAATGCTGTTTAAGTCCCACCCACTTTAAGGACGTCCGCCAATGCCTAGATGAGATCATGTACCATGTTAACCCAAAACTTACATACACTGCATAGGACGAAACTGCGACGACTAACTGTAAGGCATTGATGTCCGTCGTCTTGACAAAAATGCTCCAGGAGTGGGGAACTGAGAGACGCTGGCAGTCCTTTGCCGACTTTCGACTGCGCAGGCAGTCCGTTAAACAGGGCTCAGAAAATAAAACTTTTCTAAATTAAAATTCAGTGCAGTAAATAAAATGAAGTGCGGCTAATCTGATACAACAAAGAAGAACCCATATAAACTATTTTCGGACACGACTAAATACAAAATGAAAAAATTAAGTGCTCAAGTTATAAACGCGTGCCGGCAGGGAGAGGTTTTTAAAATGTTAAGGGTTTAAATAATATTCTGTGTGAGTGGGTGTGTTGCAGGCTGGGCTGTTTGTGTTTATGTGATCTCATTAAGGTAAGACAGTAGAATAAGTAATTACAAGTAGTACTCATGTAGCGAATCAAACAAAAGAAGAAATCAGTAAGAAGTTATGTAAGATGAAAAAGCATGGTAAAATTTGTTTTCTAATTTGAATTTAAACGACAAGATTAAAATATTAATTCTCTTCATTCAAAATGTGTATTAATACTTATTTCGTAACCTCACTGTTTCTGACCTCGCTTATAAAAGAACTCTGGGTACCCTTAGGAAGATCCAAAATATCGGTAAGTAATAAACAGTAAAATTAAATGTATAATACGTAAGTTTTTATACAAATGGCGCCCGAACAGGGACATTATATAAAATAATTATATAAATAAGCCAGAACTCAGAAACAGAGTGGGTAGCGAAAGAATACAAAATACGTAAAATAAGGTTATGTTGTAACTACACGTGGTAGAAAATTTTACAATAAGTTTAGATATAATATGAATATGTAACATTTATTATACGAAAACATTTTTGAAAGAAATAGAAATATTTAAACAAAAATTAAAATGGCAGATAATAACGAAATAATAAGAATGATGCAAGCGCTTTTTAATGCACAGAATAATAAGTTCGATGAGAAATTTAGTAACTTAGATGAGAAATTTAGTAACCTAGATGAAAAATTTAGCGAACAGAAAAATGAAATTAGAAAAATCCAGAATAATCTTAACGTAAAATTCAATGAAATGAAAAACGAAATTCAGGAACAAAGCTGTATTTATGATAAGAGATTGAGTGAAATAGAGACGCGGTTAGGCGAAATAGAATTAGAAAATGAGAAAGTAATAAACAAATTAAAATCGAACAAAGATGACAGGGTAAGTAGTAGTGGAAATGATAATTTAAATAATGAGTTGACAAGTAATAACAATGATAATACAAATAAAAATGTGGTGTTAGAAAATGATGGTGCAGATGTTGAAAGTGATAACGTAATTGTAGAAAGAGTAGAAGTTGATAAGATGGTTGTGTGTGATGAGTTAGAGAGAGAAAGTAGAAGGAATTTACAGGTAGAGTGGATGCAGGGGGTAGATTTTTCCCGTAATGTTGTAGTGGGGGGTGAAGAAATAGTTTCACGTGAGTATTTGGAAAAGTATAGGTCTACAGATAAATTTCCCTTGGTTTTTTGTGCACTTCATAGGTGGTGCCAAAATGATGAATTAATGTCCCCTGCATATTTTGAGAGAGAGTGTGTAGTTTAGTATGATGGTGAGAAATGTTTTGAGAGAGAGAGAAAGAGAGAACTAGAGATTTTTAAAGTAAAGAGAAATTATGAAGAATTCGTAGAAAAGTTAGACATAGAGAGAAATAATAAGAAGAATGAGTACTTACCGTATAGTGAAACTGAGATAGCAGTAGCTGAGGTGAATGGTGATAATATAACTTACCTAATGTTAACAGATAATACCAACGGAGACTGGACAAAATTGACCAATATTGAACAGGTATATGAACCAATAAAAGGGATAATGAACGATGTAGAAGTAGTGGTTTATTATAATAATATTAATAAACTTGATATAAATAAGAATGATCTATGTCACAAATATATTAGACTATTGTTTGACGATATGGGGTAATTGTTTATTGTTCATGAACATTTAATGATATGAATAAGGTGGTTTTGAAGTGCATTGTCTTATGGAACGATTTGTGGTTAATGATAAGAAATAATGAGTTGGACTGTATATTCTTTTATGTGTTACTGTCATTATGTTAAGTGTATTTGTGTACTACATGATAGTGTACTATAGGTTATGTAAACAATGTGTAGGTACAGTAGAAAGTGATAACATTAATTATCAATTAAATTGAATTTGCAATTAACCAGTATAAATTAATAATAATTATATAATTTCACAGACTAAATAAGCGATGAAAATAATTGTGAACTGTTAAAGAATTGAATTAAATAATTGAAAAATAATTACTTAATTAAGGTCATATAAAAGAAAGTTTGAGAATGAAGTTAAATGATTTTATGAAATTAAGATTCTGTGATGATTGGTAGATGATTAAACAGATAATACGGTCAAATGGAGGTATATTATTGTAAGGAGAGAAGTGATGAATTTTCTAGTGTTATATCAAGGTAAAATGTGGAAAATAGATTTTGGGTGATAAATATTTTATGTGACATATAGATCTGTCAAAGTTAAAGTTGAATTAGTAGAGATGATATAAGGTAATGTTGTTTTGAGTTTATACATGTTATAGTATTTTGAGAAGTATTGATGTTGACACAGTAGTAGTGAGTATATGTAGAGAGGAGTAATGTGAATGAGATTTAAACATATTTGTTGATGATATTTTGTAGTAAGGATGAGGTGGTAAGGTGTGAACAACGTGCGGCGTTGTGGCGAGAATAGAGTAGTTCGCGTGAGTGTTTGCCGATATTTTGGAGGGGCATTGGCTCGTATGGGTATAGCCAGGTAGGGAACACACATCCTAGTACAACGATGAGCGGTGCCAGAGGTAAGTGGAATTAGTGAAAGGTATTTATAAATGAGAGATTGGTGTCATAAGTGGTTCATAGTGGTTGTTAGTAAAAAAGGGAGAGTTATTTAAATGTCTATTCGGTTGAAAGCATAGGGAATACAGGGGTCACCCAGTTTAAGCAATGATGGAAATGTGAAGAGTTAGATAGAAAATCATAGTAGAAAAGTAATCAGAGATGAAATATAATGTTACATGAAGGGCAATAATAAATTTGGATTGCATAGAATCAAATGATAAATAATTGATGGTTAATTAATAACAGTTCAGTTGAAATTAAAATGTAATGTGTATAATTTGTAGGGTATGTAGATTTTTACCAAGGTTAAATGTGATTGGGTTATTTTAATGTAATAATAGCAATGTCAATTATATGGGTATACAGATCAAGTAATACATTAGATGAGATAAATAATTTAAATCACCCACAGTAATGTAGAATTAAACTGTTAAATAAAGAGAGAAATTTATGATAAAGAATATAAAATTTTTATTTTTTCGAAACCAGTGACAGAATTTTGATAGAATCGAAAGTAATGTAAAGTCAAGAATTGTTTATTTTAAATAATTTAAATGTCAAGTTGATGATTATTTATATCAATATTTTGTTCATTTTAAATATTTTATTTTATTATGTTTTGTGCTTTGAGTTAGATTGTTACAGATGTTGTATGTATTTGCAGAAAGTATACATAACATATGGAGGTCAAGGGTTTTGGACTTGACCTAGTTTCGATCAGCTGATGAGATCATACACCTACTAAGCTTGTGTAGTAGGAAGCCAATTTTAATTTGTTGGTTTAATTAATTCAAACCAATATTTAAATAATTTTGCATATGAGGGAAACATTAAAATAAATTTAAATTTTTTTTGAATTTTAAAATTTTTGAAAATTTTAATTTTTTTTTTGAAAAAAAAACAAAAATTTTGATTTTTCGCCTGCCAGCGAATGAATATTTTAGATAATGATTCTTTTATTATGTGTGCATTAACCATGTTTATTTTATTGTATTGCATTGTATTGGTAGACTATAAGTGGTTCTCATGTTAGAGTAAGGATGTGTTTAGATTAGTAGAAATGTCTAGGTTAAGTCATTTGAAACAAAAATTTAGAAAAACAAGGAAGACAATTTTTTGATAAAATATTATTTTTTTTGAATTTTGGATTTTTTAAATTTTTAATAAATTTTAAAAGAAATCTTTTATTTTTAATGTGTTATGGTAATATGTAATGTGAGTGTGTGTGAGCCCAGTATCTGCTAAAGGCAGCCCAGCTTGCATACAAGGGGAAACATATCGGTAGAGGATCTGGAATAATTTAAGCCAGGGATTGAGAATTTTGGGGGTAGCATGTTAAAAGGCGAGGTGCGCCGTGGTACGAGTCTGCTCGATTTCTCGGTGTTGGGATCTCTTACGGAGAAGTCCAGTGATCTCGTTCAGATGAGTCCATGGTCGCTGAGCCAGGGGGGTCGTGTACCCATGAAGATTAAGAACAAGGGTGTTGTTGGCACTAGTTCCTCACCGGTCCTCTTCGGGGTTTATCGATGAGATTTCTTCTGTTGTGGACAGCAGAATTCTCATCGAGGGGGTATTGTAGCGGGTCATTTTTGGGTGTTTTTATTTTCCACAGTATGGGATAATTATATTTTTATTTATTTCATTTTGGGCGGGTTTGTCTAAAAGTTGTGAAAATTATTGTGCAACCAGTTTCATTCCATGCTAACAGAACGCATGGCAACGTTATTTCCATTGTGAAAGAAACAGTTTGAAACAAAGCAGTAAGGCGCAGTTGTTGTCGAGGAATGCGGCAGAGAATTCGCGCCACCCTAAAAATTCGCAGAACTCTGTACGTGTGTGGCAGTGCACACATGCCACTACTCGAGCATGGGCGCCAACCCAAGCGATGGTAAAAACCAAGATGGCTAGAGAGGATAATATTCATCGCCTTCTCCAAGACTTTACGGAAATGCTGTTTAAGTCCCACCCACTTTAAGGATGTCCGCCAATGCCTAGATGAGATCATGTACCATGTTAACCCAAAACTTACATACACTGCATAGGACGAAACTGCGACGACTAACTGTAAGGCATTGATGTCCGTCGTCTTGACAAAAATGCTCCAGGAGTGGGGAACTGAGAGACGCTGGCAGTCCTTTGCCGACTTTCGACTGCGCAGGCAGTCCGTTAAACAGGGCTCAGAAAATAAAACTTTTCTAAATTAAAATTCAGTGCAGTAAATAAAATGAAGTGCGGCTAATCTGATACAACAAAGAAGAACCCATATAAACTATTTTCGGACACGACTAAATACAAAATGAAAAAATTAAGTGCTCAAGTTATAAACGCGTGCCGGCAGGGAGAGGTTTTTAAAATGTTAAGGGTTTAAATAATATTCTGTGTGAGTGGGTGTGTTGCAGGCTGGGCTGTTTGTGTTTATGTGATCTAATTAAGGTAAGACAGTAGAATAAGTAATTACAAGTAGTACTCGTGTAGCGAATCAAACAAAAGAAGAAATCAGTAAGAAGTTATGTAAGATGAAAAAGCATGGTAAAATTTGTTTTCTAATTTGAATTTAAACGACAAGATTAAAATATTAATTCTCTTCATTCAAAATGTGTATTAATACTTATTTCGTAACCTCACTGTTTCTGACCTCGCTTATAAAAGAACTCTGGGTACCCTTAGGAAGATCCAAAATATCGGTAAGTAATAAACAGTAAAATTAAATGTATAATAAGTAAGTTTTTATACAATATTACCTCTCTTCTTGAAGTTCTTACTTGGGTGAAGCCGCTTCTCAGGTGGTGTTCGTATTTGGTGGTAATTTCACAACCGTCTGGCAAATATTATCTCGTTAAAACTCGAACTCTGCTAGGCTATGCCTACTCGTCCAAAAATGTTTTTTTTTTCACTTTTATTATGGAGTATAGCAAGTTAACTTTGATAACTAAGGGAGTAATACATCATGTTTATACTGTTCTTTAATTTTGTAACAATTTTGTGCTTTTCAAAAGGTTCCAAAAGGATATTTTAATAAATTTTTATCTCATCATTTTGTCAACTGGACAGGTTTAAATTTCAAATTCAATTAAACAATACTTGTTATTTTCGTTACTCTTAGTAACCCATAATTTTTATATATCTTTTTATTGGTTCTGCTATTTACTTTTTAGTATATAGGCAGTTTGTAATTATTATAAATTTATTTTTGATTTACAGAAAAATAATTCTTTTTAATTTTGGTTTCTTTCCCAATTTGATTTACATAATAGTTTTCTGTTTATTTTCTTATAACTTTGGATATAAGTATTTAATATTTTTATTAACTTTAAATGAATTTATATATTATTTATTAATCTCTTATAGTATTCTTACACTGGACTATTTTCTTCTGCCATTTCCCTCATACAGTATTATTTTAATTTTCATTATCATCTGATATTTAAATCTTTTAAGTTTTTAACACAAACCCTGGGTTATCTTATACAATAAAAACATTATTTTATAAAATATAAAATTAACATAGGTACTACACAATATAAATCCTACAATAACTAAACAAAATACATTATTAGTTAATAGCATCATGATCTACTATTATAGTTTATAATTCTCACATTTACAGTACAATTCTGTAAGAAGTTCCCTTCACCTTCACTTATTACCTCATTGGGTACACTATAACTCACTTGTCACTGTATATCACTTTAATTGTTTATAATGTTTAGTGATACAACTTAATTTTGAGCTCGTTATAGTTTACCCATTTCTGACCTTTATGGTATCACAAAGTTATCATTCATTGGGACCGGGTTATGTACCGTTACATAAAGCCCCCCCACTAGAAAAAATTTATTTTGGTTTTACTCGTTTACTAAAATAAATTGTTGATTGTTTCAATTCTCCTAATATTCTTGGTTTTATTCTTCATAATATCTTCCTTTATTTCAAACTGGTTGTAAACTGACTGGTAATTCAGACTGGTGGTAATTGCTGTTTTCTTACTGTACTCTCTCTCTCTTGGACGCAAATTCATCAATTATTTATTTCTCTGGGTAGTGGTACTTCCACATTTTATTTGATAAGGACTGGTCACACTAATCATACTAAACTTGTTTTAACACTCATTTCTATAAATTAGCTTTATCAATTAAGCTTCGGTCTGCTATCTTCCTTCTATTTTCTTCATCTATACTTCTGGAATCTAATATCAATCTATACAGCTATTTTATAATTATTATCCCTTAAATATTCAATTTCCCTAACATTTTTCCCTATCTTGTGCGGTGGTACCAGTCGGGTGGCCACTCTGGGTCCATACTCCGCTGTCCATCCTTACACCTTCTGAGACCAGGGGAACATCATCCCTGCTCATAAAAATTATTGCCGGAACATTTCTACGGTCAATACATAAAAATAAAAAAAATTATAAGTAGTAGTCAATTAGCGACTAGTACTAAACACTTTTGGGATTCTTCATACTGTAGCTGTTTGCATTTATTTATATATTTCTTCTTCTCCTTGATTCCTTCTTCTTTTCCATTAACTAATAGCATATAACATTATTGATAGGCCTTATGTTAAAATTCTTTTGACTTTACTTCTTGTGACATATTTCTCCGTATCATTTCTTCTTATATAATCTTCAATTCCGAGAAATTCTACTTATTGTATTAATTATCATCCTCCTTCAGTTTCATTGGAGTCATTAAATTATTCTTTATTCTTCTTATCTGAGCAAATTACCATCAATTGTTTCTGTTCATTTAATTTTTCTTCTGTTTGTTACCATTAAAAATATTACTTTTCCCTATTATTTCATTTTAAATCAATTCTTTATAACTCTTATTTACTAATCTATTCTTATTTTTTGTTAAATCAAATGGTTTTGAAATATCTTAAATCGTATTATTTCTGAATAAATTAAGTAAGTTGTCCTTACATACTTTTGAATTTTGGGGTTTTAGTCTCTTCATTTTAAATTATATGGTTTCAAAATAACTTGAGTAAGTTGTACTTACATAGTTTTTATTAAATCGTCTTGTTCCTGAATAAATTGTTGAGTAAGTTGTCCTTACGTCCTTTTTGAATTTTGGGGTTTTCTTCCGCTATTCAATGGGCTGCTGGGTCGGTTTTCAGAATTTCAGTCCCCTTTTCTGGTTTGTTATTATTTAGGTTAACCGTGGTCCATTAACTCAGGTACTACATGTTCTCGGATTACTGGGGTGTCTATAATGATTTTTGTCCTTGTTAAATATCTCTCGTGTATCTGGTACTGTAACTCGGCTGATACAAAGTCTTCATTTAAGTCACGGTTTTCGGTCATATTTAGATCCTTCTTAATTAATAGGTATTGTATCTCCTCTATTTTAATGTAATCACTCATATATGCCACTATTCCATTCTCTTTGACCTCTGTATTATTTACACAATGTTCTGTTGGTATACTCCGTCTTGAAAATATAATTGATGTGGTCAGATACTCTTTGATCGTCGATATTTTTAACTGATATTTAAATTTATTCAAGTTTTTTGTTATTATTCTATGGTGCTTTACCTTTGATATTTTTGTTGAGTTTTGTCTACAATTTCTAACTTTATTTAACTCCCTTCGTTTATTAATGGGAGGGTTAAATATATTAATTAATCCACCCTTCCTCATCTCCATTTCTTCTTTTGTATTGAATATTTTCTTTCTCCATATTTTCCTTATTTTCTTATTTTCAGATAGCAATGCCTTCTGGTCTTCTCTAATTTCTGTTTTCTTGCTACTCTCTTCTGTGTTTGGACTTACTATAATACCTTCGGAAGTGCTGTCTAATGTTTCATCCAAACTCTTGAAACCTTCATCCATTTGCTTATTTGTCACCTCCTTGTATGTATCTGCCTTTTGGCTAAGTGTATCAACATTTTCAAACTTCTCCCCGAAAGTTTTCCATATCTCCTTATTGAACTTCTCCATCTTACCCTCAAATTGTTTTAAATTCTCATTATTCTCTTCAAATTTTGCATTCATCTCTTCTCTTTGTCCTTCAACAGTTTCTTTCAGTTCATGGTATTGTTCATTCATGGTTTGTTTGATATTTCCATGAATGGTCTCTATTTTTTCATTTAGTTGTTTGACTAAACTTTCCTGAATGCTATCTATTTTCTCATTGGTCTGTCTATTTTGTTCCTCCTGTTTCTTAAAATTCTCCTTATTTTCCTCATTGGTTTGCTTCGAGTTTTCCTCCTGTTTCTTAAAATTCTCATCTATTTTATCAAACTTCTCGGCTATAAATCTCATCATGTCTTGCCAATTTGGTTCTCTCCTGGCTTCCGCTTTATCTGGTTGGTCCCCTTGGGCATCCTCTTCCAATATTTCCTTTTCCGTGCTCATAATTGCTTCAGTTTCTTATTTATCACTCACCGGTTGTTCCATTTCACTGTCCGTAAATATTTCTATCTCTCGTTCCTGTCCACCTTCTTCCTTCTCCTTTTCTTCTGCCCTCTTCATTGATCTGCCTCTGGTATTATGCATTTCTTGTTTCCTCATAACTGCCGACGATAATTAATTTTTTTTTTTTTTTTTTTGGTATATTAATTTATTAAATATATCAAAATTCTTTTCTAATTACAGCCCTTTTACGTTGAGCGCCAATCTGTAACGTTCTGGTATCTTAGAGGTGTTTCTCTCCTGACCTTAAATAGTACTTTACTTAATGGAAACTTTGTTTTATTTGTCCCACGTTGTTAGCGTCAATTTTGTAACGTGACGGTTTATTTGAAGGTTTCCGCCTCTCCAAGAGTGTATTACAATTACGGGTTTATAATGAATCAAGCCCCAATGTTGTAAGCGCCAATTTGTAATGTTCTACTCGAGCGTCCCTCTGATCGGTCCGAACACCTCTCCGCAGTCGCCACTTATGAATTATAAAGACCGAAGTTTAAATAAAGTTGTTGGTAATGTTACTCAAACAAAGCAGAAATCGAGTGTGTGTGATTTGGGTCAAGTAGGGAAGTTGTTTAGCCTTATTTTGAAGAGAGAGCAAGTACCGTTTGTTTACCCTCGGTTTAGACGATTTATAAATTTTTCAAATATTCGCCGTGAATCGAATCAGCTGATTTTGACACGAGTCTCCAAACCTAGGTTAACCAGACGACACTGTGGCAGAATATGACCCGGTGGATCGTCTTCTTCTTATTTGTTCTGAAACTTACTACAACTACCCACTACAAGAAAGGCAACACATTTTTATTATTCAATATCATTTTTTCAATAATATTTATTGTGTATATTATTGGTTTTCTCCCTTCAGCCACAATACAAATACAAGGTTCTTACAGGTTTAACAAATATTTTTTCCACGACAATTCCAGGACATTTCCATGACAAAATCTAGATTTTCAAGGACACTCGCGGCACTCAAAATACACACTCGCGACATTCAAAATACCCAAAGTCAAAGATTTAATGATAAATAGTTTTATTTCTTGCATTGTATATAATTATATACAAACCTAAGATACATCTATATCAGTCAAGCTATTTTAAGTCAAAAATAAAAATATTTTTTTTATAAAATATCCCCAACCATAAGAGGCCGGTTGAAAACAAAATTTCAATGCACTTTACAAACTTTTCTTTTTAATTTTTGAATATAAGAATATTGCATTGAGTTTAATGTTGAAATAGGAAACTGGTTTGGCTGACATATAACTGAAAGACTCAAGAATTACAGGAATTATTATATTCATACATAACAACTAAGATCTTTAAAAGATAAAATGGGCAAGTCATTGAAATTTTGTTTCTGGATGGGGTATGGCCAAGGGAAAGTTTATTATTCAAAAACATCTTAATTAAAATCTTAATATCTTAAAGGTACCCTTCTTATTATTCTAGAACGACTTAACTACATCACGTTATTTTAGTCTTTAATTAAAGGAGGGAGATATCAGGCTACCGGTACTTAAATTGCTACAGTATTGCACAACTTAACATTCTTTGGATAGCTCAATAATCTCTTTGTTTATTTTTTCAACATCAGCTGCCATTTGAGTTGTCTTTAACCTAAAAGAATTTGATTTAGCCAGCAATGTAAAGTCTTTCTTGTTTTCAGCTTTCAGTGCCACTGCATCAGCTTCTTTTGTCATTGTCTCAATGGCATTTTCAAGATCCAACTTTCTTTTCTTCATAGACTTTAATTTTTCAGTTTTTGAAGTTCTTTTCTTGGTTTTTTCCTCTTTCTTCTTTTGGTCATCTAGATAGTTTTGATATCTCATTCTCGCAGATCGGGCATATGACAGAAGTTCTTTGGTAATAGGAACTTCATGTAAATCAACACTTTTCAATTCATCACACACCAATCGAAGAACTACCAAACTTTCTTCTTTGAAGTTTTCCACAACTATTTCTTTATTTAAAGAAAACCCTCGTTCAACCAAAGCCTGTCCGTGGGAGAGGGTTAAGACTATCTTAATAACCTTCCACAAATGGGAATATTGTTTCTTAGCCCCAATGACGTCATAGTAGAAGGAATCTATCCTGTCTTTGGACTTTTCAAACTTGCTGAACTCTGTTATTGGGCATTCTGTAAAAAGCAGCTTCAGTTCAGATAGAGCACTATCATAGTTTATTGGGAGCATAATTTTTCTTTTCTGAAGTTCTTGTAGTAATTTTGTGAAAGTTTCAATGGTTTTTGATTTATCTACTACCATTGACTTAGGTTCGAGACACCTGGCAAATCTGACGACTGGATATTTCAAGGGGTTCTTGTCTATTACTTTCTTTACTACAGCCTTCAAAAACATTTGGCATTCCAACTTAAACACCGACACTTCTTTTTCATTGACTTTCTTTTCTTTCTAAAGCTTGCTTAAGATTTCTCTGATGGCAAACCCTGTCTCAACTTTGTTAGAGAATTGCAGATTTTCTTTTTTATCAAAATCAACTGAACACAGAGCAAAATCAGTATTACTTTTATCAAGAACGTCCTTCTTAACAAATAGAGACATGAGGTTGTAGAGCAATTTCAAAATATCAATAGCTTGGAAACGTAACATAGACTCATCTGTTTGATAACCTTTCAGGTAAGGCTGCATTTGTTTGCCTACAAAAGAAAAGAAGCTAAGCTTGGCAACTACTAGAGGATCTTTAGTTGCCTCTTTTACAATCTGAAAAGATTTTGACACCACCTCAGACCGTGGTTTGTCTTTATAAGAGTCAATAAACTTTACTACAGAAGGCCAAATTGTTATGGCTCGGTCACTCACAGCTACATCCTCAACCCACCTTGTAGCACAAAATTTAAGTGGCATCAACCCAGTTTCATTGAGAGCTAAGAAATCGCTTCTCCTAGCAGGTGAATCTTTCAATATTTGCCACAATGCTCTCAAGAGGGTGGCTAAGTCCCAACCTGTATGCTCAGCTCCAACTTCAAAGGATCTGTGAAGAGTATGAATGCTACAGCTACCAATATCAATGAGCCGGGGGTATTCAGGGTACATGGTTTCTCTATTCATAATAAGATCCTTCAATGCTTTTAAATTTACATTTGGCCCGTCCATACCTATTTGAAGCAACTTTGCTGAATTCAATTTTTCCATGGCCCCTTGAAGAGCTTTGACTAAATCAGCGGCTTTGGCATGTCCCAGAAATTGAGAATCCAAGTATCTGCTTGTTACTATCTGCGCTTCTTCATCCCAAGACCTGATAATATCTACTTGATCTTTTTGAATAAACTTGTTTATACTGCCATCAAAGCACAACGAGAAAAATTCACACTTAGAAATGTGTTGATACAATTTGTCTTTAAAGTACTGTGCAATCCCAAAACAAAGTAAGTATGAACACTTAGTTGGTGCACATGAAAAGCTTTTGGCAATTTCACTGTCAGGAAACATTGCTGAAAAAAGGTTGTTGAGGCCATTGCAAGAATTTTTTGGTAAAAACAAATGGAAATATTTTGACAAACTAGCTTCTTTGATTCTGTTGATCACCCAACCATCCTCCCATATTTAGCACATGAACTGCTGTCAATTAACTTGTATACAAGAAAACATAATTTTTCTGGGACGTGAGTGAAAAAACATCCTTTTCAACTCTTAGCAATAATATGAAGAAAATTCCATGACAAAAAACAAAAATCCATGACAAATCAGAAAATTCCATGACATTTCCAGGTATTCCAGGACATTTATCAAATTTCAGGTATTCCAGGTTTTCCAGGACGCGTATGAACCCTGAAATATTACAATCGATATTTTCATTAACTAGGAAATGATATCGACTTCATTGAGTAACAAGGAATTGTCATAAAAAATATACAGTTTTGAGCGATTTTACAATTTTATCTTTTGTTTAAACATCAATCAACATATAATTCTTTTAGTTATTTTCCCCAGGGTTAAGGGTAAGTTCTTTTTGTTATGAGATGGTCAGAAATGGATAATTATACTACGCTTTACAAATATAGAAAAAAATATTCAAAATTTGTTTATTTCGCTTAGTACGTAGTTCCGGAAATGTCCGTAAGAGAGCAGATGGAGTTTGTTTTTATTAAAACATGTGATTACGTTTTAATCGTTTATGGACTACACGACCATTCCGTTGGAGGTTTCTTCGTTAAATATTAAAAGAAATGTTTATATTACCTCTCTTCTTGAAGTTCTTACTTGGGTGAAGCCGCTTCTCAGGTGGTGTTCGTATTTGGTGGTAATTTCACAACCGTCTGGCAAATATTATCTCGTTAAAACTCGAACTCTGCTAAGCTATGCCTACTCGTCCAAAAATGTTTTTTTTTCACTTTTATTATGGAGTATAGCAAGTTAACTTTGATAACTAAGGGAGTAATACATCATGTTTATACTGTTCTTTAATTTTGTAACAATTTTGTGCTTTTCAAAAGGTTCCAAAAGGATATTTTAATAAATTTTTATCTCATCATTTTGTCAACTGGACAGGTTTAAATTTCAAATTCAATTAAACAATACTTGTTATTTTCGTTACTCTTAGTAACCCATAATTTTTATATATCTTTTTATTGGTTCTGCTATTTACTTTTTAGTATATAGGCAGTTTGTAATTATTATAAATTTGTTTTTGATTTACAGAAAAATAATTCTTTTTAATTTTGGTTTCTTTCCCAATTTGATTTACATAATAGTTTTCTGTTTATTTTCTTATAACTTTGGATATAAGTATTTAATATTTTTATTAACTTTAAATGAATTTATATATTATTTATTAATCTCTTATAGTATTCTTACACTGGACTATTTTCTTCTGCCATTTCCCTCATACAGTATTATTTTAATTTTCATTATCATCTGATATTTAAATCTTTTAAGTTTTTAACACAAACCCTGGGTTATCTTATACAATAAAAACATTATTTTATAAAATATAAAATTAACATAGGTACTACACAATATAAATCCTACAATAACTAAACAAAATACATTATTAGTTAATAGCATCATGATCTACTATTATAGTTTATAATTCTCACATTTACAGTACAATTCTGTAAGAAGTTCCCTTCACCTTCACTTATTACCTCATTGGGTACACTATAACTCACTTGTCACTGTATATCACTTTAATTGTTTATAATGTTTAGTGATACAACTTAATTTTGAGCTCGTTATAGTTTACCCATTTCTGACCTTTATGGTATCACAAAGTTATCATTCATTGGGACCGGGTTATGTACCGTTACATAAAGCCCCCCCACTAGAAAAAATTTATTTTGGTTTTACTCGTTTACTAAAATAAATTGTTGATTGTTTCAATTCTCCTAATATTCTTGGTTTTATTCTTCATAATATCTACTACTCCATAAAACCACCCCCTGGCCTCACCAGATACACTAACACAAAAAACTAAAGGATCATTTGGAGACCACACGTCTCCCACATAAACTCTAGAGGAACCTTCCTCCTCAAATATCCTCCTCAAATAACAATTTCGGAGTCTTTACTCCAACTATACCACTG